>OY293303.1:68192318-68687344 GCA_958502075.1 Orchestes rusci
GTCCCCTATCGGGCGCCTCCCCAGGTGGCGGATAAGGGAATGCCTCCCAGATATGGGAGGTACCGGGGAAATTAAATACCCCGGCACGAACCAAAACCAGCACCTTAGAACGATGTGTGACAAACCTGAGGACTTTGTACCCCAAGTGAGTTTCAATCTCACCGTTGGTTCCGACCGGGTGGAAGCCCCGGTGGCCAACGCTGGCCCCACGGATTTTGGGAAGGGCCAATCACACGTTCTGGCATCCGAGGAACAACCAAACCTCGATGTTACTCATGAACCAACCACGGGTAACCAGGGAAGCAGTGATGCAATCCCCTGTGCCGGTGTATCTGCATTAGTTCAGGCGTTGGCAACATCAGCCTGAACAAAATGGCAAAGCTTTCCGGAGCCCAGCGAAGGAAGCTTGTGATCCAGAGGGCTAAAGCCAAGGGAGAGCCTATACGGCCTCGTAAACCGAGGAAAAATAGGAATCCCGGGAATAGAACCCTCCCGAATAGCTCAGGGAACACTGGGAAACCTGATGCTCGGGCCTCAGAGCCTGGAGCATCAGGTTAGACTAGGACCCCTGCAAACAAATTCTCTGCAAAGAGGGGTCGCTCTGAGGGCAACACACCAACCCCAGAAAAAAGCGCCAAGAAAAGGTCACGGCAGGGGGATGCTGAAGTAACACCCAGTACATCAACTGGGGAAACTTACAGCGAAACCCTAGCAGGGCTTAGAATGGCCATCACTTCCGAAAAATATCCGGATGAAACCTTCACTGAGGAGCAGTGTAGAGGCCTACAACAGTCTCTACTCCGGGAAGTGTTCAAATGCGAACCCGGAACTGGTCCTCAGTTCAAGAACAGCAGCTCCAGAGGTGGGGTGATTTATATCACTTGCGCCAATGAAGCTGCCAAGACTTGGCTGCTGCGGGTGGTTCCAGGCTTCAGCCCCTACGAGGAAACCAGTCTTCGGATTGGCCTGGCACACAGAGTGGTGCCAGTCGTGAGGGCTGCTGTCTGGATACCGACAAAATCCGCGGGAGTCAAGGAACCGGCACAAGCTCTCTGGTTCCTCAAAACCCCGAACATGGGGCTGAAGACCAGTGACTGGAGAATAATCAGCCACAAGACGGACAATGAGGGCATGACGCTCATTGTCGGTCTTGACAGCAGATCTCTGAAGGAGCTGCAAAACCGGAATCTCCGGGCCTACTTTGGGTTAATGCAGCTAACCTTAAGACTTCTCAAGAAGGAGGCTCAAGATGCTGCGGGTAATACAAATAAACCTTCAGCACAGTAAGGGAGCATCTGCTGCCCTTTGCCAACAGCTGGCAAAGAAAAACATAGACCTGGCCATCATCCAAGAACCCTGGATCACGAAGGGAAAAATAGCCGGTCTAGGAAACACTGGAGGTAAGATCTTTTACAAGGAGCAATCAACAGGTAACGTGAGAGCTTGCATATACGTGAGAAACGGAGTGCAGGCTCTCAATATTAAAGAACTAAATTCCAGGGATCAAGTAGCCGTCCAACTAAGCTACAAAGAGGAAGGAACCCAGAAGGACATCATAATAGCCTCGGTTTACCTTCCCTACGATGCACCCAGACTCCCACCATCGGAAGACCTGGAGAAACTAGTGAATCACTGTGGGCAGAGAAACCTACCGTGTATAATAGGTATGGACGCCAACTCGCATCACACCATCTGGGGGAGCAGCGATATCAACAAAAGAGGTAAGTCTTTATTGGATTTTATTATAACCCATGATTTGGAGATTCTAAACAAGGGCAACAAGCCTACTTTTGCAAACCGCATACGGTCGGAAGTTATTGATGTCACTCTGTCCACCTCCCGTATTAATCCCGATATCCAGCGGTGGCGCGTATCCGAGGAACCATCCCTGTCGGACCATTGGTATATACTGATGGAAATCAATAGTATTGACAAGCCGTCAGAAATGTACCGCAACCCACGCAAAACGAACTGGACTGAATACCGGGAGGAGCTGGAGGCGGGGTTGAGCGGGATCAAGGAACGTATGCGTAACAGATTTGATGTTGAGGTGGTAGCAGAACAACTACAAAACGCTATAATTTACTCATACCATCAAAGCTGTCCGCTAATCCGGCGTTCTTCATGCAAGGACACAACCGGGTGGAACGAGAAACTTGACAAGATGAAGGGGGAAACACGCAGACTCTTCAATGTGGCCAAGAAAACCGGTGAATGGGATGAATACCACCATACTCTGACGATATACAACAAAGAAGTAAGGGAAGCTAAGAGGAACTTCTGGAGGAAGTTTTGCTCTGAGGTCGAAAAAACCTCGGAAGGCGCACGCCTTCAGAGAATCCTAGCAAAAGACCCCCTTCCACCAATGGGAACACTAAAGAAACCAAATGGGGAATACACGAAAAATGGCGAAGAAACCATTGAGACACTACTCAGGGCACACTTTCCAGACTCGACCATAATCAACTCGCAGCAGGGAGTCCACTCCCTATCTCCTGAGATCCTCCGGATGAGAGGATCAAGAGATGATTGGGTCATAGCCCGACAGATTGTGACACCAAATCGAATCAATTGGGCCATAAACTCATTCGAACCATACAAAGCACCTGAATGCGATGGGATAATACCGGCACGCCTGCAGCAGGGCGAAGCCCAACTCATATCGATGCTTTGCCAACTATTCAGAGCAAGCCTGGCAACGGGACACATACCCATGATATGGAAACTCTCACGAGTGGTCTTTATACCGAAACCCGGGAAAGATAGCTCTCAGCCCAAGGCATTCAGACCAATAAATCTCTCGTCGTTTCTACTCAAAACGATGAAGAAAGTGATTGAAAGGCACATTAGGGAGACCTCCCTAATAGAGAGGCCACTACACAAAAACCAAAACGCCTATCAACCTGGTAAATCATGTGAAACTGCTCTGCATGAACTATTTCATAAAATAGAGCAACCACTGAACAACCAAGGAGTTGCCCTAGCTGCATTCCTTGATATAAAATGAGCATTTGATCACACCTCCTTCGATTCAATGACCACCGCAATCAATCGGCGTGGAATTAAAGACACAGTTTGTAGGTGGATAAGAAACATGCTGAAAGGTAGGAGAATTCAAGCAACTGTGCAACTGTAACTATAGAGGCAGCTAAAGGCTGCCCCCAGGGTGGAGTGTTGTCCCCTCTCCTCTGGAACCTAGTCGCAAAAGAACTACTGGTAGAGTTAAACAGCAAAGGTTTCTACGCCCAAGGCTATGCCGATGACGTAGCAATACTTATCACTGGCAAACACACCAAGACAATATCAGAACTGATGCAGACAGCTCTGACAATCGTAGAAGATTGGTGCAGGAAGGTGAACCTGAAGGTCAATCCTGAGAAAACCTCCCTGGTCAGCTATACGAGAAAGAGGAAGACAGCGGAATTATTCAAACCCATGTTCTTTGGACAAGAACTGCAGGTGGTGAGAGAAGTCAAATACCTAGGCATCATCCTGGATGACAAACTCACATGGAATTCACACCTACAGAAAATAGTGAATCGAGGTAAAGCCACAATAATGGCAACGAAAAGAGCGATAGGAAAGAATTGGGGCATAAATCCGCGCATGGTACACTGGCTCCACTGTACCGTGGTAAGACCCACCCTTGCTTATAGCTCTGTTGTCTGGTGGCCGAAAATCGAGTAGCGACAGGCAGCCACGGAACTTGCATAAGTTCAGAGGCTAGCATGTCTCTGGGTAACGGGAGCCATGAAAACCACTCCAACACTTGCGATGGAGGCCATGCTTAACCTACCTCCTTTAGATATCTATATCAAAATGGAAGCAAGAATGGGAGCATATAGACTTAGCAACACCGGGAACTGGAGCCACTCAAACTCTCAAGGACACACTAAGATAACCAGCACAGTCACGAACCACTTAGTAACAATGAGGAGTGATATCATGTTGAAAAATATCAACTTTAGCACGTCTCCTAAGACCAGGCTAATATGGGAAGAGGAAACGGTGAAACAACTCCGGATGGCTAATGGGGCAATATGGTACACAGACGGCTCCAAAACAAGCCGGGGAACTGGTGCCGGAATCGTAGGTGAAAATCCAAAGTGGGAAACATGTGAACCACTCGGGATGTACGCTACAGTTTTCCAGGCAGAAGTACATGCAATAAACGTATGCGTGCAAGAAAATCACAGGAGAGGCTACAGAGGAAGGAGAATCCTTATCCTTAGTGACAGCCAAGCCGCAATCAAAACCATCTCTTGTCGGGAAACCAAATCCAAACAAGTCATGGACTGTCAGCAAAACCTTGTCACACTGGGAGTATCTAACGATGTTACTCTTGGATGGATACCAGGACACACAGGGATAGCTGGGAACGAGCGGGCGGATCTACTAGCACGCAAAGCTGCAAACACACCACTTCTGGGTCCAGAACCTGCTATTGGTATTACAAAATCCTCTGTGAGAGGTTGGCTGAACTGTTGGTCCAAAAAACAACAGAAAGCTAGATAGTGCCAATCACCAGGTCTGAAACACAGTAAATTAATGATGGCAGACGAGATCGAATCATCATTTTCTGGAAGCCTACTGCAACTCAGCAGGAATCAGCTTGGGAAAGTAACAGGTATATTAACTGGACACTGCACTCTAAGGAAACACATGCATATCATGGGTTTTTTTCAACGGGGAACCCATATGTAGGCTGTGCAATGAGGAGGAGGAAACAGCCTCCCACATTGTATTCGAATGTGAAGCGCTGGCGTACTGGAGAAGAGATAATGGGGAATTCACAACCACTCCTCGAAGGACGGACAGGGAAACAGTAGAACGAGTCATAAACCTTATTCGGGCAATGGAGCTCTTCGACTGAGAGACAGGCACAGAGAAGATACAATAAGCCCAACTAGAGGCTGCGGAGTCGGGGCCAACAGCCCGAAACTCGTAGCGCCTGTACTTCAGTAATCAGTAATCAGTATTGGGTAAAAGTAGGTACCTATATCACAACTGGGCTTCAAATTTACAAATCTTTAAAATTAAATTTTTGTTTTATGGAAATTAGGTAACGAGCTTTCTAAAATTGCAATTCCCATATAGGTACAACAATATCTTGGTCGACGTGCACTTTTGGGCACATACAAATTTAAATTGTAAATTTTATAAATCAATACTTTCAAATGACATATCATTGTGTATTGGAATATTACATCCTTATTAATTGACTGTTTGTTGAGATATTTTTTTTTAACCTTGACTTGCAAAAAGAAGGTTTGTAATGTACAGGGTCATCCCGGATACAGGGTTTTTCACCTAAAACTCCGCACTACAATATCTCGGAAACGAATAGAAATACATATTCAATTTCTGTACAAAGTAGTCAATATGTGGTGTCAAGTAGATATTTTTGGGGGTTTACAAAATTCGACTCCTACCAAGTGTTGGGTACGAGTAGATAAGCAAGGGAGGTTCTGGAAAAAATTCGACCATTTTTACATGTAAATCCCCATAAGGAAAGTTCGACTCGTGATATGTGGGAGTGTGGATGTGGCTATCAGTATGTCAGGTGCCTTAAATTGTTGAGCTATGCGAGCTATTGATGAAATATAATACTTTTCGAGATACTTCTGTCGGATAGGGAGGAATTTTAGCCGGTGTTCTTGAGTGTTGATTGATTTATTTTTTGAGTACTGAAATCATTTCAGTTGTGTTTTGATATTTTGTTTAGCATACCTAGAGATTTTATTTGTAATACGGCTTCATAAATATATTTAGATTATCAATTGCTTAGGTGCACGAGATCATGCTAATACTTAGGACTTGATAGCGATGTCTTGATAGATGTTAATGGGTTGGGGTGTTGTTTTTGCTTTCTGACGCTCAGCGGTGATATTTTGTTATATGTACGGGATTTTGGAGATGCATGCGGGATTCATGATAATATTTAGATTATCAATTTCATTGATATATAGGTGTAGTACTACCGATACGATTATTTTTTGTTGTTCGCTTTTTTTGATGAGGCGTGTGAAGAAAGGTTCTGAACGGTTGTTTGATGGACTTTGAATAGTGGGGCATAGGATTCAGAATTTTAAATTAGAGGTATAGGTTATTTAATAAGAAAGATAATATAGAGAATTTAGAGTTGATGAACCATTGAAATGAATTGATTTCATAAAAATGTCTATGTTTCAAACAATCAAATAAAAATTTAAATTTCGAATAATATATATTTATTTATTTATCAAAAGACACAAATGCATTATACACACATAAATCCACAAGGAGGTAAATCACACTATTTACCATGGGTAAAGGGGATTGGGGCATTAAAAGGAACTAAAAATAGGACAAATACATGCATTTTCTACTAACTATCTACTTACATTACACAATATAAACAGAGAAAACTAATTTTATTATACCTAATGAGAAATACAAAAACTTATCTAATAAAATAATTATTATACACAATATATTAATCCATTATAGAATAATGTCCATGTCCATGAGGGAGAGTTAGGACAGAATCTTTCAACAGATGTCTCTTATCATCATACGGACTTAAGGCTATTTTTGTTTGTTTAATAGTATATAAATCATGTTTGCTTGCACGAATTAAATTTTGATCAACTGCTTTCTCAATATTTGACTCTAAACACTCTCTATAATCTTCAAAACTGATTTTATTCTCAATAACACTTTTTTTATCCCCTTTTATTTTTTTTGTTGTATGCACCTCCCCTTTTTCCATGTTAGTTTTGTTCTTTTCTAATTCCTCACCAGTGTAAAATAGTTTTACTGCGTACATTTTTGATCGGAGTCCGATAAAGTCCGTCATAATCTGCCCATTGTTTTCATCTTTCATCATACCCAAAACCTTTTTATTCACTAAGGGAATATTATAAATATTATCCTTAGGATAATCAGAGGTGTCAAAATGTTGTTCACAATCTTGTCTTATGACATCATAGACATTGGAATCTGCTATTTCATAAATTAAAGAGTCAGTATCAGTGTAAAGCACAGTACATTTTTCAAAACGATTTTTCATGTAATCATGATGAAATTTGTAAATAGTAGACTTAGCCAAATCTAAAATACACATTCCAGCATATATTGGCTTATTGAAAAATATTTCTGATTTTGCCAACTCAATTATTACAAGATTCCCATTGATTATTGTACTACTTTTAAACTCAGGTTTTGAAATTAAAGCCTCAGCTCCATATCGACCTTCCCATTTAGTAACAAGCTTGACCGAAGAATGTTTTCGAACATTTTCCATAGTTTCTCCAAAAACAGCGTTGTTCATGAGTTTGAATAGATTTCTCTCAAAGTCATTTTTGGAAGCTTGTCTGAGACGAGTATTCAAATCAATATAGGATTTTACCCACGGAGACTGATTAAATGAAATTGCTCTGTGGATTTTTGATAGTTTAACACCCAAACCCAATACCTGCTCTAAGTTTCTGTAATGGATAACATATTTTTCTTTATTGAAGAGTGTTGCCATTAGCTTGATGTTCTTAGAACCAGTAGGTGTCTTATGTTCGGGACAAGGGGGCAAATCAGAAAATAGATCGTGTAACTCATGAGGGATTTCCAAGTCTACCTCTAAAATAAAGCCTTTGTTAGAGGTATCATCAACATCTAAAACATTGAAAGAAGATAGTTCAGCATCACTCATCCACTTGAATCCATCAAAGGGCAGGTGTTGAGACATCGCCCACCCATATTGATTGTTGATATCAAAATACATGAGATATGTTTCTTCTCTAGAAGGATCGTATGAAGGAATATACTTATTATTGCATTCAGCATGCCTTTTAGAACACTGACTTAGACCTCCTCGTATATCCCTTTGAATGAACATGACCATATCTAAATCAGTCAAAAGTTCAAGCCTAGGATGATCAGATTTAAAGAGATGATACATCATACATTGCCAAGAATAACCAGGGAGAGTAAACGAATGAGCAGGGTCTAATCCATGTGTTATGAGCTGCTGATCTAAATTGCTCAAACACGTCAGCCAATAACAAAATATCAGTTTTCATGTAAAGTTCAGAATAATCACGCATTGTTCGACATGAGAATGTTTGGAATCTTTTTGCGCATGTGCGTACTCACGATCTGAAATACATTTATCTTCCAATCTGTTATAAAATTCTGACTTGGCGGGCTATTCAAACTCATTGATTTTAGACCAATCATCCATAAAGTCATATGGAAATATACCTTTACGAGTAAGCAATTTGAAATGCTCATCACTCAGATTCTTGAATTCTGACTCTAAAATGGGAAAATCTGGGAGATAAGATGCGAGTTTATTTAAACTGGAAGCCATAAAACGAAAACTATCCAAAAATCTGAACTGAATACGACTGTCTGGGATATGCTTCGTAAAGGAGATGTATTTCTCTTTGTTTACAGGAAGAACATCGATTGGCCCATCCACTTCAGCTAAAGCTTTGATAAGCAAATGTCCATCTAATGAACTAAGACAGTGAAATAAAACAGGAATAATGTAGCTTTCTTGGAAATTCAAATTACATTTTTCATGGGCAGGTCCTCTATATATACCAGTTAAGTGACAATGATCACGAACCCTTTTATCTTCTGCTTGGAAAACCTTTTCACATACATGACAACAACTCGCCTTGAAAAATTGTTTAACTTGTTCAGATGTAAGCTTCTCCATTGGAAGAGGACATTGGAAGACTGTCATCACATTTTCAGAAAAGTCAAAAAGTTCCTTTACTTACAAGTGCAAATAGACCTCCATATCATTCCATTTCTGTGGATAATCACAGTATTGAAGAAACATCATCCGCAAAATATCTTGGAATTGTTATTGATAAATTTCTTAAATGGCAACCACACATTGATTACGTTTCAGATAAAATTCGCAAACTCATTCATAAATTTTACTTGTTGAGAACATTTTTGAGTGAGAAAACACTCGTAATAGTATACAAAGCATTTGTAGAATCAGTCATAAGGTATGGAATACTGGTGTGGGGTGGTCTATATAATAATAGCCTGTACAAATTGAGTATAATACAAAAATATATATTAAAAATTATTTTCAACAGGAAAAAATCATTCCCCTCACAATTACTTTTCAATGAAGATTTATTTAGCATTCGCTCACTTCACATTCATACGATATGCTGCTACATGCACGCTCGTCCTAATTTGAGACCTTTTGTTGACCACTCTTATGAAACAAGAGCCAGGTACAACAAGAAAATTAAACTTCCTATAAGTAACAATATTCTAAACCTGAGGTATATGAATTACTATGGGCCTAAACTGTACAACATGCTTCCAGGTGATGTAAGAAATTGTTCGAAAATAAAAAGCTATTTATATTTAAGTAAAACAGCAATATTTGAGAATCGTCATCATTATGAAGGGTTGTTCAGCTAGAGCAAAGTGTAATTCTTTTTTGTTAGTTTGTAAGTAGGTTGAAATATAGATAAGTTTATCAATTGTAACTTTTTCATTAATACATGTATGTACATAGACATATTTTTTTCTGATATATATTTGTCTCACCGTTAAACATAATTAATTTTCCAAGTAAACTGCACATACAGATGTTTATTCATCTAGGTGCTGGTGCAAAAACTGCTCATGTGATTTTAACAATTAGGGTAACTTATTTTAAACTTAGCCAATTGATGTAATAGATATGTGAATAAATGAATAAATGAAAAGAAAAAAAAAAAAAAAAAACCATTGAATACAATCGACCCCTGTATAAGACTTATAAAACGATAATGAATCATCATAAGAACATTTAACATAATATCCAATGCTAAATGGAACATGAGATTGATATTTTTGCGTATTTTTCGTTCCATCATCTTCAACAGGAGTCAAAAGGCACTCAGAATCAGCATATATAACAAAAGGTGCTTTTGTTTTAAAAGAAAAGTTAGTAAACTCAACAAACCTTCAATTTTTCTCAGGAAGCTTTGGAAGAGGACCATTATTCAGATTTGCGCAATCTTTCACATGATTTTCCAGTTTTCCAACATCATAAAAGTGATAAAGACAACGATCACAAATATACTTAGCAGTTTTTTTTTACTCAGCTGTGATGAAACAAGACGAGATAAATTTTTTATCCAAACAAAATGAGTTTTGATTGGAAGAATCAACTCCTCTTCACCACTTTGATAATTGTCTTGTACCATTAGAAGATCAATATGGTACTCAACTTTATTTTTGGTGATGTAGGCAGGTACAACCTTGAAAGACTTTCCCGATTTCTCCAATCTATAGACGTTTATAGAAATATCATTTTGCTTTTCAAATCGAGGAACTTGGGATAACGACATAGGAAACTGAATTCCCCTCAAATTTAAAACTGTCTGAGGATGAGGATAAGAAGAAGTCCATTTAGCAAACCCATGATCAATAGGAAATAATGCAGAAACCACTGCCCAGGCAAAACATAAACCATCTGAATTTTGAACATTGACACAAGCTTTTTTATTTTTTATTTGCTGGGGTAGATCAATATATAAACCGGCTTTAATTGGATTAAACTTATTTATATTAATTTTTAAATTTAGTATTTTAGATAAGGCCCAACCACTATCTTTTTCCTGAAACTCCTCTAATTCACTAAGCAGGGGGATTTTGATATTTTCATCAAACCAAGCGTCTAAATTGGAATCCTGATATAATGACGCATCTTGAGTATTCAAATATTTATTTTCATGCAAGGTTATATTCGCTTTATTAACATTAAATTCTCCGCAAAATACAGCGTTAACTTTGACAGCATGATTATTTTTAAAAATATTTTGAATTCTTCTTTTAAATATAACCTTACAATCCAATAAGTATCTAATGATGTCTTTATGGTAAATATTAATCAAGACACCTGTTCGAACTCTAGATTCAAAAGCTGTACTCAGATCTTCCCATTTTACGCGGTGACATGCCGTTTCTTTTTTTTGGATCCCACCCCCCTTTTTTTGAAGTATTTTAAACTGTTGTCTTAAACTTTTAACATTAACCATTGCTGCTTGTAAATGTTGTTTGTCGCCTATTGATTGAGCAGTTTTCAAAGCTTTGTTGATCTTTCTAACTACTCGAACACATTCAATCAAGCCTTCTCGAAGAAGTTCTTCGGAAGAATATTCCAAGTAGTGCAGCAATATGCTTAATTGCAATCGCAATTGCAGACATAATTCGCGAAGACTTAAACTGATACGATTGAAAAAATAGCAAAACACGTCCGCACACTTCAAGAGAAAATCTAAGACTGATGAAAGTAACTCACCCTCAATATGATTTTTTAAAATAACGATACTCTAAAATTGTCTCTAAGAAGAATAGCAAAACACGTCTGAACACTTCAAGAGACAATTCAATACGGTTTTATATAGCTTACCAACAATATGATTTTTTAAAATAACGATAATCTAAAATTGTCACTAAGAAGAATAGCAGAACACGTCTGACACCTCAAGAGACAATCTAAGACTGATGAAAGTAACTCACCCTCAATATGATTTTTTAAAAAAACGATACTCTAAAATTGTCTCTAAGAAGAATAGCAAAACACGTCTGAACACCTCAAGAGACAATCTAAGACTGTTGTAAATAGCTCACACTCAATATAATGAAAAAAATAAGACAATAATATAAAATGCTGCTAAGAAACGGAACACTTCCGAACACTTCTAATACTAATATTCTAACTCACCCGAATCTAACTTAAAAAAGACTTTGCTGATACAGATGTCGTCTGCTGTTGAACTGCAGGTGTGTTGGACACCTGTGAAGTCCTCTTTTTTGATAATCCTTTGTGATACAGGTGTTCTCTGCTGTAGGACTACAGCAGTGCTGGACACCTCTTGAAGCTCCTCTTTTTGACAATCTTTTTCCTTTCACTATTGCAATTTCGCCAATTCCAAATTGAATATTTGGGGATCCTATGAAAAATATATTATTTATTTTCTGTGATATAATTTTGACGACTTTACGTACCTTCAATCTCAATGATTTGCTATTAATTCAAGCAGTCTTCAAATGTAGGCATCCAATTTATGCAATGAAATGGTCAGATAATCGTTGATCTGAGTATAACAGAAAAAATAACTCTACTTGCACATACAACAATTTTCTTACAAAACACAACCTCAAAACCCTCACTTCATATTTTTGATTATAATAAGCTCAAATGATACAGCATTTTTCGTATTGAAATATTAAAAATCATCAATTTCATATCCAATCGATTTTTTCAAAAAATCAAATTAAAATTATTATAACATCATCTCCTATCCAAATTATCACAATAAACAAGGAAATAGTGAGGTGTTCTGCTATTCTTCTTAGTGACAATTTTAGATTATCGTTATTTTAAAAAATCATATTGTTGGTAAGCTATATAAAACAGTCTTGGATTGTCTCTTGAAGTGTTCAGACGTGTTTTGCTATTCTTCTTAGAGACAATTTTAGAGTATCGTTATTTTAAAAAATCATATTGAGGGTGAGTTACTTTCATCAGTCTTAGATTGTCTCTTGAAGTGTGCGGACGTGTTTTGCTATTTTTTTAATCGTATCAGTTTAAGTCTTCGCGAATTATGTCTGCAATTGCGAATGCAATTAAGCATATTGCTGCACTACTTGGAATATTTCGAGTCAAGTCTTCCGAAGAACTTCTTCGAGAAGGCTTGATTGAATGTGTTCGAGTAGTTAGAAAGATCAACAAAGCTTTGAAAACTGCTCAATCAATAGGCGACAAACAACATTTACAAGCAGCAATGGTTAATGTTAAAAGTTTAAGACAACAGTTCAAAATACTTCAAAAAAAGGGGGGTGGGATCCAAAAAAAAAGAAACGGCATGTTACCGCGTAAAATGGGAAGATCTGAGTACAGCTTTTGAATCTAGAGTTCGAACAGGTGTCTTGATTAATCTTTACCATAAAGACATCATTAGATATTTATTGGATTGTGAGGTTATATTTAAAAGAAGAATTCAAAATATTTTTAAAAATAATCATGCTGTCAAAGTTAACGCTGTATTTTGCGGAGAATTTAATGTAAATAAAGCGAATATAACCTTGCATGAAAATAAATATTTGAATACTCAAAATGCGTCATTATATCAGGATTCCAATTTAGACGCTTGGTTTGATGAAAATATCAAAATCCCCCTGCTTAGTGAATTAGAGGAGTTTCAGGAAAAAGATAGTGGTTGGGCCTTATCTAAAATACTAAATTTAATCATTAATATGAATAAGTTTAATCCAATTGAAGCCGGTTTATATATTGATCTACCCCAGCAAATAAAAACTAAAAAAGCTTGTGTCAATGTTCAAAATTCAGATGGTTCATGTTTTGCCTGGGCAGTGGTTTCTGCATTATTTCCTATTGATCATGGGTTTGCTAAATGGACTTCTTCTTATCCTCATCCTCAGACAGTTTTAAATTTGAGGGGAATTCAGTTTCCTATGTCGTTATCCCAAGTTCCTCGATTTGAAAAGCAAAATGATATTTCTATAAACGTCTATAGATTGGAGAAATCGGGAAAGTCTTTCAAGGTTGTACCTGCCTACATCACCAAAAATAAAGTTGAGTACCATATCAATCTTCTAATGGTACAAGACAATTATCAAAGTGGTGAAGAGGAGGAGTTGATTCTTCCAATCAAAACTCATTTTGTTTGGATAAAAAATTTATCTCGTCTTGTTTCATCACAGCTGAGTAAAAAAAAACTGCTAAGTATATTTGTGATCGTTGTCTTCATTACTTTTATGATGTTGGAAAACTGGAAAATCATGTGAAAGATTGCGCAAATCTGAATAATGGTCCTCTTCCAAAGCTTCCTGAGAAAAATCGAAGGTTTGTTGAGTTTACTAACTTTTCTTTTAAAACAAAAGCACCTTTTGTTATATATGCTGATTCTGAGTGCCTTTTGACTCCTGTTGAAGATGATGGAACGAAAAATACTCAAAAATATCAATCTCATGTTCCATTTAGCATTGGATATTATGTTAAATGCTCTTATGATGATTCATTATCGTTTTATAAGTCTTATACAGGGGTCGATTGTATTCAATGTTTTTTTTTTTTTTTTTTTTTTTTTTTTTTTCATTTATTCATTTATTCACATATGTATTACATCAATTGGCTAAGTTTAAAATAAGTTACCCTTATTGTTGAAATCACATGAGCAGTTTTTGCACCAGCACCTAGATGAATAAACATCTGTATGTGCAGTTTACTTGGAAAAGTAATTATGTTTAACGGTGAGACAAATATATATCAGAAAAAAATATGTCTATGTACATACATGTATTAATGAAAAAGTTACAATTGATAAACTTATACAGGGGTCGATTGTATTCAATGTTTTTTTTTTTTTTTTTTTTATTTATTCATTTATTCACATATCTATTACATCAATTGGCTAAGTTTAAAATAAGTTACCCTAATTGTTAAAATCACATGAGCAGTTTTTGCACCAGCACCTAGATGAATAAACATCTGTATGTGCAGTTTACTTGGAAAATTAATTATGTTTAACGGTGAGACAAATATATATCAGAAAAAAATATGTCTATGTACATACATGTATTAATGAAAAAGTTACAATTGATAAACTTATCTATATTTCAACCTACTTACAAACTAACAAAAAAGAATTACACTTTGCTCTAGCTGAACAACCCTTCATAATGATGACGATTCTCAAATATTGCTGTTTTACTTAAATATAAATAGCTTTTTATTTTCGAACAATTTCTTACATCACCTGGAAGCATGTTGTACAGTTTAGGCCCATAGTAATTCATATACCTCAGGTTTAGACTATTGTTACTTATAGGAAGTTTAATTTTCTTGTTGTACCTGGCTCTTGTTTCATAAGAGTGGTCAACAAAAGGTCTCAAATTAGGACGAGCGTGCATGTAGCAGCATATCGTATGAATGTAAAGTGAGCGAATGCTAAATATATCTTCATTGAAAAGTAATTGTGAGGGGAATGATTTTTTCCTTTTGAAAATAATTTTTAATATATATTTTTGTATTATACTCAATTTGTACAGGCTATTATTATATAGACCACCCCACACCAGTATTCCATACCTTATGACTGATTCTACAAATGCTTTGTATACTATTACGAGTGTTTTCTCACTCAAAAATGTTCTCAACAAGTAAAATTTATGAATGAGTTTGCGAATTTTATCTAAAACGTAATCAATGTGTGGTTGCCATTTAAGAAATTTATCAATAACAATTCCAAGATATTTTGCGGATGATGTTTCTTCAATACTGTGATTATCCACAGAAATGGAATGATATGGAGGTCCATTTGCACTTGTAAGTAAAGGAACTTTTTGACTTTTCTGAAAATGTGATGCCAGTCTTCCAATGTCCTCTTCCAATGGAGAAGCTTACATCTGAACAAGTTAAACAATTTTTCAAGGCGAGTTGTTGTCATGTATGTGAAAAGGTTTTCCAAGCAGAAGATAAAAGGGTTCGTGATCATTGTCACTTAACTGGTATATATAGAGGACCTGCCCATGAAAAATGTAATTTGAATTTCCAAGAAAGCTACATTATTCCTGTTTTATTTCACTGTCTTAGTTCATATGATGGACATTTGCTTATCAAAGCTTTAGCTGAAGTGGATGGGCCAATCGATGTTCTTCCTGTAAACAAAGAGAAATACATCTCCTTTACGAAGCATATCCCAGACAGTCGTATTCAGTTCAGATTTTTGGATAGTTCTCGTTTTATGGCTTCCAGTTTAGATAAACTCGCATCTTATCTCCCAGATTTTCCCATTTTAGAGTCAGAATTCAAGAATCTGAGTGATGAGCATTTCAAATTGCTCACTGGTAAAGGTATATTTCCATATGACCTTATGGATGATTGGTCTAAAATCAATGAGTTTGAATTGCCCGCCAAGTCAGAATTTCATAACAGATTGGAAGATAAATGTATTTTAGATCGTGAGTACGCACATGCGCAAAAAGTTTGGAATACATTCTCATGTCGAACAATGCGTGATTATTCTGAACTTTACATTAAAACTGATATTTTGTTATTGGCTGACGTGTTTGAGCAATTTAGATCAGCAGCTCATAACACATGGATTAGACCCTGCTCATTCGTTCACTCTCCCTGGTTATTCTTGGCAATGTGTGCTGTATCATCTCTTTAAATCTGATCATCCTAGGCTTGAACTTTTGACTGATTTAGATATGGTCATGTTCATTCAAAGGGGTATACGAGGAGGTCTAAGTCAGTGTTCTAAAAGGCATGCTGAATGCAATAATAAGTATATTCCTTCATACGATCCTTCTAGAGAAGAAACATATCTCATGTATTTTGATATCAACAATCAATATGGGTGGGCGATGTCTCAACACCTGCCCTTTGATGGATTCAAGTGGATGAGTGATGCTGAACTATCTTCTTTCAATGTTTTAGATGTTGATGATACCTCTAACAAAGGCTTTATTTTAGAGGTAGACTTGGAAATCCCTCATGAGTTACACGATCTATTTTCTGATTTGCCCCCTTGTCCCGAACATAAGACACCTCCTGGTTCTAAGAACATCAAGCTAATGGCAACACTCTTCAATAAAGAAAAATATGTTATCCATTACAGAAACTTAGAGCAGGTATTGGGTTTGGGTGTTAAACTATCAAAAATCCACAGAGCAATTTTATTTAATCAGTCTCCGTGGGTAAAATCCTATATTGATTTGAATACTCGTCTCAGACAAGCTTCCAAAAATGACTTTGAGAGAAATCTATTCAAACTTATGAACAACGCTGTTTTTGGAAAAACTATGGAAAATGTTCGAAAACATTCTTCGGTCAAGCTTGTTACTAAATGGGAAGGTCGATATGGAGCTGAGGCTTTAATTTCAAAACCTGAGTTTAAAAGAAGTACAATAATCAATGGGAATCTTGTGATAATTGAGTTGGCAAAATCAGAAATATTTTTCAATAAGCCAATATATGCTGGAATGTGTATTTTAGATTTGGCTAAGACTACTATTTACAAATTTCATTATGATTACATGAAAAATCGTTTTGAAAAATGTACTGTGCTTTACACTGATACTGACTCTTTAATTTATGAAATAGCAGATTCCAATGTCTATGACGTCATAAGACAAGATTGTGAACAACATTTTGACACCTCTGATTATCCTAAGGATAATATTTATAATATTCCCTTAGTGAATAAAAAGGTTTTGGGTATGATGAAAGATGAAAACAATGGGCAGATTATGACGGACTTTATCGGACTCCGATCAAAAATGTACGCAGTAAAACTATTTTACACTGGTGAGGAATTAGAAAAGAACAAAACTAACATGGAAAAAGGGGAGGTGCATACAACAAAAAAAATAAAAGGGGTTAAGAAAAGTGTTATTGAAAATAAAATCAGTTTTGAAGATTATAGAGAGTGTTTAGAGTCAAATATTGAGAAAGCAGTTGATCAAAATTTAATTCGTGCAAGCAAACATGATTTATATACTATTAAACAAACAAAAATAGCCTTAAGTCCGTATGATGATAAGAGACATCTGTTGAAAGATTCTGTCCTAACTCTCCCTCATGGACATGGACATTATTCTATAATGGATTAATATATTGTGTATAATAATTATTTTATTAGATAAGTTTTTGTATTTCTCATTAGGTATAATAAAATTAGTTTTCTCTGTTTATATTGTGTAATGTAAGTAGATAGTTAGTAGAAAATGCATGTATTTGTCCTATTTTTAGTTCCTTTTAATGCCCCAATCCCCTATACCCATGGTAAATAGTGTGATTTACCTCCTTGTGGATTTATGTGTGTATAATGCATTTGTGTCTTTTGATGAATAAATAAATATATATTATTCGAAATTTGAATTTTTATTTGATTGTTTGAAACATAGACATTTTTATGAAATCAATCCATTTCAATGGTTCATCAACTCTAAATTCTCTATATTATCTTTCTTATTAAATAACCTATATCTCTAATTTAAAATTCTGAATCCTATGTCCCACTATTCAAAGTCCATCAAACAACCGTTCAGAACCTTTCTTCACACGCCTCATCAAAAAAAGCGAACAAAAAAAAAATCGTATCGGTAGTACTACACCTATATATCAATGAAATTGATAATCTAAATATTATCATGAATCCCGCATGCATCTTCAAAATCCCGTACATATAACAAAATATCACCGCTGAGCGTCGTAAAGCAAAAACAACACCCACACCCATTAACATCTATGAAGACATCGCTATCAAGTCCTAAGTATTAGCATGATCTCGTGCACCTAAGCAATTAATAATCTAAATATATTTATGAAGTCGTATTACAAATAAAATCTCTAGGTATGCTAAACAAAATATCAAAACACAACTGAAATGATTTCAGTACTCAAAAAATAAATCAA
This sequence comes from Orchestes rusci, assembly GCA_958502075.1. Classification (NCBI taxonomy): domain Eukaryota; kingdom Metazoa; phylum Arthropoda; class Insecta; order Coleoptera; family Curculionidae; genus Orchestes; species Orchestes rusci. The sequence continues at coordinate 68,210,770 of OY293303.1, forward strand.
TCAACACTCAAGAACACCGGCTAAAATTCCTCCCTATCCGACAGAAGTATCTCGAAAAGTATTATATTTCATCAATAGCTCGCATAGCTCAACAATTAAAGGCACCTGACATACTGATATCCACATCCACACTCCCACATATCACGAGTCGAACTTTCCCGATAATCTCCGATGTGGCCCGACGCGGTCGCTTTTTTGATAGAACGGACCTTGGATTTCCTTATGGGGATTTACATGTAAAAATGGTCGATTTTTCTCCAGAACCCCCCTTGCTTATTGCGTCGAAAATTTAAATCGATTTTAGGAATTTTGAAATCACGCGCATGCGAAAGAACATGTTAATCAAAAACTTTTTTGAAATTTACTCAAACTCATTCATCTTACTCATTTCTGAGTAAGCGGTGTTATCTATGGAGATATGAAAATTTTGTAAATATGAAAGTCTTGGATATTAATCTGAACTTTTCAAAAATCTTTAAAAAAAAAACAAAAGACTATCAGAATGTCGAAATTTTTTCACAAGTCGCATTTTTTCAATGGAACGCCCTGTATATTATCATATATTTTGAAAGACCTTATTTTCCTGATTTCAAAAATATATACTTTGATACCGTTCTGATGAGTCATTCAGGAGAAATTCAAGTTTAAATATGTTTAAAAATTAAAATTCACATCCCAGTTGCTATGGTAAAAATGATAAAATTGTGATTATATCAATGGAATGGATTATATAGATTGAATCAATAAAAATGGAGGTCAAATATCTTCTACTTCTAGATGTTATTCCAAATGTTCACGAGTTAATACATTTGTGGCAACTTCATCCATGGCAACCGGGATCTAAATACTAATTTTTACACATATTCAAACTTAAATATCTCTTGAACGACTCATCAGAAAGTTATCAAAATATATATTTTTGAAGGGGTTGTAATAAACTGAACAGTATTTAATTCATTATGTACAGTATAATATCACAAGCAGTCAGTATAATATTGTAGAAGACTCAGTATTTCTGTTAAAAATGATAAGTAAACATGGAATTTTTGAGCAGTAAAAGAACTATTTGGCCTGTATTTCTATGTTAAATATTGTGATTCTGATGGTCAGTAAAAATTTATGAAATGTCAGTATGACTTACTCCTAATTTCACAATTTATGGTCACCAAAAAGTCTTGGTTAGTTGCTGCAGTTTCTATTGTTTGCCTAGTGATTTTTCAATTGAAACTATGGATACTTACCAAGACTTTTTGGTGACCAGATATTGTGAAAATGAGCCTTAGCTGGTAATAATTCCACAAATGTACAGTAAGAAATAATAAATGGCCAGTATGCAATAGTCAGTGATAATTTTAACTAACTCAAACTAACCCAAACTTGATACACATAATACCAATACAGAACACGTCAATTATGATATATAATAATAATTATTGTAATGTTAACCTAGTGCTAACCAATGAACCTCTGCATATTTTTATCAATTTTGATCACCAACACAAACTAACCCAAACTTGATCCACATAAAACCAATACACAACACAATTATAATATATAATAATAATTGTAATTTTAACCTAGTGCTAACCAACGAGCCGCTGCATATTTTTCATCAAATTCTATTACCAACACAAACTAACCCTAACTAACCCAAACTAAATCCGCCTCTCAAAGGAACCTTTCTGACTACTTCATCATGACATAAAGGCAGAGTGTTTTCTCTTTACTAAGTTGTGCTTCGTTATGTTGTAAAAAGGTTTGCATTTATACGAAATAAAATATATGACCAACCATTCATTATTTTACTGTCGCTTTATTAATTTCATGGACTGTCCATTATTTTCACCAGGCATTTACTAATTTATTTGATCGTTTATCTATGATACTGACTCTTGATTATTTATATCTACCATTTATTTTTTTTACTGACCACTTCTTTATGTTACTGACCCTTCATTATTTTTACTGACCATTTCTTTATATCACTAACCGTTAATTATTCCAACCGGCCATTTATTATTATACTGACCATTTATTATTTTTACTGACCACTTCTTTATGTTACTGACCCTTCATTATTTCAACCGACCATTTATTATCATACTGACCAAGGGAAATAGAATAATGGCAAAGAGTACTGTCCATAAAATTGAAATACTGACCATTTAATTTGTTGCCTTTTGGGTAGTCAAGAAAATAAGCTCTTTCATATTATATGATAAAACACAGGGGGTTTCATTGAAAAAAAATGCTACTTGTGGAAAAATATTGACATTCCGAATAGTCTTTTGTTTTTTTTTTTTTGATAAGATTTTTGAACAGTTCAGATAAATAACTGAAACTTTCATATTAACAGAATTTTCATATCTCCACAGATAACGCCGCTAGCATATGGGTTAATATATACGGAATGACCCTCTACATACAGAGTGGCGGACGTAAGTATGGAAAGGCCCTTAAATTTGATAAAACTCTGATCCTGCATCAGTTATCAAAGAAGTGATGATGCATTTGGAAACTTCAATCCATTTGTCAGTTTGAGGGTCCTGGCGATTTTTTTCAACAAATTGTTTAGTGCCCTTTTTTACGTTCAAAAAAGGCTATTTTTCTAACTTTTCTCTGTCTAACTTCTGATAAAAATGGCTATTCAAAATGGCCATTCAAAAGAAAGGCAAAAGTTATGTAAGTACTTCCTGAAAATTTCATAATAATTGAACAAAGGATAGTCTAGCTATAAAATCTTGAACTTGGCGAAAATGAGCCATTTTTGTAGAAATCATGCAAATTGGGTAATTTTTGCCATGTTTAAGATTTTATCACTACGATATCCTTTGTTCAATTATTATGAAATTTTCAGCAAGTCAATATCTTTTGCCTCTTTTTTGAATGGTGCTATAGCCATTTTTATCAAAAGTTACACAGAAAAAAGTTAGAAAAGTAGCCTTTTGAAGTTGAAAAAATGGCACTAGATAACTTTTTGAAAAAAATCGCCAGGACAAGTAAACTGACAAATGGATTGGAGTTTTTGAATGCACCATGACTTCTTTGATATCTGATGCAGGATCAGAGTCTTATGCTATAAATCTAGTCAGGTATGTAGCCGGCGAGCTGCCTGTGGAGTTTCCAAGCAGTCACCCATCCAAGCACTACCCACGCCCGACGTTGCTTCACTTCGGTGATCGAACGGAAACCGGTGTTACAACGTGGCTGGCAGTCGCCCCAGTATCAGTGGTGACGTCGCAGCGAGTTTGACCTTGCCAGACAGATTCGGAAAACTGAGCAATCCTGTGTAGTTTATGATCGTTGGTACTTATGGCCGATTGCACAAACCTATTTAAGGGCTACTTGACGCTAAGGAACCCTTAACTTCAAGATTTTGTTTGCACCAACGTTAAGGAAAGCTTAAGCTTCCCTTAACGCTCGCTTTATTAGGTGTCTGTTGATGACCACTTAACGCTGACTTATCTCTGTAAACTATATGAATTTGAGGTTTATTTATGAAAATATATAGCGCCTGTTGTCTGCCATTTAAGACATTCTCCAAGTTCAATTCATATTTGAGAAGTATATTCAAATTTTAATCACTATAGGCACATAATCCAGCTAGTTGTACATACCAATATTAAGTAGAATCCGTCTAAATGAAAACATAATTTTTGGCCTTTTAGCCGTGGCAGCATCGGTAATATAAATTACAATAAAGAATACTTTTAAGCGTCTCTCGAACAGTCCACTGTCATAAGTAGTTAGAATGGACCACTTGAACTATTTGGAGTTTGGATGATACACCAGCGATTTACCAGAATACCTACCTCGAAAAATGAAAAATGTATGAGCGGCCAAATCACAGGAAATGGATCATAGGGTTTTTTAGAAGACTTTTATTGAGATAATCAAACTGTTTCAAATATCTTGACTCAGATGGAAGATCAACTCGAATATGATCATGACAGGTGAAGTAGATAACTTTCAGGGTTTCTTTGTTTTGCATCCATTCCCGTGTGTTTAAAGAAAACCTGCCAAAAACGCAATTAATTAGCAGTGGTCAGATAAAACTTGTAAACAATATCGCCAAAACATGTAACCACCATTCTGTGAACAAAAACAAATGAGGTTATGACATATCGCATTGTTCTCGTCAGGTTTTCAACCTAAATAATGGAAAAGTTACTAGAAATGACTAAATTTGATCAACGTTGCCAAATCTAGGACACACCTAGTTAAGGGCCCTCAAAGAGTGTTGGTGCAAATGAAAACGAATTGAGGGATGCCTAAAATTTAAGGCCCCCTTAGTTGAGTCTTTTTTAAGTGAAGGTTGGTGCAATCGGCCATTAAAGATGTTGCTAGATTAGTGTCGCTCGAGTGTAGAACTGCTTGTCAATAGCGGGTACGTTTCGATCATTTATTTTGATCTTTTTCAAGGCTACATTAAGAAAGAGAAGTGTGTTATTCACTCTGCTTGATAAGCAGGCCTCTTAAATGCAATCACAGAAATATTCTTTAACAGTGAATTTTGATGAAACAAATAAAACTGAACATCCACATCAGTCTAGGCCAGGAAGTCTACAACTATACTTTAAACAACCTAACAAAAAACTTACCTCATTGAAGGATTACAAAGTTCTCACTGTAAAGTATTTGCCGTATCCATCATACATCATACCATCATACATAGTAACATAGTACCGACAATGACAATACATATTATGTATGATGGATACGGCGAATACTTTACAGTGAGAACTTTGGAATCCTTCAATGAGGTGAGTTTTTTGTTAGGTTGTTTAAAGTATAGTTGTAGTGTTCCTGGCCTAGACTGATGTGGATGTTTAGTTTTATTTTCTCTTGTTTCATCAAAATCCACTGTTAAAGTTTCTGTGATTGCATTTAAGAGGCCTGCTTATCAAGCAGAGTGAATAACACACTTCTCTTTCTTATTGTAGCCTTGAAAAAGATCAAAATAAATGATCGAAACGTCGGCAATTTGAGAAATATCGAAGTTTGATTTCCTAAGTCCTAAACCCGCTATTGACAAGCAGTACTTGAAGATATTGATTCAATATTCTAGGGTTATAAACTACTCATCAGGACCTTCAAAATGAGGTGACACATGACCCCTATTCCTATTTAAAAAAACATTCTAATATGGCGCCCAGCCGCCATCTTGAATTTTTCATATGTCAAAATATGGTAAATATGCTTGTATTGCAACACCTAGAATTTGAAGTTTCTAAGTTGAGCCGTTCAAAAAATAAATGGGGGGAACATTGAACAAAAGCACTGTATGTTCATCTATACATTTTGTATATTCTCTTTTGAGGTTAGGATCCTACTGGAACCTTTTTTCAAGATTTAAACAACGTTTCATATCAGTTTCACGAGAATCACCCAGCACTTCACCAGGATATTTGAGCGGCAATACCACTTTGAATCGTCCCTCAGAATTTTGTTTAGTTGTTGACTTGAATAACTCTTCACACATTCCTCAGGAAAAAAGTAGTCTGGAAAATGCTTCTCCTCGATTTTCCAAAAGTTAGTTAAATTGTTATCAAGAGCTTGCATGATACTTAAATTGTATGAGATTTAATTAAAGTATTGTTGTGGAAATAATTTTCCAGATATAATCCCACCTAGTTGTGTTTTTTGTGCAAAAGGTAGATTTTTTCCAAGGTTAATTTAACCTGTACATAGCAAATCCCAGAATCTGTCACATCCTATCAAAATTTCGATATGCCCAGGTTCATTGAAACTTGGATCAGCCAATATTATACTAGGTGGTATTTTTAAATCAGGGATTGATAAAGGCGTCGAAGGAATTTTATTAGTAATTGTAGGTAAAATCAAGCAATGTAATTTTGTTTCATAAGAGCTATGACGCGCTTGAATTAGAACGTTTGTTTGCTTTAACACATCAGAAGTTTTCTGCCCAATACCAGATATAGAAATGTTGGTATTTTTAACTGAAAGGCTAATTTTTTACACATATTTTCTGTGATGAATGAAGATTCACTGCCATTATCTCATAATACCCTACACATATGCATGCGATTATTTTTATCAAAAACATTAACAATCGCTGTAGACAATATAACACGAGGGATTTCATCGCTACAGATTGAATATTGTGACGAAACATGCGTTGTAGCATTGCATTTTCCCCGAGTCGAAAATACTCTCATTTTGTGAGCAGTGTAGCATGCAGGTTTCATTGCCTAGCGTTCAATCTCCCAACCTTCGCGCGGCAAATTGAAATTTTGCTGCGTTGTCATGTCGTCTTACAAATGTTTCCTATAAATTTGGACCGTATCAATCTCCCGCCTCTTTTCTGACCAATAAATTTGAAGCCTACTGTTTAACGAGGAAGTAGTTTTTTTCTTGCTGAGAGAAACTCATTCCGACATTGTTCCCAGCACTTTGAATACACGTTTATAACTAGATTCTGTGGAAATCGGGTTTTCTAATGCCCTTTGACCGTTTCGGTGATCTGTGAAGAATTTCCATCAGTGACTAGTAGTGTGTTTACCCTGGAGCCAAGGAAATTGGAAATTTCAGAGTTCCCTGGTTGTCAAAAAACCAGATCTTCTTTGGTGCGTGCCGGAATCAAGTTTTTTGTGAAAATTGTGGTGTTAGCATGATTAGGTGAGTTTCTCTGGATATTTCCTATTCAATCTAGAATCTTTCTTCGTCATCTTTTCCTTGAATCAAACCTTGGATTCTCATCCACGTGTTCATTCTCTAGAACCACGCTGGAGTCGACTCCCTGGATTTGACCCTTTCGAGTAATCCGTCAGACCACCGTCTCATCGAGCCCATCGACAGACACAAGTTCAACCCTGGTCCAACCCTGCCGAATCTATCAGCCCTTTTGGAATGAGAGGTTTTCTCTGAAATATGAATGCTGCTCTGCCACTGAAGTGACATTGTCCTGGAATCCGCTGACCGAACCTGAAGTGGAATAAGGCCAGTTCAATCCATTTATTAACCATTTTGATTTCGCCCATTTCATTGATTTTCTTTTATTATTTGCGTACTTACACAATGCTGAACTGAAAGTCAAGAATTCCTATTGAACCATATCATAATAATTATTTTATTGAATATTATTTTTTTTATGTGAACATAGTCGACTATGGGGTTAATTGATTAACATTGGAATTTTTCAATTACAATCATACATTTTTGCGTGAATCAATGTATAAGTGGTTTACGCGTAAATATTAAGAAGTTTTGATCTGACGCCATTTGAAACCATAAGTTTGATTTATCTTTATCCCATTGCCTTCAACAAACAAGAAAAAAAGTATATTGATCCACGCCTGATTGCTCACACGACGAGAAGCTGCCGTATTGCTGTGTGTAAATTGTGACACATCGTTCAGCGGTGTTAGTGAATGCGCCAGGACCACATTGTGTAGAATAAATTTGCACCCTCTGGTACATTCTAGCGAAACCAGAGGGCGGACCAGACTTCTACTATACTCCACAGTTCTATACAATGCGGCGTTATTCGGGAAGTTCCAGCGAAAAGGGTATATAATGAGGTCCGCCATTTGAAGTAGAGTTAGTGATCGATTAGCCGCGAATTATAATCGTTACAACATAAATATACGCTGCGATTGTGAACATAAATACTTGTGGTTGTGTTAGTGACTTGTGAATAAATCAATTAAAACTGGACAAGTGTTTTCTATAGCGAAACTCGTTACATTGGTTTCAAAAGTGGGATTTATTGTGCGCTATAGAAACGAACATAAATATTCACTGTGATGGCTGCGAAACCAGTTCTGCTAACGGGATTGAAGGTCGCCGAGTTGAAGAAGGAATTGGAGGAGCGTGACCTGGATACGAGCGGTAAGAAAACTGATCTACAACAAAGGCTTCGTGAGGCTTTAATGGAAGAAGGCATGGATCCAGATACGTTCCAATTTGAGATCCCTGATCCCAACGCAATCGAGAAAATGTCCAGAAAATTGGAGGCAAAGTTGGTTGAATCTTCGAGAGCTTTGGAGGATAAACTAGAAGAGAAGTTCGCAGAACCCTGGAGAACTATGGAGGAGAAGCTCGAAGAATCTTCTAGAGCAATAGAGAAGAAGTTTGAACAATATTCTGGAGTGACGGAGAAGAAAATCAAAGAACAACTGGAAGACAACTACAACCATGTGAAGGATCACGTAGCTGAAGAAATCGGCAACCTTGAGAAACGGTTTGAAGATGCAATGAAGACTCTTGAGGACGAAGTCGAGAAAGTAAAAAGGCAAGCAGCTACCTTCAAACAACCAGAGGTAACACTCGGAAACCAAGGTGTGAGTGCCAAGATAGAAGCTGATACGATCTGAATCCACATGAAAGCCCCACAGTTTGATGGCAAGCTGTCCTGGAACAATTACCATCGCCAGTTTGAGGCAGCAGCAAGGGCAAATGGATGGACTGGACCGGAAAAAGCCCTGGCATTGATTCTTGCACTTCGTGGGGAGGCTACAGGAATCCTGCAGACGCTGAACACCCAGGAGCAGGAGGACTACGATGTACTAGTCAAGCATCTAGAATTGCGATATGGGCAAACTCATTTGGAGCATGTCCCAATTCCCAGTTGAAGAACCGCATCCAAAAGACCAAAGAGACCATGTAGGAGTTTGAAGCGGATGTTGCTCGCCTTGCACGACTGGCTTATCCAGCCACGCCAGAGAACGTTATGGAAAGGCTTGCAGTTCAGGCCTTCTTGAATGGACTGCGGGACCAGAAGATAAGGATGTCCTTGATTCTTCATCGTCCTGACAATCTGGTGGATGCGCTGGTAAAAGCGTTGGAACTCGAAGCGGCGAAGCAGTGCTGCAAGCTTCCTGTGCGAAGGATGGAGGAACAGGATGTTCCGGAGAAGGACAGCTTCGACGCAAATGTGAGGAGAGCCTTCAAGGAAATGGAGGTATCCAAGCGAAAGGAGCCGCGATGCTGGAGTTGTCGAGAGCTTTGGCATATGCGTAGCCGCTGTAGAAAGAGATACGGGCACCTGCGTTGGCATCGGAAAACAAGAATCATCGAGCGAGATCAAACCTCAAGAGCTTTGATGGCTTGTCCAGGAGACCAGAGCTCTCTCACAAAGCCGAGGAAAAGGAAGCAAGCGTTCACAGGACGACTGTAATGGATGATTGCGTTATTCGGGAAGTTTCAGCGAAAAGGGTATATATTGAGGTCCGCCATTTGAAGTAGAGTGAGTTATCGATTAGCCGCCAATTATAATCGTTACAACATAAATATACGCTGCGATTGTGAACATAAACATTTGTGGTTGTGTTAGTGACTTGTGAATAAATTAATTAAAACTGGACAAGTGTTTTCTATAGCGAAACTCGTCACAATATGATCCCACATTCTAATTACCATTACAGAACCTCTGAATTCATTCATTGGCAGTCACTGCTAGCGCATGGGCGTCTGCTTGGCTTGCGGAACTGGATGCAGGCTGGTCAATCCTTTGGAATTCGGATCGTTCGGTGTTCAAATAGTGTGGAGAATAATTATTAGAACCTTGTGTTGCGTCGGAATGATGTTTTGCATTATGCAGTATAGTATTATGGCGTTTTGAGTATTTGCGACATGGTTGTGATCTACATTGATTTGTTTTATGATTAGTTCTCAGACAGTCCAAGTACCAGTTTCTTTCAGTTGCCTCTGCTAATCTTTTGTCTACATCAAGGGCTAAAAATCTTGAACAGTTATACACTGTATTATCATTTTCACAAAATAAACAGACTGGCTTATGAGTACCGAGAATGATTGCTTTTTATTTTTAAAACTTTTATTGACATTTAGGGTTTCCAAAAGGCCACATTTGTTATGTAAGAAATCAGTCAATATTTTCAGAGTTAAGTTCTCATGTTTTAAATATTCAGACTCCCACTCCCTTCGAGTAGCTTGGTCAAGTTTAAGAGACACCATATGAATTATCAGTGAATCCCACGATTATACAGGTTGCTTTAGAACCTTCAAAGCTCTTAGGTGTTAATTTAATCCGTCCAAAAGGTTTCTTAAACCTTAATGACTCTCAGATTCGAGTGAAATTTGCGCATTTTCATACCTCCCAACAAACACAACCTAGGCGGGCCGCCGCCGAAACGTATGCTACGTTTAGAAAGTTCACTGGCGGCTAGAATGCTAGGGGCGCCGCGGCATACATTCCGCCCATGACCGCTTGGGCGCCAGTAGGCCGACCGGCGGCATGCCGTCACTATTCCGCCTACTCGCGGAATTCCGTCTTCTGGCCGCTAGCTTATATCCGATGTGTTTTCTTTCTTTTGAAAAGCGTTTAGTGGAAGAAACACCTATGTAATACGCTGGCGGCTCACTAGCGGGAAGTTGGTCTCCAGACTACATCTTTTGAGGTGGTAACGAAGCTATATGAAATCATCGTCTCGCTAGATGGGTATCATTAAGAAGAGGGTTTTGGTTAAGGGTGTAGCATACAGTTGATTTTGATATCAGACTGATGGTGCTTCGATGAATAGGTACTAACGAGATCCAGAATTTAAAGCTGCCGAGCTGCCATCTTTATAGTAATCAAGAATCCTAGCAATTATGGATTTGAAAAATACTGATTAAAGCACGATTTCTCAATTATTAAGCAAAGTATCCTGTGCAAAATCAAGTTTTGGAATACTTTTGTATATATACTTCTAAATAATACAAGTTTTGAGGAACACATTTTAATATAAAAAATGAGAATTCTGTATTATATAAAACAAAAACAACAATTCAAATAAAAAAAATTTTTAGATTCAACCACACTATGATACGGTACACAGGAACAACAAATAAACACAGAAGAGTCGACCAATTTTTTCTCTTGATAAAATTATTCATTTTTTACCCCTATGGTGCGAGGCCTTCTTTCCTCTCTATCCCCAGCAAGTTCAAACAGGTTGGTCGATTTTCGCATTAGTAGAGCAATATGCATTTCTCCTCAAGGTGCCTATGAAGAATGGAAGTTTAAATAATTATATAGAGAAAACATAACATTATCGGATAAAGTACCCCTCAACACAAAACAGTATTTATGGAAGAACTCATGTCAAGCTGTGAATCAATTAATAACAAAATTACAAATTGATGAATATCACAATATTTTATCAATTTTGTTCTACTGGAATGATATAAGCACAAGTATATACAGTGGCGGACATAAGTATGGAAAAGTCCTTGAATTTGAAAACACTCTGATCCTGCATCAGTTATCAAAGAAGTGATCAGTTTACCTATCCTGACGATTTTTTTCAAAAAATTGTTTAGTGTTCCATTTTCACGTTCAAAAAAGGCTACCTATTTTTTTATTTTTTTTCTGTGCAACTTTTGATAAGAATTGCTAGCACCATTCAAAAGAGGGACAAAAGTTATACCTATACTTTCTGAAAATTTCAACAAAGGATAATCCAGGGGATAATCTAGCAATAAAATGTTAAACTTGACCCATTTTGCATGATATGGATCATTTTTGCCAAGTTCGAAATTTTATAGCTAGACTATTCTTTGTTCAATTATTATGAAATTCTCAGGAAGTAGATAACTTTGCCCCACTTTTGAATGCTGCTGGGCATTTTTATCAAAAGTTACACAGAAAAAAGTTATCAAAGTAGCCTTTTTTGAACGAGAAAAAAGGGAACTAGACAATTTTTTTTTAAACAATTTTTTTTTTTAAATCGCCAGGACCTCTAAACTGACAAATGAATTGAAGTTTTCAAATGCACCATCACGTCTTTGTTAACTGATGCAGGGTCAGGGTTTTATCATATTTAAGGCCCTTTCCATACTTATGTCCGCCACTGTATATGTATATGTTACGGCTAAAGCCCGTAATTGGATAGATCTAGTATTGACCGGATACTTCGCGTTTTATCCAAATCTGCTGGATAAAGCGCGAAGAACTGAATGACTTCGGGCATTATCCGGGTAGTTCTAACGAGTGTTCAATAAAAAATACGATCAAGTCACCTCTGGATTTCTTTTTCTGACATGAACGTAGGTCGTGGCTAGTTTGTATGGTTTGGCATCATGGCATCTGTGACGGTTAGAAAGTGGATGTCATGTCATAATTGCGATGTTAGCCAAGACATACGTTTTTTGAAACAATTGCAATCCATAGGTGACTTGATCGTATTTTTTATTGAACACTCCTTAGTTTTAGCCAGGAAGCAATGGCTAAATCACGAAAAGAAAAAGAACTCATACCACAATAAGTAAAGTATTCTGTAATATTCTCGAAATAACTTAAAGACTCTGATAGAATCATTTTGTATTATTCAGTGAAACAAACATAAGGTGGCAATTCTAACAGAAAAATATTTCGAGGCACATATTGGTATAATTGTACTTATAAGTAATGGAGAAGATTGAAAAAACATCGGTTCCTAACCCAAACTAACCCAAACTAACCCAAATTGCGAGTACCAAATGCGGACTATTTCATATTTCTGGTTTTATCCAAGGGAGGTTGGATAATTCCAGTATGAACCGGTTAATGCCCAAAAAGCAACGTGCCTCCTTTGAAACACTGGCTTTATCCACTCTGTATGGATAATTCTAACATTATCCGGATAGTTCGCGGATTACCCAATATTGGGGTTCTCGCCGTAACATATATAACTGAAGCCCAGAAGCTACCTGAAAGATTTCAAGTTTCAAACATGATTGGAAATGCATAAAATCTTCAATGATTATAGAGTGAAATGATTATACATTATAATGCGACCATATACCCAAATCTTGAAAACTAGAAATTATGGAATGATAGGTATTTATACTAGTATTCAAGTTATCATGCAAACGATTAATAATTACTTACGCCTCTTGATTATAATTATCCATCATAACCTCTAAACAACGGATTCTTTCAACAAAATACAACTTACAGGAGCAATCCCTGAATCAAATTTTAAACACAGTAAACACACACAACACAACCAATAATTATTGTACTGTCTCGAACGATAACTGATCAAAATAATAGAATAATTAGACTGATGCAATGGCCAACGCCAAAACATAAGAGCGTGGCTTGGCTTGGTGCAACTACAGCTGTTTTGTGTGGTTTCCACTTACAAAAAGCGGGAAAATCGAAATCAACGAAACTATCTCGCGGATAGCTGGTAATCTGCAAGCGCCCAAAAGAGTCACGGAGTTGGCGATGGCGGCGTTTTGTAGCCGACGGATGTCGATTTTTAAGAAGGCGCCCTAACGATGGTGGGCGACGGACTTCGTGCCGACTCCGATTAGAAAGCTCAAAAATGCATATCTTTGTATAGCATGATTTTAGCGGGTTGGCCGCTGAAGCCCTTCCAAACCGTCGCCCAGCCACCAGTTTTGTCTAGTGGCCGCCACTTAACCGCCGCCGGCTTAGTGTTTGGCCTGTTGGCCTGTCTTTGAGTTAATCCCAAGCTAATTTGTAGTTATCCCCTGAGCTCTCAAGAGATCTCAATAATTCGGAAGCATTACCTTTTAATGAAAGCCGAAAATAGTGGAATTTCTGAACAGCAGGAATTGACTCATTGTCGTGTATAAGTGAAATAAAAGTGTCCTTAAAACATAACCACTGGTCATATGACCCATCAAAAGAAGGTGAAGGTATGTATATGTGCAAGTTTAACATTTGCTTTAGCTATAGAACCAGCATTTCATTCATAATGTTCAGGTGATAATTCTAATTGATTCTCCGAAATTGGTGAAGGTGATTCATCCTCCAACAATTTCTTAGCCTTTGCCACAGAAGAAAAGTAGGTGGTTTCAAATTCATAAGTTTCCAAATTAACACTACTTGTTTCATCCGTGTCAAGCGATTCAAATTTACTTTGAATTTCATAGAATGATTTTAAGATACCTTCAATACTATCAATCTGAAGGTCTAGTTCTTTGACTTGGATATTATTATATTGAAATTCATTTTTTCTGTGTTTCCCTTGGCAACCATCATTGAGATCACAGCTCATATGAATCTTCCATCAGGCTTATTTTATGCAACGTTGTCATGATCAAGTCCAGACAATCAGTGAGTTAAATAGTGAGTGTTTGTAAATGATCACTTGAAATAAAATTGAATAGTAGGGCTTCGCGAGACCACAATACTAGACTTGGTCTTGTCCTGGTCTTGGTGACAAGACCGAGAGTAAGACCAAGACCAAGACCCAAAAATCTTCCCAAGACCAAGACCAAGACTTGTCGTTCAAGACCAAGACCAAGACCAAGACTCTATCTCAAGAGTCTCGTCTTGGTCTTGGTCTTGAAAAAAAAAATCGTTACAATCATTATTAAAATCTGCAAATGTCTCTATTTAATTCCAAAGTCTTTTGAGTAAATCAATTCTTCAAAAATTGAGTATTGCAATTTCCCAATTTCACTCCTGCCAGATCACTGGAACAAATATCCGTGAATTTGATCGCAATTTTTCAGTAGATTCCGTGAAAAATTAGCAGCTTCATATCTACCATCTGAATGTGTATTTTTCAACTTCATAAAAAATTATCATAATATCCCATCTAATCAAACAATGACAATGTTAAAAAAAGGTATTGAGCTGTATCAAATTATAAATTAATGTAAAAAAATGCTTTCATCATCAAGTAATGTACAGGGTTTTTCCTTATAATTTGCCACCCCTTCAGGAACTCTATTCACAGAGATACAAAAAAATTGCTCAAATGAAAGTTTCATGATTTTTCCTAAAGATTTCACGATATCTAGGCGAAAGAACAGATCGTTATGGGAGATCTGTAAATTTTAATCTTCTTAAGTGGAATGCCTTCTATTTTATCACAGATTCAAGATCTCTTCATTTTCCGCTTTTCAGAAATATGCAAGGTGTCCGGAAATAACGTTCAAATAATGTTTTCTACATTGAAAAATAGGTCTTTTTTCATATAAACAATGGTTCGGAAATGCTTAGTTTTCAATATACAGGGTGTCAAAATCCAATTTCAATTTTTGTTTCATTTAAACAGATTCCATGATAATTCTGACATAATTTGACAAAACTCGGTATACAGGTATTTTTGACATGAGAAATTCGAATTTGATATTACTATGATAATCTTGTATCTACAATTTTATCACTGTTTCAAATAGTCATAACTTTTCTGCCCAACCCTGTTTTGTTTTGACCAAAAAAAATTATTAAAACATCATTTTCACGTAAATATGATACTATTGTTGGAAGTTGCTACACAGTAAAAAATGCCATTGAGTAACTGCCTGGAAGTTATTGAGTAAATTTGAATCGGTGTGAGTTGATTCACGATACTAAGTCAATTTTTCCATATGTGTACTCATTATTTTGTTAATTTACACATTAATTGGTATATAGTGCTCAAGAATTATATTGAGACAAAAAAGCGCACAATATTTACAATTCTTTTCTCAGTAGTGTGTAAAGATGTGACTCTTGGTGGGAATGTTGACAATTTGCTGCATTTCAGTAACAATACTTCAGTGTGATCATATAATGATCGATTAGGACCGTCCGCCGGTTGGATAAAAGTTCTGGCAAATGGGATAAGACAAGCCGACTCAATTTAACGCAAAACATACATTATTTTGTGGTTTGAAAGTGATAGTATGTTACCGTCATGGCTAAACCAACTAATTCAAATGCTATTTGAACCAAAAAGAGGGTGATGATGCCATTGTTCAAAAGAGCAATAATTATCATTTGGATTTCTTCACACAATGAGTAGGTAAGTGAAAACTAATTCTTTTTTTTTCTGGTTGTAGTGTCTCATATGTTACTAATTGGCATAGTGTGTTCGTAGGTATTTGTAAGCGTAAATAACTAGATTGCATTGTTATTTGAAGTTCAAACGTTCATCGTGCGCTGCAAATACACAGGGTGTTTCGTTAATATTGCGAAAAAATTCAGGATGAGTTTCCCCACTTAAAAATAATAAGAAAACTTCATATAAAGGTGTGTCCGGAAATGCTTCGTTACAGAGCTACAGGGTGTTGAAGTTTTATTTTTATTTTTGTTTGCAAAAAAGGCATACTTGATAGTCGCTACGTGCCACTATTTTCGAGATATTTAGATTTGAAATAATGAATACATATGATAATGAAATTATGGCCGAGCATTGTGTTTCATTGATAGAGCCAAAAATACAGGATAAGTTTCCTCACTTGAAAATGAAAAGAAAATTTTATATAAAGATGTGTCCGGAAATGCTTCGTTACAGAGCTACAGGGTGTTAAAGTTATTATTTAATTTATTTTTTTTCAGTTTTTTTATTTATTTTTGTTTAAATAAGATTTGAATAAGCGTTGTCGATAATATTACACAGAAGTCGACTTTTATCTTTTTTCACTGAAAATATGAAGCATTAATGCGTAATATGTTATAACTTCTAGCTGGTTACCTTCGCCATAATTTCAAAATCCCATGTATTAATTATTTCAAATCCAAATATCTCGAAAATGGTTCCACGTAGTGACTTCTAACAAGTATGCCTTTTTTGCATAAAAATAAAGGAGAAATAAGTTTTTTCACTCAAATATGTCATACGGTTACGTCCAAAAAAGTTATGGCTGTACATGTCAGGACAAATGAGTGTAGGTGGCGCCCTCTACAAGTTAGAGCCAAACTGAGATAAAATTCGAATTCCACATAAAAAGAAATCCCTCAAATACCGATTTTTATGGGAATATAGACATTGGTTCAAATATTATTTAGAAAAAACAAAAATGAAAATAAAACTTCAACACCCCTGTAGCTCGGTAACGAAGCATTTCCGGACACACCTTTATATGAAGTTTTCTTATTATTTTTAAGTGAGGAGACTCAACCTGAATTTTTTCGCAATATTAATGAAACACCCTGTATATTTCCGATAATTGATTCTCTAACAGCTTCCAAAATGCCAAATGAGGAAGGATATTTTTGGGTTGCCCACAATATTGGAATGTATAATATGATTACTATAGGAGGAAGAACATGCTACGAAAAATAATCGCGTAATAATGGAGTAATGGCGACGTCACGTCACCCTGATTTACACATACTTGAGTTGGGCTTACACAAAAAAAAGGCTTATTACTCATTAATCACTCACTCCTTTACATTATTTCGTGAATTTTTGTTAGTACTTGTAACTTGGTTAAATACTGAGAAAGTGAACTGAAAAACCAACGAACTTGCCAAAAAGACTTTTTTGCACTTAGCATAGTGATATTTCACGATAAAATCCCACTACGGAGGGGAAGTACATACTGATTCCAGATTCCACTGGCTGCGGCTTTCAAGTACAATAGTGATGTTTGATAGCCCAGATCCAATAAATTCGTTAAAAAAAATCAATACTTTAGTTTAGCTGTAATGGAAGTAATTCCCAAGAAAATATAAGTAGTATGTGCGCCCTTGCTGAATTGTTTATTTGACATTGTTTTTTTTCAGAATAATTTTCCAATCATCAATCATGGATATTTTGTGCAGGTAGCAGAAACAGTCATATTTGATCGCAGAAGAAGAAACGTTGGACTGAATGTGAATAGTGTGAAATCTGCTCAATAATAGTGAAAATTAAGAAAATATTGAGGGAAATTGTAACAACATACTGAGTGAAGAGCTAAAATAAAACACGTTTCTGATTAGAAATTGTGAATTTTTTGTGTGTAAATTGAGTCAAATTTGAGTGAAAAATTCAAGTTTTGAGTAGGTTAAGTCAAAGAGCGACACACAAAATAGTATTTTTGTTGTGAGAATTGTGTTAATTTTGACACAAATGTGAGTTACCATTTACTCAGAACTGAGTCAAGTTTTACACAAAAAAAAATGAGTTGAAAAGCCACTCAATATCGTGCGGTCGCGTTTTGACAATCTCTTGAGTGTTTTTTGAGTTAATTTTAACTCAAAATTTGTTAAGAGTGTAGGAGCAATCGTTTCCAAAATATTCGCACTTTCAAAGTTATCCTTGCAATGTGGTTTGAAATGGAAAAAAATAGGCATAGGTGGCGTTGAAAACGGCCTTATCATGGTTATTTTGCTATTTTTTTAATGTTTCACTGATTGGCATTTTATGGAAAATATCTATTGTAGGAATTAGGAATGTTATGCTATAAATAAAATGCTCATCACATGGTGTATTTAAAAAGTTCGGTATTTATTTTTTTCAAGACCATCAAGACCAAGACTATCAAGACCAAGACCAAGACCAAGTCAGTCTTGTCTTGGCCTTGAAATATCAAGACCAATACGAAGACCAAGACCACATTTACTTTTCGAGACTAAGACCAAGACTTGCCAGTCTTGGTCTTGGTCTTGGTCTTGCGAAGCCCTATTGAATAGTTAAAGCTGGATAAGTGATTTTTATATCTGAAAAACACTAAACAGTAACCTAACGGACATCTCGCGTGGCGTCCCCTTGTCAACGACATCATGGACCTGCGCTCGCGCGACCCAGTGAGTAAAGCAGACTAACAATTAGGCAGTTCAACATTCCAGTGGGTAGACATGCTAACAAGGCATGCCAACACGGCCTTTCCTGACAATGGGACTTCTCGGTCCAACTAGGTATAGATTCGTTATACTTTGGCGGCGTTGGGGATGCACTGGAACTGGGTGTTGGTTCCTGTTTATCTGAATTCCTCTAGCTTGAGTTTAGAATTTTATTACATATTAGCAGGGATTACTTGACTTGATTAGTCGGGTCTACAATTCATAGTAAATAATCAAATCAAGTCATGTTTAGATCAGGTAGTGGGTTTCTAGCTCTAGGACCGACCCAACAAACAAATGTATAACTTGTATCCTGTGAGTCGGAGGCGAACTACACGCAGCGGCTTACAAGAACAACAGAGCTAGACAGAAATCTGATTGACCGGTTCCTAGCTCCAGTGAAGTTTACTTAATAAATCGAAGTTTGGTCACTCCTCGTTAGCACTTTGAAAAACCGAGATCACAAGCGTGCCGCAGTTAAAAAAAAGTAGCAGGAGTGGCAAGGGTAATGAAGCACAAAATATGAGTTTGGCTGCGAACTTTTGGGCATCTGAAAAATGATAGGCCACCTTTATCACGACTTTTGCAACCGTCCACTGAACAAACAACGTTACTCGACATTAAAAAACATACGTGTCTTTCAAATTAATAAATACAAATAAGATCAAGTTCACTCTATGCTCCACTACGCGATACACTGTTCGGCGCCGTTTCACTGCTGCCAGTGAAATGGCAAGGCGGAGTAAGGGGATGGGTATGTGACGATTCGCGAGAGTGACCTAACTTCTTTTTATTAAGCTATTTACAAAGTAAACTTTGGCTGTGGGACCGACCCAACCAATGAATTCATAACCAGCTTTCTGTGCTGTGAAATGAGTTCATAGCAGGCAACATAATTAGATTTATCTAGACATAATAACCATATTATGATTTCAAGTTACTTGCTCGCAGTCATTCAGAAGGAATTGACACTCCTCTGGAGTCTAACACTTGGACCGGGCGGGCCTTAGTTCACTAGCGACAGCGGAAGCCAATCTACTAGGCCCGGCGGTATTCACTACTCGTCTTAGCTGATTATGACTAGGCGAAACTTCAGCCACAAGGCGCAATGGACCTGTACAATCAGATTCAAGCTACTGTGTAGATTACATCAATCAAAATTTCAGCTTTCTTGGTTTAACTGATTTGCTATGGCGTACAGGAAACAGTATTTGGAGTAGGCGTCGACTATGATGAATATGTGAGTACCTACTGTCTTCTTCAGTTCTCGGAAGCGGACCAGAGCAGACTAGGTGAATGGTGTGGAAAGGGATTGGCACTTTTCAACAAAGTGAACCTCTGTTTTGTGTTTATTGTGCCTTCGTTTGCGTGGGACAAGACAAACAAGCGCTAACGCTAGGGTAATCTTCGTGTGTTGACACACGTGGTTGATGACGAATGGTGAAATTGAAGTCTTGTAAGCACATGCATCATTGATTTACCCTGGTCAATCCCCGCTCTTACTCTGGCTACTTTTAAATGAATTGCAGTCGCGTGAATAGGGTGAAAGGAACTCCTACCAAAAAATGACGGAAATGTTTTAGATCAATGACGTTAGCAAAGGTCTATAATTCAAAAGAATGATACCTTGACTAGAATCATTGACAAGTTTGTAATAAGCGACTACTCAACGTTTTCCGTCATGTATTTGGATAATCATTACAACAAACCTTCGTCAGTGTGCAGCTTGATGGGTAGATTTGGTTGAAAAATAGCTAGAACGAATTCGCTTGAAAGAATTTTGATTACATAATCATAGGCCTCCTGTTGTTCTTTAGAACAGGACCAGGGGATGTCTTTTTTTTGTCATATTGTACAATGGTTTTGTTAAGATCAAGAAGTTTGGAACGATCTTTTTGAAATACCCGGCTGAACCGAGAAACTGTCATTACTGTCGTATTTCTCTGGCCGATGGGAAAAGGGCCTTTGTTAATACTAAGGTTCTCAAGGGACTAGGTTTATCGGATTCTGATGATATTGAGCGACTCAAAATTTAAGCTTGGTTTGGAGCATTTGTCCAGATTTATTGTGAATCCATTATTCGGCAAGAGATGAATGAAAAACATTCCGGTTGTTATCAACGGTAGCGAATCATCAACAAACATAGTATAAGCATCGAGTAAAGCTCGAGCATTGCTTGTATGAAAGTTATCATTTCAGTACCACAAGTATTGCCATGATAAGATAATAGTGCGCGCCCGTTGCAAAGCCTTAAAACAAGTCCGGGAGGCGTATTGGCATTCGTTACTACGCTACAGAGCATAGATGAGCTGTATCGCAGTAAAGTATGGCTGGACTGGGCGCACAATTTGTTCAGCCATTGTTTACTACGGTACAGATCAAATGCGCTGTATGGAAGAAAAGTATATGGTACGAATGGATTTGTTCACTCCATTCATTGATTATTATCGTTCACTACTATATATAATGGAAATAAATTACATACATATGTATATGAAAATTATCTATTATAAAGGTGAATCTATATATAATTTTGATGTGATGATGTGTATAATGGCTGCACGGAGCCACATTCTGTGGTGCTACCCAATGATAGGCCGCAATTCTAAAGACGCATTCCTGAACTAAATTCAAGTAGAAAAGGTCTTATTGGTAAAACTATTGTCATTGTGTCTTGAATATAAATATTCTGCTTTTCGAGATACAGGTTAAGAGAAAAATCGGACTTGTTATTAGTGAATCGAGTAACTTTCGCTTGTTGCTATATTTGTTGTTATGAGGAGAATGTTTTTGAATTTTCTTGACAGCCTATGATTTTTCATGTGGTCAAAAAGTAGATTTTTTTCTAACCTTCCAACAACACTGTATCTCGAAAACCAAACCAGACCATGCGTCTTTTAAACTATGGTCTATCATTGAGTAAAACTTTGTATAGGCTCATTAGAAGCACGCCAAAACATGCGAATTCAATTTAATAGCGTAGAACTCAATGTTTCGAATTGAAATACTCACATTATCATTATGAGTGAAAATAATACCATCCTATACTCAACAGTACACAATTTATTTACAGTTTACAGGCATAGTTTGGGTTAGTCTTAAAAAGTGGACTCTATATCCTCATTTTGTCAATTTGTGTGATCATGTGACGGAAAGGTTACATAGTTAGTACGTGATATTGAACAGTTTTGAATTTCGGTAAACAATATAGTCCAATAAAATTTTAAGTTGAAAAAAAAATGGGCAAGATGTATTTTTCAAAGTTTGTCAACGACGGTCTCCTGAGTGTAAAATTAGCAAAATCGGATTTTTTTCCCGTGCGGTTTTTGTGCAATAGAGGTGGTTATTTTGAATTGTGCTATAACAAAATGATGGTACTGAAATCGTACATGAGAAAACTCTTCATAACTTTACCTCATGATTTTTTTTTTAATTTTATCATTTCCGGACTTAGCGGCCGCTGCATGAGCCGTATTTGGGGTGATTTCAAAAAGTTAGTTTGCCCTCGATTGATCCATAATGAAAGTGGTTCATAATAAATGGACAAGCAACTTCTCCTCATGGACTTTGTCACTTGATTATTTTTGAAGATAGCCCAGATCATGGAATTTGGGTTATTTCGTTATTGTTGTCTAGTTCTGTAAATTTGCCAAATTGAAGATGTTCGTGATAAAATTACATATACTGTGACCGGCTAAAATATGATTTGTGATTTTTTCGTTATTTCGATTTGTGAGTGAGCGCACATGGCTCCATTCCACCGCGATCACTAGTAGGTCTATTGTGGGTCAATATGGAGTACAGTTATTTTTAATTCAGGGTTTTAATTTTTTGGAAAACGTTCAAACATGTTGTTTTTATATGTGGATGCGATTTATTTAATGACAGACTTTCATGTATACAGGGTCAACCAAAAATAAGTTACGACCATTACTTTATTTGTTTCAAATGAAAACATGTATTTTTTTATTTCATATTTGAATTCTGCGTGAATTCTGAGTATATGTTATGCAATATACCCCATACCTATATCTAACCGTTTTCGAGAAAATGGCATTTAAAATGCATAATTTTAATCATTCTAAAACTGGTTGATGTTTCTATTGGTTGAAACATTGAAATGAATTTTCATTCAGCAACGTAAATAAGTGGAACTTACTTCGATAAAGATTTCCTGATTTCAAATATATAAGAGTTGGGGGTGTTATCTTTAACGGTTATAAGGATATCAACGTTTTTCTATACATAGAATAGTTGGCTGATGGTCTCTTCCAATTAGGCACCCTTCTGTCCAATCTATATTATCATTATTCCTTGTATAGAAAAACTTTAAAATCTTCGTAACCGTTAGAGATAAAGACCCCAACACTTGCATTTGAAATCAAGAAAAAATTAATTCTCTATCGAACTATGGGATAAAATACAGGGTGTCCTCAAAAATGAAGAAGTCTGAATTTTTTTGACTTCTGATACTCAATTGTTTTTTCTGATAACAAATTCTGATAATTCAGAAAAATTACTACAATTATGCTCATTTGAACCACTCTCCAGTACAATATACGTCCAACCATTGCGATTTAGTTGTAGCACATTTCAAAATAACCACCCTTTTTGCTCAAAATCCGCAGGAGAAAAATTTTCGATTTTGCTAATTTTACACTCAGAAGGCAGTTACTGACAAATTCTGAAGAAAATCAGCTCCCCCCTCATTTATTAATAATCTTTATTGTTTAACAGTTTTCCATTAATAAGACAATATGACCTAAATAATATAGCACTGAAAATTAATACTAATATTCGGTAACAAATTTGGCTTATCATTTGTTTAGAATCAATACAGCCGTCTGAGGAAAAATGAACTGCTTTAAAGATCAATTCCCCCTCATCGGTTATACCAGCAAAAGATTTACCCACATCTAGTTTTAATTGATCCCAAGTTCGCTTACCTGGTGGATTTCATCGTTCAAACCAGCTACTTGCCTTAGCGCACCAGTCAAGAGGATCGTCCTTTCCAACGGTAAAAAGAGGTAGCCTAACATCGTCTACCCCATGAAAATTGGTTCCGATAGATAGCTGCTCCAAGAGGCGTTGGTAGAAGGCCTTTGAAGATCAGGTTTATTTTTATCAGGTTAATATAGCGAAATTCACTGAAACATCACTTTTTTAGATTCAAGATTGTAGTTACACCCGCTAGCGACCATTTCAGAAACATGAAACTATTTTCCAGGTTTTTCTCTAGGCCATTTTAGTAATAAATGTTTTCACTGCAAGTCTCTATGATGGATAGTTTCCCAGATACAGCCTGAAATATGGAACAAATTCATTTTGAATTCAAGGTTTTGATTTTTTGGAAAACGCTCGACCAAGTCGATTTTATTTTTGGATACGGTTTTTTTATGACAAATTCATGTATACAGGATCGATTACAAATAAGTTACGACTATCAACTTTTTTTTCCAATTGAAAACACCTATTTTTTATCTCATGATTCACTGTCGATGGTACTTTAGACGTTTACGTGGAATCATCAGCTATGGGATCGTTCTGAAAATTTGATCATCGCCAGTCAGAAACACGGACTTCCTAGTCCTTTTTCCCATGAACTATCAGCTCTTCGGTGACCATCGGTGTTCCATTTTTCTTTCAAGTCATATTGGAAGTCTCGGAAATTCATGATGTCAATTCCGATGATGATTTTATTTTTAATGTCAGCAACAAGCATTGGATTTTCGAAACTGGTGCTCAGAGTAACTACTGCTTTCACTTCACCATGTTTCCTTGCTAGGTCTCCTGTTGCCGTTCGTAGTCGCCACTTGATTGGTTTGATCGTTGTCGGTGTTTGTCTTCGTCGTACCTGTATCCAGCAGTCTGGAGCGATGTTCTCTATTGATTATGCCGTCTAAAAACAAACTGTTCTGTTTGAATCCCAAAAAGACAACGATGACAGTTATCTTGGGGGCATACTTGTTACAGGTCGACGCCAAAGCAGATGCCCGCGTCTGTTTCCAACATTGATTCCGACTGTGGCCAATCTCTCAACAATTTCGACACCACGGCTCCCTTCGCTTGGTGGCCTCTGCTTTCTTCATGACACTCCCCACAGTTGCTTCGACAGAGTTCTTCTTTGCTGGATACTGTTCCTTTATCCATTGTTCGAGCGCAGGAAGCTTGACGCAGTGCTTTGCCGCTTCGAGTTCCAAGGCTCTGGACACCCCTCACCAGTTTGTTGAAGAATCAGGGAAATCCTTATCTCCTTATCCCGAAGTCTATCAAGAAAGGTCTGAACTGCAAGACTCTCCAATCCCCATCACATTATCCGTTCCTGGGTGTTCAGCGTCTGGAGTAGGGCTTCGCGAGACCACAAGACTAGTCTTGGTCTTGTCTTGGTCTTGATGACAAGACCGAGACCAAGACCAAGACCAAGACCTGAAAATCTTCTCAAGACCAAGACCAAGACTTGACGTTCAAGACCAAGACTCTACCTCGAGAGTCTCGTCCTGGTCTTGGTCTTGAAAAGAAAAATCGACACAATATTTATTAAAATCTGCAAATATCTCTATCTACTTTCAATAAGTCTTTTGAGTGAATCAACTCACAGTAGCACCTGTGCGTGCTACCAGATCATTGAAACGAATATCCGTAAATTTGATCGCAATTTTTCAGTAGATGCCGTGAAAAATTAGGAGCTTCCAATTCACCATCTGAATGTGTATTTTTTTACATCACAAAAAAATGATCAGTTTAATCCATCTAATCAAACAATTACAATGTTAAAAAAAATTATTGAACTGTAACAAGTTATAAATAAATGTAACAAATTGCTTAAATCATCAAGTAATGTATCTACGTGAAAAATAAATAATGTGTCAGGTACTGAATATTGAAAATGTTCTTTATTCTTGTATATTCATCATAGTTTTGATGATGATGAATATACCAGTAAAGAGAACATTTTTAAAAGGAATAACTGCACACCTATTCTCTATACAGTACAACCTCCATAATCCGAACATCCACTAATCTAAACAGCTCGGACCATAGTTATAATCCGAACAAATCTCGATAATCCGATCACCTGCTACCGTATTCTTGACTTTAGGGAGTGGAGAGTCTCAAAAAGTGAATATTTTCTTGGTGAGAAACAAACAAAATGTTTTGTTATTGCATGGTTTCAAACTACATTCACCTAAATGAATCGAGAAAAGGAGGACGAAGTAGCAGAAACATAAAACAAAAAAGAAAACGCATTGATTTTCACGAAAACTCAAGTGTCTTTTATATCATGTTTTTTTTTTGTCGTCACTTTATTCATTTTTTGCGTCATTTAGATTGTTTTAAAAAGTTGTTCTGCTCAAAAAATTAAGCCGATTATCCAAATAAATCGATACTCCGAACGGTACTTTGCAATAATTAGTTCGGATTAACGGGGTTGTACAGTATTAGCAAACTGTGCTAAAATCGATTTATCGGTAAACAAGGCAGCGCTGTCAGTTACACAAACCCCGCATCTCACACAAACTAATCCAAATCTACTTGTTTTGAATAGGCGAATAAAATGCAAAATGAGCTATGTGACGCTTTTCCAGAACCTTTGTTTGGCATGGGCTCCTAGATAAGTTCTTATGGTTGAAAAAGTAAGTAGAAAAGTAGATCCCGTATCATTTGGCCCAATAGGCAATAAAGTATGCAAACCATTCACGATGAAGAAAAACGCTCTAAAACTGTAAACGTTTTTGATGTCACATGCTATAAAGTTGAGTGAAAAGAGACAACTGCTATTTCGTGCAGCCAGTGCTAGCCAGTCTTGGTCTTGGTCTTGGTCTTGCGAAGCCCTAGTCTGAACGATTTCTCTTGCGTCTCCACGACTTGCCAAAAGTCATTCACCCATTTTGATCATCTCAAGGTGTTTGGCGAAGTTATTTAATAGCCAAACGCGAGAAAATACAATTATAATGTGTATTTTATCCCACTAGGTTGAGCCAGGAATTCGGAAACAATAATAACCTCCACATCCTGCTTTTTGGAAACATTCGTGTATTTTTTTAAATCAAATTCACCTAATGAATTACCCAAATGATTCGATTTTTTTAAACTTTGCAGATGTTATTATGGGACTATTTTCTGTGGTTTATTGATGGTTTAACACGTTTTATTTTTTTTGTGGACTTTCCCATTACAGTTATCATTATTTTTTATTCAACACATGGTATTTCAATACAAACTCAGTTTTAACCTCGGTTTCAATGAATATAACGGCATAAATCTTTACAACAAAGCTTTCAGAGTTTTTTAAGAGTATTAAAATTCTTTTGCCTTCATTGTCTATGATTTTAAACAATTGTGGGAATTTTTCAATTTGATTTTTTTTCTACAATCAGAATCGGTGAAATGACCAGAACAGGCTTATTCTTCAATGTAGAACAACTGGTCTGTATAGAGTGGTGGCGGATAATTTTCACTTTGGTCATTCTTGTACCAGCAGACAGTTAACTGAGTCGCCTACTTCCAGTTAAAAACGAGATCGTGAACAGTGTAGTGAAGTCAGCAAAAGCATTTATAAGAAAGTGAATTCTAGATTGAGGTCGGATTAATTATTAATTTGTTTATCTGTGCTCATTGATTGAACACTTCAAAACGGAATATTGCAATTTATGGTAAGTGGAAAGTATGTATTTTAGTATTTCATTTTTTCATACATTTAGTGTATAGTAATGTATTTCAAATAATTTATACATTATCTCGTAGAATTGGGCCCCGTATCAGAGTTTACTTAGTATAGGTAAACTTTGCCCGTATTTAGTAGGTGTACATTTTCTGGATTAGGGATCATTGGAAACATGACCTACATATCTGTTTATCGGTCACAAATCACAAACTAACTTTCGCTTATCAAGTACCCACCTATCTTGTTTTAATATACCGAAGTTTATTTTACACTTGACTATTATCCACCAAATAAATTCAAACGAAATAGATATTAAAATCTTATAAAAGTAGTTAGAATAGAAATAATGTAGGATAATCCGATCTTTAAGTGATACAAAAATACGGTCTCATGATCTTGCGAACTATTTTATCCACATGGAAATTCCAGACAGAAACATTATTCCATTATGCAGAACAACAATAATCATTTGAGCCATCTCGAAGGTGTGCTTTTCCACAGTAATATATGGATTGTATTGAACCATGAAGAATAAATAAATGGGATGACAAGAAATATGAAAACAAAGGATTCTAAATCGTAGGCATCTTATGAATATTTACAAATAAATGTGAATATGCATTTGATATATTTTTTTTTTACTTTAACATCGTACAAAATTTATTTCTGAAACTGATTTATTGAAAACGTGTTCAAAACAGTTTTTAAATTTCGTGGGATATAATATACGGAAATCTCAGCTCCTATCGAGAAGTGATGAACGATAGGCACTGTTAAATCATGCCATCATGACAATCCAGAAATTCCAGGTCTTGTGAATCATCTAGTGACTAGACAGTGTGTGACTCTTTCTTGTGTGGTTTTGTGACTTCCAGGGTGACGAGTATGCCTAACATCTGAACAGTTGAATGAGCAAAAATATAAAATGGTGATGTAGGTTCGTGTTCCCAAATATGGAGACTTATGATTGAGACAAAAAATAAGATGCCACTTAGTTTAAAAATAAGGGTAGGAGATTGAGTTTACATGTTCAATACTTTAAAAAACTGAAGCTCTTGCTGCATCGTCTTATGAGGATTAAAATAATTGTCAAATCAATTGGAGTTAAATATTCGCCTTGGAGAAAAATATTGTTCAGAACATCACTTGACATGAACTTTTTGGGGAAAGTAATATGAAGATCTTTTTTAACATCAAATAAAATTATGTTGGTTCAGCAGAAACATGTATTTTACTAAAGAATAAAAATAAACGACATTTCTGTGAAGGATTATTAAGACTTGGCCGCAAAAAAGAGACTTACATTTCTTCTAAGCATGTTTTGTTATTGAACATTCGTCTCCGAGTGTCTCCGAGTCAACCTTTGCTGAAAAAGTGTGTCAGATAAATGGGCATCCAAAATCATTCATATTCAACAGGTTTTTGACAAAACATCGTAAAGACAAAATGAAATTTGACCGTCTTTTTATTTATTTGCGTTAGTTCATCTTAGATGCGTTATTTCTGAAGTCTATAGGATATTTTATAAGAACAACTGTTGAAAACTATGAGATACATTTTGTCGTCTAAGTAGCACTTGCACTACTTAGGATAATTTTCGATCTTGGACGCCGTGTATCACGAAAAGTGAAAATGGCGGTCCATATTTTTCAACTTTTGATCTTCAGATTATTCGAAGATTGTATCAGAATAGAAAATATCCCCAACCTCTGGACCTCTACTGGTTCAATATGAAACCCAAGTCAATCGGAACTGAATTGGAACAAGACAATAATAGCGGCGATTTTCGCATGACTGATTACTTAGCAACACATAACGGTGATTGTTCAACTTTCATTCTTGATGCTAACTACATCAAATTAACATAAAAAAGATCAATTTTCTGAATTTATTTTTGAATATTCATAAATATATGTATTTATTCTGCACTGTATGGAGTGACATAGGATCAGACCAGAATAAATGCTGAACATATAACAAAGTGATTATTTTGTAATAAATCTGAATACTTTGAAGGTCCGAACACTTTCCGTTTTGGACCATTAGGGGCCGGTTCCACAATTCAAGTACATCCTTGTCCTTGGAATAAGAAATACTCCGTAGAGCCAATGATTATCATTTGAAGGGTTTAACGGAGTATTGCTTATTCAAAGCATGATGTTTTCTAATTTCTTTCGGTGTCAGTAGCCCACTCGCTCGCACAAGGTCAAATTAATTAAGGATAACGTGACCTTGAGGTTCCTTTGTTCCAACAACTTCTCACATGAACAAGTTTTGGAAAAAAAATCGAATAAAATAAAATAATCGTTCTAATGAAACATAAGTATAGTAGGAACTTCAATATTTGTCCGGACTTCAATCTCTGTTACGGTAATATGTTTTCACGTATTTTATATTGTCGGATTGAGAAAGTGAATCTGACAAAAAATAATTCTAAGAATTTTTATGTGCCTTCACAACATTTTTTTTTGTGCATATCTAATTTTCTAAATTGCTTGAAAGAAACAACGAAATAAACAGATTTATGAATCGTACTTGATTTTGAAAATGTATAGAATATCCCATAAAGAACACATTAACCACGAAGCAAAAAAAAAATTTTTCTGTTTTTTTTCATCAAATTTTTATATGGGTAACCCGGTGGTCATATGAAATGTATCTTTTTCGTCGCATTGAAAGTTCCAAAACACATTTGCCGTCGAATTCACAAGAAAATGATCGTCAAAAATTTTCCCGTTCGTACTGAAAAAAAAGTGTTTTTTTCACTTTCTGTGAACTTACGGTTGAATCTATTTTCATTTTAAAATCGCTTCACTTTAAAACTGTCTGTGTGTACCTACGTAGAACAAATCTTAAAAATTCGTATCGCTTTCTGTTCTTCACGACAAATAGCAGAACAATTGGGAATTTTTTTTCTCAGGACTTTCCTTGCGAATCTAAGTTTTGCTCTCAAAGTGCCATGGTTGTTCTCAGATAAGTGGTTTCGAATAAGAAACATTTGATATTATAGTCAAGCGAGTGAGGGAAAACGCAAAATAGTAAAACATGCCTAGTCTGTATTTCCGAATACATAATATGTATGTATGATTATATTAAAGATGTTTAGGTAGCAATATACTTCAATGATCACTACTTATATATTTCTGTTGATGTTTTTGATCCAAAAATGAAAATTAAATACACACTGTCAAGTAGATAGTGACATTTTTTCGTACTCATTTTGCCAGTTGGTGTGTTTGACAGTTTGAATTTTTGAATAAGTCTGTTATCTCAGTGAGAAAAAATTTTTGAGTCTGGCTAAAATTTCTGGTTGAATTCAAAAAAATCATTAAATGCAATAATTGAATAAATAGTGTTTACCACCATAATAGCTATACAAAAACAGTAATACAGTATAGTCTCTCTCTCTCTATCTCTCTCTTCCTCTCCATGTTCCTCTTTTACTGTCTTCATTTTCCCGCAATGATTTTTGATTTTTTTTATGCTCCATACCGCGGGACAGTTTTCGATTTTTTTTATATCTTTTTTCGTTTTCAAATCGTATTTTTTCTTCCTAAAGCTCGAATTATTTCCGGAAATTTCGTTGAGTTGCGAATTTTTCAGTTTCAGTCTCAAATTCGCAACGGAAACAAATTCCCGGATTTTGAATTCAAGCTCGCTGGAGATCCGGCACGAAAGTTTCATGTCAAAACTATTTCAGAAGAACTACAAATAACTGCCACGAAATAATTTTTTTACATACCTAAGTTTACCTTAAAATTGTTCTGTGTTCTAGTAAAATGTGATTCAAATAATAAAATGAAGTATATGATATTCTACCAACATCACACAATTTTATAGTACTAGAGGACAGGGAAAACAGTTTTAGGCCCACCTTATGCAGACGCTAATGAGTTGTGGCACCTTTTTTCATTAATTGCGCTGTTCATGCCATAGATGTATTTTAGTTTTCCCATGCTCTAGTAGAATAAGGTTTAGATAATGGAATAATGTAGAAAACATTCTACCTATGTGAAATAACTTGAAAGTACTAGAGAAAAGGGGGAAAATACAAGTCTGTGTTGTTTATAATATACCTACCTATAAATTGTCATAGTGGGTAGGTTTTCATAAAAATGTGAAGTACTTAATGTATTTGGTGAAAAAATCTGGCCTAAATCCTGAACAAGAAGATCTCTTTAAGGACATGGCGAACATTCTTCGTGAAATAATTCCTTTCACCTATAAATCTAGTGTGGAAAAGAACAAAATAGTGTCGAGGTATACTTTTATTTTATAAAGCATAGACATTATTAGTGAAAGAAACCAACGGCTCCTTATTTCCACTTATCAATCTTTCAGTCACGTGATTATGGTAAGGGTGATTTCCGATAAAATTAGGTCGTTGCCATAGCAACATGTTCAAATGCGTATGATTGGCTTAAGGCACATTATAGACTTTGACTGGCTGTTCTGCCAATTCTAAGATTACAATTGAGAATTTTATGGCATAAATCCATTACTAATATTTTTTTCTGGCCTCAAAATACACCTTTCCTTCTCTGTATACTCAACAGTATTTTTGAGCATATGAATG
This sequence comes from Orchestes rusci, assembly GCA_958502075.1. Classification (NCBI taxonomy): domain Eukaryota; kingdom Metazoa; phylum Arthropoda; class Insecta; order Coleoptera; family Curculionidae; genus Orchestes; species Orchestes rusci. The sequence continues at coordinate 68,242,471 of OY293303.1, forward strand.
ACCCATTTGTTCTCGGGTCTCCCTGAAAACAATTGACCGATTTATCTCGAATTGATTCGAATTGAAGAGCTTGACAAACTGCTTCACCAAAAACGATTTTTTTTGGAGAGGAATCTGCTGTTATCTCATGTTCTATTTTTTCTGGGACACCCTGTATAAATACAGTTGTTTTAAAGATATATCTTCCATTGAATTCTCCAAAATCAAGAACATATGATCTTCAAAGCACTGGTGACTCAATCTCTATCTCTATTACTATCAATGCTAATAGTAATAGGTATTCTTTTATCCCGTTTGATTAGCTTTTCATGAAATCAGTCACCCAATGGTTAAATCTTAAATTCCACATCGGAGAATCGATAAGAGATTTCTTATTTAAATTAGTAGCTATCCAATTCCGTCACCGATAAAAAACGCAATTTTTGTGAAGATTTGTTGATAGACTGTGGCGAAATAGTAGAAATAAATAAGAAATAAATACCTACTGGATTTTCTATCTCGATTTCCAGAAACCCCCAATATAAAGCTATCAACAAAGTCGTTTTGCAGAATTGATAGAACCTATGTTTTGATTATCAAAAATACACAACAAACAAATCTAGTACCGAGAAATGATCATCTTCGATACCTCAAACGATGAAGACATGTATAAATTTCCAGGTTCGACCATTTAATTCTTGCTTCTTCCATAGTATCTAGACTCGCTGGACATTCTATGCAGTTGTGCGCTTTCTCGAAGATATAGCCATCTACATTATGTATGATTCTGCTTATTGTTGTATGATGATCACAGAAATATTCATCAATACCTGTTTGGAATCATGTATCACTAACATATGTGTATATATATCGTAGAAATGATATGTGTTTCTTTTTTCGAGCGGCAAGTGCACCTCCTGTGGTAAAAATAATCCTGAACATAGTCTGTATTCTCAGTTCGAAAACGCTGTAGGAGCTTAGATTTGGCGAGACTGATGCTTCATCTCTCACTGTACTTTTTTTTCTGACGAACATATACATGAAGATTATTTTCAACCGCCAGGACAAGTATGATTTATGCATATTATCTTGAAAATCTTAAAGTTATCAAACTGATTAGTTTAAAAGAGATCTTATTTTTATTCAAACAAAAATGAGAGTGTGCTTAAAAAAATTTAAGTAGGTAAATCCTTATACAATCAGCAATGATTTATACACTTTGCTATAAGTAACTTCTTGGAACCAGAAGAGTTTGCTTATGTTGATATTGATAAGTAGGTAAACTCTCTTCCATATAGTAGTCGGACGTGACTAGCCAGCCGTTAACGGTTAAATATAAACAGCTGGGAAACTAGTTATGACGTCATCAGTGACGTATTTTTCTGGCTCTGCAGATTACGGCTGAATATAAACAACCGGGATATTTTTGAAATATGATTTCTTGGGTACCACTATATCGGTATTTTATTCAAGGAACCTTTATTTAAAGAGGTCGGGAAAGAGTGTTGTATGTATGTCGTGCAGATTTTAAGAATTTCACGTTTAAAGTTAAAATTTTTGTCTATTGTGCAAATTTCAATAATATGTTAAATAAGCGGACAAAAATGATGACACGATCGTCTGCTCGTTGTCACCCTCGTACTCGATCTGTCAGTTCTCACAGGTCGCAGGTGGACGATGGGGACGTTCCATGTTTTAATCCCAACATAAGGCCCCCCACCTTGAAATCTTCCAGGGTTTCAACAAATTAGTCTTCCTGGTTGGGTAGGACACATATCTTCACAACTAGCCTCTTGATTTCACCATCGTGAGTCTTCAAAGTTACTGCTCGAACAATACTGTCATTGCCGTTATGCGCCCAAGTTTCCATGTAAGTGGTGGCATGTTATCTTCCTTGACCAAGACAAGTCTGCCAATATGCAGTTGTTGCTGGTTGGTGAGTTTCCATTTGGCACGTTGCTGCAGCTGGCTCACGTATTCTTTACTCAACCTTGTCCAGAAATGTTGGAGTAACTGCTGGCGTCTTTGGAAAAGAGATAGCCGATTTTCTTTGATAAGTCTGTAATCTGCTTCTGGGACAGTGGTGAATGGTTCTCCTACCAACAGGTGTCCGGGAGTGAGAGGACTTGGGTCGTTTGGATCGTTTGTTAAAGGATATAAAGAGGACCAGAATTTAGAGAAGCCTCTATTTGACATAAAATAGTAGTAAGACCTTCAAAGGTGAGAGATGTATTACCCATAACACTTTTGAGATGGTATTTGACTGATTTTATGCCCGACTCTCAAATTCCGCCAAAATGTGGAGCTTTGGGAGGTATGAAACTCCAGTGAATTCCAACGTTTGCGAGCTCATTCTGAATGTCTTGACCCCGATTATTAAAAAACGTTTTAAGTTCATTATTTGCTCCTACAAACGTGGTTGCGTTATCTGAAAATATTTGTGAACATTTTCCGCAGCGAGAAATGAATCTACGTAAAGCAGATAAAAAAGAATCCGTAGTGAGATCGCTCACAACTTCAAGATGTACTGCTTTCGTTGCAAAACATACGAAAAGTGCTAAGTAGGCTTTTGTGATCTTTGAGTTTCTAACGTCTCGTATTTGAAATGGTCCAGCATAATCAACACCAGAAACTGAAAATGGTCGTGATGGTGTCATGAGGGATTCTGGAAGATTACCCATCAAATATTGTTCAGTAGTACAGTTGAAACGAAAGCATTTGGTACAATTACGTACAATTTTTCTAACAAGATTTCTTCCAGACATAGGCCAGAACTTTTCTCTGATCGAAGCAAGTAATGCTTGAGGTCCAGCGAGTAAATTTATCAAGTGGTAATGTTGTGCAATTAAATTGGTTAAATGACATTTGCTAGGTAAAACAGCTGGATGCTTTTTGCTAAAATCATAATGAGAATTTTGTGGACAGCCTCCAACTCGAATAATGTTATGTTTTAAATCAAAAAATGGATTCAAACTGATAAGCTTGCTCTGCTTATCAATTGGCTTTGAATTCGAGAGTTTGTGGTACTCATCGGGAAAAAGGCTCCGCTGTGTGAGGCATATTAATTTGTTTAATGTGTTATCCAATTCATTCACTGTTAAATAACTTGAAAGCTTGTCGTTTTTATTAGCTGATATGTTGTTCAAAAAACGAAAAACGTAAGAAAAGACTTGTAACAACTTAGTAAATGAGGAGTATTTTGTTATATCAACCGTAACCACAGTTGTAGTGAAAGCTATACTGTTTTCTTACGAAGTTCAGGAAGTTCATTAGTTAGCATTAGAGGACGATCCTTAGTGTACAAAGGCCAATCAATTTCATTTAGAACAAGCTATTCAGGGCCATGAAACCAAAGTTTGGAATCTCTAAGCACACTAGGAGTTATGCCTCTTGTGAGAAGATCCGCGGGGTTATCAAACGTGCTAATGTATCTCCAAGAGGCAATGTTCGTCAAGTTTTGAATTTCTGACACTCGATTTGCTGGAAAAGTTTTAAGAAGATGTGGGGATGTGCGTATCCAGGAAAGAACAATGTTTGAATCAGACCAGTGTGTCACGTTTTTCAGATTTAAATTTACTGAAGATACTACTTTATCAAAAAGTTGAGCCAAAAGTAACGCAGCACATAATTCAAGTCTGGGAACTGTAATAATCTTTATAGGAGCTACTCGAGTCTTCGCACACTACAAAGTTGACGTTATGTTGCCCAAAGCGTCAGAACTGCGAATATAAATGCAGCCACCATAAGCAGATTCAGAACTATCGCAAAATCCATGTATCTCAATCGAAACTGGGTTAGAACAATGGCCTTGGTGTTTCGATTCGATTGAGAATTGGCAACTGTGAACGCTATTTAGACCAAGTTGTATGTAAAAGGACGGGAATTGATTCGTCTCAATCAATTTTCAATTTCCACAGCTCTTGAATCATGATCTTGGCTGTAATTGTCACAGGTGCAAGAATCCCCAAAGGATCAAAGATTTGTGCTGGACATGAAAGAATGTGTCTTTTAGTGATTTCAGTGTGATATGAACTGCTAGAATCATTCACAGAATAATTCAATGTGTCAAGTGATGCATTCCACGATATACCTAAAGTTTTACTTACAGTTTGATCCCCTATGGGTAAAGTGTCTGAGTTTTCATTGATGGGTGTGTAATTTGAAGAAAATTTCCTAAGTGGAAATCAATAGGAGTCTAAAAGAGATGATAAAGATGACTTTATCTCTTCTAATTCATGGATTGAATCACATCCTGTTAGAAGATCATCCACGTAAAAGTCGTGAAAGATAATTGAAGCCAACTCAGGATGTTCTTGTTGATTTCGATAAGCGACTTCCTGTAATGATCGTATAGCAAGGTAGGCAGCTGAAGCAGTACCATATGTTACTGTGTTCAAGTTGTAGACGCCTATTTCTTCTTCTGGATTAAATCTCCAAAGGATCTTTTGTAAATGTCGCTGTTCAGGATGTATCCAAACCTGGCGATACATTTTCGCAATATCCGCACTCAAAACATAAGTGTGGAGTCGAAATCGTAGAAGAATAAGGAATAAATTGTCTTGAATGTTTGGTCCCACCATCATTATATCATTCAACGAATACCCAGAATCAGTTCGGGAGGAACCATCAAAAACAACTCTTAATTTTGTAGTTGAAGATGATTCTCTCAAAACGCAATGATGTGGAAGGAAAAAACCATTCTCGGTGTCTTTATCTTTGTTTAAAGACATGTGACCAAGGTCTATGAATTTCTTGATAAAATCGTGGTAGTGTGCTTTCAAGGCATGCTTTTTTTGTAAGTTTATTCTCAATAGAGTGGAAGCGTTTACTAGCAGTGTGAAAGGAATTGCCTAAGAAATCTGAAGAATGTTTTAACGGAATCTTAACAGAAAAATGCCCATCCACTTCTCGTGTAACATTCAGTTTGAAATGTTCTTCACAGCGTGTTTCTTCTTCAGATAAATGTCGAATTTTAGGAAACTCCTTTATTTCCCAAAATTTAGTTAGTTGGTGTTCAAGAGTTGAAAAGTAGCAGCCAGTATATTCTTGATAAATGTATCAGTTCGTATTGGACCGGAAACTATCCAACCAAGTTTTGTCTTGTTTAAAAATGGAAGCCCATTTCCAAGTTTAATCTGACCGATACTCAGTAGATCCCAAAACAGTTCAGCTCCTATAAGCATATCTATTGGAGATGGTTCTTCAAAATTTGGATCGGCGAGATGCAAATTCTTTGGTATGTGTGATGTCAAATTGATGGAACTATAAGGTAGATTTCCTGTTATTTTGGGCAAGATAAGACAATTGATGTTTTGTTCGTAATTGTTTACCAAAGATTTAAAAGTAACATGAACGTATGAGCTAATATTTTGTACGAGTGTATACCAGTGTTATACCAGCTACGGAGGTAGATATTTCCTTCTTTGGTAATTTTAAAATGTTGTTCAATATCTCAGAAATGAAGTTGAGTCATGCCATTGTCTAGTAGCACTCTACAACGATGTGGTTTCCTCGTGTGATCAGATACTTGAACAACAGCGGTTGAAAGAAGAGTGTTTGAATATGTTGGCATAGTTTCAGAAGTTGAGTTTACATGAAAATTTGAGTGTTGCTCAAGCAGATGTTGCGTGTTGTCTGAAACATCAGCCAGTGATAGTAAATGTGTGGGTGTTTGTGAGTTATCTTGTGAAGATTCAAGAGCCTTTGTGGAAGTCTGCTCTTGAGTGGGAGTGTTCTGAAAATGTAACATAGTGTGATGAAAATTGCCACACATTCTGCAGCCTGCAGATCTACAATTTTTTGTAGAGTGATTAAAAGACAAACAGTTTACAGTCGTATACGTTTGGCAGCCGATTGTCTTTGAAATGGATTCAATTTAACGAAATCAAGACAGTGATAAATGGTGTGATCCCTTTTACATAACGTACAAGTGATTTGATTTTTATCACCTGTTCCTTGCACGAAGAAAGTCTCGGAAGATTTGAATTTATTTTTAGCATGCCTAAATGTTGATTTATGCTACTCGTTAGGTTTTTCAGTGGCTTCTAATACTCTACATCTTTCTTTGAGAAACTCAAGTAATTCATCCAATTTTGGAAGAGTACCTATTTGACTTATTTTGTGACACAAATTGAAAAGTTCTTTTATGTGAAAGTTCACAAGTAAACGTGTATTTTCGAAACGTTCGGTCAGCAAGTCCCAAGCAACTTCGTAGTTATCATTTGATATTTGCAGGGACTTGATGACGTCGGCAGCAGTACCACGTGAAGATAAGCGCAAATAATGGAACTTTTGAACGTTACTAAGATCGTCGTTTTTGTGAATAATTGAAACAAAAATGTCTCGGAAAAATATCCATTGATCAAATGAGCCATTAAACGTTGGTAATTCTATGGACGGTAGTTTGATGTTACAGCTCTTATCAGAACTAGAATTAGAGCTAGATGTTCCAGCAGAAGTAGAAGGATGTTTGGCTCGAATAAATCTTTTCACTTCGGAGATTATTTGGAAGTATTTGTCCTCAAAGTGTTTTCTTCCAACGGCATGTATAGCATCGTAGTTAGTTTCACAATCTGGATCTGCAATCTCAATTTTCATTTGAGAAGTGTTAAGAGCTTCCAACAATTGCTCAGCCCTTTCCAGGCGGTTTTCCAAATCGAAAATGTCAATGTCAGTGTCAGTCTTGGTTGAATCAAAATAAGTAATAAATCGTGTTAAAGAGCTTTTCACACTCGTGCGAGCAATCTCGTTGGGATCAGACATGTTTGAAACTGGTTCACAGCAAAATTGTGTAAAAGTGGCAGATGAAATTGCCCGTAAAAATCAAATGTGAAGTCTAAGTTGTCAAAGTTGACAGATCGCTTTGAATAAACGTGTTACGTGCAAATACACGGTAATTGTAAAAATGATGTGGTTGGTAATATTGGTTACTGAAAAAACCAATAAAAAAATCAAATAAAGGCTTGATAAAACGGAAAAGTAGAAAAGAAAAATCCCACCTGTAGTAGCTGCAGTAGAAGTCCCAAACTACTATCAGTTCAATGTTCAATGCAAGGTGGTAGGTTTCTTCGTTAATTTGGCAAGCAATGACGTCGTTTATTCGTGCTCAGCGCCGGGTATTCCGATTTTTCCATGTAAATCCGTACGCGAAGGACCAATGTTGTACAGGGTGTCCCAACGATAGAGTAAAGTGGGTTTTATCATATAGGATATGAAAAATATCAATATCAATATGCGTCACAGGTTAGGGGTGTAAATAGCGCACATTCTGAAAATATTTGGAAACATACAGGGTGCGTCACAAAAGTATGGCACGAAAAAGTATGATTTTTTTAAATGGAACCCCCTGTATATTAATTGATATTTCAATTCTTTCTTCAATTTGGAACAAAAATTGTGATACAACTAATGTTTCTAAATTCAACCGTTATCGAGATATCGCGTTTTAAAAATGGCATTTTTGCAACTTTGACTTACTTTGACATGCTATAAAACTCAAACTATTCAAGTTAGAGGAAAATGGTTTGCACTTTCCTATCTTAACTTTTCAAGAGCTCTTCTGTCATTTGGATAGAAGGTAACGTCAACTGTCAACTTTTTTCGGCACATTTTGACATTTTTTCACAATAATGGATTTAATCTTCTTGAATAGCTCTTGAAAAGTTAAGACAGGAATGTGCAATCCATTTTTCTCTTACTTGAATAGTTTGAGTTTCATAGCATGTCAAAGTTGCAAAAATGCCATTTTTAAAACGCGATATCTCGATAACGGTTGAATTTAGGAACATTAGTTGTATCACAATTTTTATTCCAAATTGAAAAAAATTGAAATATCAAATAATATACAGGGGGTTCCATTCAAAAAAATTATACTTTTTCGTGCCATACCTTTGTGACGCACCCTGTATGTTTTCAAATATTTTCAGAATGTGCGCTATTTACACCCCTAATCTGTGACGCATATTGATATTGATATTTTTCATATCCTATATGATAAAACCTACTTTACTCTATCGTTGGGACACCCTGTATGTGCAGATTTTAAGAATTTCACGTTTAAAGTTAAATATTTTGTTTATTGTGCAAATTTCAATAATATGTCAAATAAGCGGACAAAAATGATGACACGATCGACTGCTCGTTGTCACCCTCGTACTCGATCTGGTCGCAGGTGGACGATGGGGACGTTCCATGTTTTAATCCCAACAGAGAGTGATAGTACATACTTGGATAAATATATTATTACTTTTAATATTTTTTTCCATATTGCACTGGACAGACAGAACAGAAATATCGTGAAAGATATTTTAAACACAATAAACTCATAATATGTATTATAATATATAATAATTCTTATTTCTGGCTAAATTATACCAGATGCATGCATTGCAGTTCCATCGTTTCTGTTTATTGTCTCCACATTCCAGTAAACCAATTGTGGCATTTTCAGAGGAAAATTTCACAGGATGCTCTTTTCATTTTGATGTACATCTAATCTCAATGCACAGACTGGGTAATAGAGATGGAACTCACTGTGTTGAATTTTTTTATGTAACTGATGAAAAGTCGCCTCGGTGAAGAAAAGCCTGGAAAACCGATTGGATACTATACACTTAATTATTTCTATAAGAAAGTAACCATCACCTCCCTTACTACAGCAAATGCCAAACAACTTTCGATTCACGTCATAATTGCCACCCAGCAAGTTATTATGTGATTTGCTGGTGACCAAATTTGGCCACCAGCAAGCTTCATAACAACGAGCTTGTTGTTTGGCGTTCACTATAGCTGCAAATCAATCCACTCATTTGAAATCTTAGGAGACTAGCAGTACCCGTCACGGCTTCGCCCGCGATTATTTGAATGTTATCAAATAATGTTGAAAGCTACACTCATATACTTGGAAAATGACGAAACACGTGTTTTATTAATTTCATCATAATGAAGTTTCAAGTCAATGTGACCAAAAATATATTTTTTTATTGCTTATCATGATTCTTGACATCTCCACCTCTTTCTCCCTCTTGAGGGTTGAATTTTGGAAAACGACGAAACACGTGTTTTATTGATTTCATTCAAGATCATCATGAAGTTTCAAGTCCATATGATTAAAAATACTTTTTTTCAATTTATGATTTTTTTACACCTACACACCCCTTCACCCCCTCAATGGTTGAATTTTGGAACACGCCCGACACACGTGTTTTATTCATTCCATTCAAGATCATGATAATGGAGTCGATATGATCAAAAACACATTTTTTTTATTCGTGTTTTTTCACACCCCTACCTCTTTTTAACCCCTTTAAGGGTTGAATTTGGAAAAACGACGTAACAAATGTTTCATTGATTTTATTCTAAATTATTGATATAAAGTTTCAAGTCGATGTGACCAAAAATATACATATTTTTTTCATTAACATGTCATTTCTTCTACCTCCACTCCTTTCAGCCTCTTAGGGGTAAAATTTTGAAAAATCTTTTCTTAGCACACCCCCACTTCTTTCACCCCCATTAGTGTCGAATTTTGGAAAATGACAAAACACGGGTTTTATTAATTCCACTAAAGATGATTCTAATGAAGTTTCAAGTTGATGTGACCAAAAATATATTTTTTGTAATAATTTGTGATTTTTCACACCCACATCCCTCTCACCCCATTAAGGGTTGAATTTTGGAAATCGACGAAACATGTGTTCTGTCAATTCCATTCAAGATCATGATAGTTTGAAGTCGTGACCAAAAATACAATTTTTTAATTGTTATGATTTTTCACATCCTCACCCCTCTCAACCCTTCAAGGGCTGAATTTTCATATTCCATAATTTTTAATAAAAGAATCCTTCAGAATCACGTACATAAATGAGTTGTTTAAATGGGCAACAAACAAAAAAGGCAAAGAAAAATAAAATGACTCGAAAAAATAAGAAATCATTGATCAAATTTGAAAAAAAAAACGTTTTTTTAGAGAACTTATTCAGTGTATGACTGGGGAATGGGCCCCCAAACTAAACGGGCCCCCGGGCTTCGCCTCGAATTGTTTTATCATAGTTCCGCCACTGCATGTACCCAGCGCGACATGCAAAAGTCCAACATCAAAGTACAGCCAACAGCATTAAGCAGAAGAAAAGTTGGCATAACAGCAAATGAAGAACCTGTCAAGAAAAGACCTGAAAAAAAACCATAATCTTTCACAAAATGTAAAATATCCAACAAAATGCAATTAAACATAGATCATCGGATCATCGCACTAAATACATCATTCTTCTTCGGCTTCATTCCTTCCATTTAATAATTTGGTAATCAATGGATACCTATGTAAAGTGGGGTGGTGCATAACTTCTTTTGTTGTGTTTATAAATGTTGATTTTATTTTATACAATAAACAGATTTGCACTTTCGAGTCTCTTATATATTGCCTTAGCCCAACCATAATGTACGTAAATTCGGACACACTGTAGTTGCGAATCGCGAATTGGGAATAACAGTTCTATTAGTCGCCGAGTCGCCCTTTCGTCAATTAAGTAAATGAGCGTATTATTCGCAGTTCACGGTTCGCATCTATATGATGTATACTTTACAAAATGCTGAAATCGTTACGACATTCCATACTCACGTTTGGCAACGATCATTTACATTCTGTATACCAATTTCGCATGCACTCCGGCGTGATTGGTTCAAAATTGAAATCTGACCAACGAAATTGCGCTGGGTGCCAAATAGATGTACGGAGTGCCTAAATGCCCACCGTATTTTATCTCACTCGCTCGTTGAGTCGTTTCCGGCACCCTATCTCGATGTTGCCGACAGAATAAGATTCGCCGGCAAGTACAATTCACAGCCGGGAAAAACGTCATTCTTGACGTCATGATAATATTTCCCGGGTGTTTATATTCGACCGTTACCGGCTGGCTAGCCACGTCCATAGTAGTCACTGATCTTCTATTTGATAGACTCAATAAGTATTTGGAAAAAATTTAAACTGAAAGTTATTGAGTCCTGTGGGAGAAAAAAAAAGACTAGATTCATTTTTGATCTTGACAACCATTTGAAGGTGGTTACAAGGTTAATTATGGTTTGAATAGAAATATATCTTTTTTAGACGAGTGTGGTTAATTTTTTGGGTTTGAGGATCAGTGAAATTAAAGTCCAATTTGTTTTAAAATGGCCGACGTTTCGCAATATATAATTGCATCATCAGGGCGATTTTAACACTCTGGACTCAAGTCGCAAGAATACATATTTACACGACACACAAACAGGAAAACTTTTAGGTACATGGGACAAAATGCGGAAATACAACCAACTTATCTCCATCAAAGGTAGTGCAGTATTTGAAATACCCAAACTAACGCATGATAGTTATAGGTGTCATTATTGATGTCATTTTGGACAAGTAACGTGTCAAATAACACACTAGTGTGTTATAATCCATAACTCACTAGTACTGAAATTGTTCGCATTATTAATGGAAAAACCTCAATATGAAACTTAGGTCCATATCAAAAAAGTATTGATGGTTCTAGATAACCAAAACGTCGCAAATAAAATCAGACTACACAAGCATTTTATCTAAAAAAGTTCTGTTGGGAAATTTTTCCAGTTTTTGAAAATGTTTATATAATAATTATAATTATCAATTAATATTATTCTACTTATCTACATATATCACAAAAAACATTGAAGATGAAATCGCAAACTAGAAACAGAATTGTCTAATTGATCTCATATCTTAACATCAAACATACGCTGTCAATAAGTTCATGAGAAAGAGAGATACATGAACAGCTAGAGCTGCTAGAAGTTGAGTTGGTGATTTTCCTTAGGGATTTCCAAACTACATAAATTTTGTTGAAAATTTCATACCAGTCAATTCTAACCAATCATAGGCTTGCATTTTAACATGTTGCTATGGCAACGACCTAATTTTATCGGAAATCACCCTACTCATAATCACGTGACTGAAAGATTGATAAGTGGAAATCTTCCTGGCTTTGCATCTGAATGTAGCTCCTATATGATTACAGTGTTGCCGTCCCCACTCTCCATAACAATCCCACACTGTGGTTGGTGCATGGGAGCTACATCCAGCCGCTACTATTAAATCTTCTCAAATAGTTTTGGCATGAAATTTTCTTGCCGAATCTCCCGCGAGCTCGAATTAAAAATCCGGAAATAATTTGAGCTCTAGGGAGATTATAAGTGAAAATTACACTCTTACGTATGCCTACACGACAATTTTCGTTTGATCACAGCGAAAATTGCATAGTAGGAATCGAAAATTGCATTGTTTACGTATCCATGGTCACGCTCCTTTACAATCACATAACAACGCCTTAGTTTGTTTATTTTCTAAGTGTGACAGTTCGTATTTTGATAGAGTTTTTCGATAAAATTTCACGTTTTGGAACAGAAACAATACAATCCATTGAAAAAAATGATAAATATTATATTCTTTGATTCAATTAGTTACCTAATTCGAGTAATTTTCTACCTAAATTACACTCGTGCATCAAAATAATCAGATAATTTTGCATTCAAGCTTATTGCCTTTTAAAAACTACATTGGTTCATTTTCATATTTTGTTAAAAGAGCTTTCTCCAAAATATGAAAATGAACTCATGCAGTTTTAAGGCAATAAGCTTTCAAGCATAATTACCTATCGATAATTTTGATGCACTTGTGCAATTACCCCCGAAAAGGATGATTATCGATGATTGAAAATTTGTAATGCCATTGAAGATAATGGATAGAAAACTTAAAAAAAAAAACTATACATTATGACATATAGTTTTTGAGAAAGCAAAAGAAAGCAGAAGCTCTAGTCTTTTTCAACAGCCTTTTCATTGTGTTTGAACAAACGGTGAAAGCCAACGGGCTGGACGTTTTCTCGAATGGCGCTACTTTTATTGGTGAATGGGTCATAAATCACCCTCGAAGAGCTATTTTTAAGTTCGTTGAATAATTAGTTTTCGCCGGCTGATTACAATTTCAAGAAATCTAAAACAAGCATTAAATTCTGGGAAATATGCATTTTGTTAATATTTCTGGAAATTTCAGAAATACATGGAGACATTGAAAATAAACGTTAAACCAGAAATATTGAATCAAAAAAAACATCCATTGAATTGTTAGAAACAAATTGAAGAATTCTTAAAAGATTTGACAAATAATGCCAGCCATTTTCATTGAATGTAGGTATGTAATTCAATGAACTAAACATCCACATACTTAGCAAAACTTGATTTTGTGGGAAAAATCATTATTATACAGGGTGTCACAGAAAGAATGGGACATGCGGTAACAGCAGATTCCTCACACAAAAATATTGCGATCGCACCTAACTTGTCTATTCAGAAAGTTGATATAAATAGAGATACAGGGTATCAAAGTTGAATTTTAATTTTTGATCTATTTGAATAACTTTCGAAATAATCAAGTAATATCGATGAAATTTGGTATATGGGGGTTGTTTGATATGCAAAATTCAAATCTGAGCACGGAATTGCTATTATTTGTAAGAGGCTCCACTTACACACCCCTTTCACTCATTCAAATAATCATAGCTTTTTTATACGCACCCGTATATTTCTTAAAAATCAAAAAACCCATTTCTCCATCACATTTACATGAAAAAGGTATACTTTGTAGAAGTGGCTACGAGCAACATTTTTCAAGATATTTGAACTTGAAGTAATCCATGCAATGTGGTTTCAAATGTAAAATTTTGAAAATAAACATAAGGAGCTTTGAAAACGGTTTTATAATGGTAATTTTGACATTAGCTTGATTGCTCAGTTTTTTTTTATTTAAACTAAATAATCTTATTTTATATTTTCTCACCAAAAAATAATTGAAATTTGTTTGAAAAATCTTTTCCATTTTTTTCTACTTTTTTGTTATAAGAAACATTGAAGATCAAGACACTTATTGTCATTATTACCTTTACAACGGCATTTTCGATGCCCCCTATGTTTAAATTTTACATTCGAAACCACACTGCTGGATTACAGTGCAAATATCTTGCTACTCCACTTTTACAAAGTTTCACGTGAAAATGACGAAAAAATCATTTTTTCAATTAAAAAAAAAGGTTTGAGTGCGTACAAAAAAGTTATGACTATTTGAATGCGTGGAAAGATGTGTAAGTGGCGCCCCCTACATGTTAAAGCCATACCAATCCCAACTAACACAGATTGTGCCTTAATAAACCAAAATGCTATATAACTGATATATTAGGGTCCATCAATATACAATTTTATCATTTAGTGACGTTAGTTAAAACAAAATACTCTCAGAGACAAAAAAGTGTTATAATCATGTAATATAGCTCTCTACAAAACCATTTAATAAATCTTTTATAAAACGGAAGAAATTGAATTCTTATAGCATACTATAGTACCAATGTTATAAGAGTAATCACTCTCTTAGTCTAATTTGTTGTATTATTGGTTCATTATTGTTTTGCAAAGAACGTATAAGAGGGTTACAAAATATTTTTATTAGAGATTTATTATATTATCATATAGCTATCTCTAATAAAACAGTTAACTCGCAAAAGTATTTAAGACTGAATTGGCTTAAGAGAATATCTGTTTTATAGGATGCTTGATCTAGAACGTACAAAACAGCACTATAAAACCAATATAAAACACTTACAAAATAAAAATGGACACAAAATAGCAACACTGTCTTATAGTTTATCCCAACTAACACAGATTGTGCCTTATCAAACTAAAATGCTAAATAACTTATTTATTTTGGTACTTCAATAACAATTGTATCATTTAGTGGCGGTAGTTGGCACAAAATACTCTCAGAGACAAAAAAGTGTTATAATCATGTTATATAGCTCTCTAGAAGACCATTTAATAAGCCTTTTACAAAACAAAAGAAATTGAATTCTTATAGCATATTATAGAACCAATTTTATAAGAGAGGAATCACTCTCAAGTCTAATTTGTTGTATAATTGGTTTATTAAGGTTTTATAGAGAACTTTATGAGATCGTTACAAAATATTTTTATTAGAGATTCATTATTTTATCGTTAAGTCGCAAACGTATTTAAATCTGAATTGGCTTACGAGAATATCTTATAGAAATGTTTTATAGAATACTTGATTTCGATCGTACAAGACAGCACTATAAAACAAATAAAATAAAAATGGGCACGAAATAGCAACATTGTCTTAAAATATGTCTTGCCTAAAGATCCCCACCCCGTTTGCGATCATACAGTGAAATTCGCGTCTTCTTTTCCATTTATTTAGTATATTTTTGGGTATTTTGGAAAAATGTATTCGCTGGTGACTTTCAAATAATGTCTAGAATACGTATATAAAATTTCAAGTCATTTGAAAATGTATGCAAATTGTCCAATACCTATATAACAAATTTGTCGCAACAAGCACAGTTATAAGAGTTCGCCATATTTGCTAGGCGAACTTTGTCGGTCATTTTTTAGGTTTAGGAAAAAAACCAAATATTTATCAAGGAAATACGATAACAAGAACGTCATTATAAGAAAAACATTGTAAATATCAGACAATTATTATTTAATAGAGTAGTTTTTGTTTGTAATTAAGATATTGAGGTTATAAAATTTAAAATATCAGGATAAAAAGTCTTGAATTGCCTAAAAATGCAGGCGCATGAAAATTTAGTTCATAATGTACCCATATATTAACAGTAAAATCAAATTCGCAAGTCAAATCAACATATTATCATGCTTGAATTTTTAATATTTTGCAATATGCTACTTGTCTAATAGTAGGATAGACTCCATTAATTTTTCGTCATTCACAGTTGATATTCTTTTACAACAATTCTGATTTATTCTGCTCTGAACATACACAAAATTGCAGTGTAAATGCCGCGAATATATCAACAACAAAATATATTTATAACTGTTTTATAAATGTGTAACTTGGAACAATTCACTCTTATAAGAGCTCTATAGCAGTAGTAAAGTAGCTTTATAGTTGTTACCTAGAACCCCTATAAACATTTTAATACGACAAAAATATTTTATAAAGTGGTCCTTTTTCGTGTTTATAAGTGTGTTATTAATGGCTATGAAATGATTATAAAAATATTTTTACGAGCAAAATGTTTTACGAAACTGTTATATAACGGTCTATAGAATACTTATAAACATATTTGTGTTACTTGGGATGCCAGATAAGCCGCAATATTTTCATGTGAGGAATCTGCTGTTACCGTATGTCCCATTTTTTCTGGGACCCCAAAATCATTTATGAACGAACTAACCATTTACTGTCATTTTGACACGTTCATCATTCGATGACATTAGCTGCTTTTTATTTGAATCTTGAATCAGGTCAATTTGACCCAGATCACTAGAATTTGACATTTAGGATGTTTTATTTCCAAACTGATCTGATTTGTGAGTGATCCGCTCACTTCCCCCTTTGCCTCTGACTATACCACCCGCAAATTACGAACACTTGAGTGAACTGCTCGGAAGTAAAAGGTGGGGGTTGTTTAGACGGATATAAGTCGCAACAGCAGCCTATTCCTCAAACCGCATATTAATATAAAATGTTTGCCCTTAATCCAAAATTTTGAAGGAAAGAACTTTTTTTTGGCTTAAAATGATGTCACTGACACTGACGTGATCCGAAACAAATGACATAATCACAATGCAGTTTTATTTGATGGTTTTTGGATCAGATCATTTTTGGTCAGTTCAATTAAAAGTGAACTGATCTGGTATGCAAATAAAAGCAACTATTATGATCTCACTTTCGCTGAGAGTGCAATAAACCAAATTCAAATAATCAAAATCAATGGAGGTTGAACGATCATAGCGGCGCCGACGTCTCTTCGAATTTTTCTGATGCTTTTCCACCTCAGAAACTCGACTTTCTAGGCTCCGTATAAAAGGGTGAAATATTTTCATCATTCCCGAAAATGTCCAATATTTATTTTAATTAGCGATTGAATATTTCCTCTTACAATACTGCCTTGCATTTATTTTACAGTGGATAAAAGTAGTTGTAGACGCAGATGTATTTTATTTATAAAATGATATTATTTAATAATATACACAGGGCCATTCCGTATATAATGACCCATATGCTAGCGGCGTTATCTATGGAGATATGTAAATTTTGTTAATTTGAAAAATTTAGACATTCATCTGAACTTTTCAAAAATGTTATAAAAAAAAACAAAAGACTATCGAAATGTCACTATTTTTCAAAAGCAGCATTTTTTTCAATGGAACCTCCTGTATAATATCATATACTATGAAAGAGCTCATTTTCTTGATTTCAAAAATATATACTTTGATACCTTTCTGATGAGTCGTTTAGGAGATATTCAAGTTTAATAGGTGTAAAAATTGGTATTGGAATCCCGGTTGCCATGGATAAAGTTGCTCTAATTTATTAAATCGTAAATATTTGGAATAAAATCTAAAAGATGAAGTTATTTAACTTTCATATTTACAAAATTTTCATATCTTTATAGACAACGCCGCTAGCTTATGGGTCAATATATACGGAATGACCCTGTACATTCACTGTGTCTACGGATTGGGTTTCGGTAAGGTAAAATGACAAACATTTTCCGAGTTAGATCCTGGGAATCGCTCCTGCCTCTAAAACTAAGATGTTGAGAAAATGAGCGAAATCAATTAATTGATTGATATACAGGGCGGTTTGGAATTATTGATTTAGTGAAAATTGACAAGCGTAAAGTTCCTTTGTTTTGAAAGATATCAGAAAATTTTATCAAGAGAAATTGTTTAGAATTAAAAGCTCAAGCCTACTCCCAATTTTCAGATAAATCAACACACTATGATTTTAACAGTATATTTTATCGTCACCGAAGATGACTGATTTTGAAATACTGCTAAAACAAAAATGAATAAATAATCGACTATAACAATATAAAACGTTTATTGCTGCCAAAATCATTACGAACAGGACAAAAATCAGAAATTAATTGATAATTATCAATTTCATATCAAAGGTACTTGCAAAATCAAAGAAGGCGGATTTGTCTGAAAATCAAGCTTTTAATTCTAAACAACTTTTCTCAATAAATTGATTTGGTTCATTCTCTCAACATCTCAGTTTGAGACCGATCAGAATTCACAGAATATCAAAATCTAACTCGGAAAATGGTTGTCATTTATACATACCTTACCGAAACCCAATCCGTGGACACACTGTATATTATAATCAAAAAATATTTTATAAGTATATTTTACTTTATTTATTTGCAGAACTGTCCACGTAATTTTCTTAAATCGGGCATAATATAATCTAATTTTTCAAACTATCATTATCTACATAAGATATGAGAAGAAAAACTATAGACAAAACTTGGAACTTGGTCATCAAATATTATTATTTTTAAGTCTACAACAACGCTCTTGATGGGCATTGGAGGGATATAAATGAACCATTTTATCATTCTTATTATCAAATTATTGAATATCATTTAAAATTATGTCCTCGGAAAACGAGAAGAATATACGAATCTTTCGTATCCTTTATATTCCGCGCTACACAGAATAATAATATGATATTGAAATAACAAACACATCCTTAGATTGATATTGTTGTTCATAAATCGAACCATAGTTCACGTGGTTAGTAGCCGCTTCAGAAAAAAACTATATTCAGGTGGAATCAATTTGCCACCGGTATCTTTCAAGGTCTTTCTTGCTCTCGAAAGAAATAGTCAATTTTAGTTGAGAAATTTTGTTGCAAACATTTTGCAAGAAAAACATTATTTATGGTAATTCTCAATCATTGTAAAATTTTTAATCTTTTTTTTTAAATTCCCCATTCCAATTCCGATAGTATGATGGTCACTAATTGGGAATACGGATCGTAAGAGTGACGTGAGATAGGCAAGAATTTTAAGAAAGCAAGTGCAAAATTTCAAACTCATATACCTACCTAAAGTAGGTGTTTTAAAATGTTTGTAGAAAAAAATCCTTTTCAATATCGGTTACTATGAACAATAACAACAATCTACCAGAGTTTAAACAAAATCGGTGATGTGAATTATTTTCACCTGACACACTTGAGAATACTCTCCCATACAAATCCAATTAACATCTTCAAAGCAGTTCAAAAACCAAATCACCTGTCTGTTGGTACTTGAAGGTTCTACTTTGACCAGAGCCCTTTGCTATCTATCTATCTAAGTTTGTGATTATGGTGAATATCGAATATTTTTCGGACGAATCTAGTTACCGTCCTCGATTGTGGGTGGAAACATCGATTTGGAGATGTTTGAGGACGGGAGAATTCTTAGCATGGGAAATATCTTAATATAGTCTTATTATAAAATGCTATAAGCCTTTTTTGCGTGTGTTTATCCTTTATTTAAAATTATTAACATTTGAGATCCATTGTCTTCAGAATTCAATTTATCAAAAAGTACTCAACCAAATTTCACGAGTAAGATAACATAAGAAGAAAGACTATTCAATTCCATTTGGTCATTAAACCCCGTTCCAATTGAAAATTTCAAGGGTGAACGCAACCCCTCCTTGGTGTGTTCGAGGAAAAGGGGTAAAAATAAGTAATTTAAAAAAAAACAATGAATAATAATAGACATAATCTGTTTATCGAAAAAAAACAAGTATATAACATCAAGTAACACTCTGTATATTGTACAGAATAGGCAAGTTATAGGTACGTGAATATATCAAACGTAATAAATAGAATTTAAATTTTGATACCATAATTTGTTGAAAGGATTTATTTAATATGCAATACGATTGTGATATTTATCGAGTTATTACATAACAGAGGTCATGCATTAGAATTATTTTAGTACTTAACATTAGGTTATGACACTACTTATTGTTTGCAATGAAGGCCTGACGTCCCTTGAGGATTATTTCGAAAATCTGTTTTCACAATGAGGTGTCCATGTTGTCCAATTGTCTTTATTTGGAGCGTGCATTGAACAATTCCATGTTTTACTTGTGTACTCGTTTCACTTTCCAGTATATTCAATTTCGATGAGATTGAGGTTTTGTTACTAATTTGAATTTGTAAAGTTGGCAGATGCATTAACCATTAACCCACCATTCAACGAAATTCGAATATGTTTCAGTACAGACGATGTAGGAGACTTTTTAGGTGAAGGCACTTACTAGATTCAAACAAAATTTCAAACTCAACCGAATATCTTAAAAGTTACATAGAAGTCACTTTTGTCAAATATAAATACGAAGATAAAATGTTTTGAGGTCGTGAGTCAACAATGCTTTCTTCAAAATCTTTTTGTACATAGAATGTTCCGCTTTGTGGTTTTGACCTTTAATAACTGCATTCCTTTTACAGGCCGGAGCCGCTCTGTATCACTCCGAGCGGGGCCCGGCTTTTGACGTGGTCTGTTCTATTCAAAATGTGTTTGTCGCCCACGAGTGACTCCGAATCTTCCCTCCCTGCCCCTGTTGCACTAAATTTGTGAGGGTGCGTTGAGCCCTTTTAGGTTATGTTCAATGTCCATGTATGAATGTATGCTGCATGTAGCAGTACTAGCTGTGGTGTGGTTATTCAAGAATAATTTTTCACTTTTGGTTGAGGTTTTGTAAGCAAATTATTAAAAATAGATTTTTCCAATGAGATTCTTGAAATATAAAATGTATCAACAAAACAAAAATTTAGTTGGGTTATGTTACGTGTGACCCGCATCTATCCGCAAAACAACGCGTTCTATTTAGAGCAGCTCGGAGTTGCCCAAGTGCGACTAGCTCAGGGGTGATTGGATTTTAAAAGGAATGCACTTAATAAGACTCCGATCTTAGTGCTTTTCATTTTCACAGTTTTATTTTTTTTTGCTTCGAGACTTATTAAAATGTGTGATGAAGTAGAGTTCAAGTAGATATGCTCTGTAGTTTTGTGGCGCATCCATGATTTACCGGATTTTTTATTGGGTATTTCGCCACACCCTATCAAAAAACAAACAAACTAGTGTTAATATACTGGATCTCCTATATTACCTGAAAAAAAGTCTATTAGTAAACAATAAAATCAGTATCAAACGTTTCGGAAGCGAATCTGCTTCCGTCGTCAGTGGAACCTAAAAAAGGAATAATTAATTCAAATTGAAAATAGAAGTAGAGTTCCAAATACCGCCACCGCCGCATACCTAAGGCAAGCATTTTTTTCAATAGAATAGTTTTCCTTTTCTCCATTAGTACACTTGATGCTTCAAAACATAATGAAGTATTATGACTACCATCGCAAAATACTCATTATATAGTTGAATCAGAAAACAACTGTTGTTTTCTGATTCAATAATCCTATATCAGTAAGGTACCTCTTTGTCACAATCGGTTTTACAGGAGCCATAGTAGTACGCTGTTCATTCATCATTCACTCCACTTCATTTGGCATGAATAGCGCGAGGTTTTATCGTTTTTCAGGCCAGTTCCTTGCCATACTTTCAACAGTTCTTCCGGTAAAGGAGACAAGTGGGAACAAATACCTACCCGCGTATCTACCGCGGTGATCGATCACCTTAGCCATAATATAGTTTTCATAAACAGATGATCACTGTCAATAATTATATAACCTGCATCCTGCATCACAATTTGACTACCACCTTTTCCAAATATTGCAGAAGGGCATTCCACAATTTTTTATAACCTTTCTTTTGCTTCAACATTTTCGTCAAAATCTTGAAACTGTACAGTAGGCAGTATAGAAGAAGACAATTCAAATTTCCGCTTTCCACTTTCTCCCCAGTTTAAGGCCATGGTTCGTGGGTCTATTGTCTTGTCTGAGATAATCTGTTATGGCTTGAGTTTTAACAACACCACCATCTACCTTGTTCGGCAACCAATTTGTCTCAGTGCCGTTCACGAGGATTTGTTCCAGTCAACCATACCAGATATGATATGATACTGATTCTGTACACCATTACCAATACAGTTTCAGAAATGCTGATTTCTATCTAGTCTACAGACAAAATCTCGCAAACTGTTAAAGTGAAATACACTGAAGCAACATGCTGACTAGTTTCCAGAGTCCAGACAAGACTTCGTTTGTGTCTCTGATTCACATCTTGTCCTCTCACGGACAATGTCATTGTGAATCAGCGAAGCAAAAATCCCAATTTATTTATCTAACCTTTCATGTTAATGAAAATCATCTCACACTAGAACATTTTGATTTTTTTTGTTCTTTATTTTGAGTAAAGAGTTACATATTCAGAGAGAGCCCTAACGAAATCAAAAGTCAAACTTTTGAATAACACTTCATATTTCACTATTATTTTGGAGCTGCGAAATTTTCTGGATAAATTTCATCTTAAATACCATATCCCATGGTTTTTAGGACACTAGATGTTCCACGTGACCCTCATTTAACTCGATACAAAAATAGAACCCGAAATAAAACCATGGGGATAACATTTGAGCCCCGTGGGAGCAATTCAACAAACGGTTTCTCTCTATCAATCCATCTAAAAAGATATTTGAAATGAAGACAATCTCCACTATTTTTGAAGAATGAATCATATTATTTTTGATAGCGATAGGTGAGTTTCCGTATACTTTGAACATTGAGGTTCGAAAGCCATTCATACGACCCTGAGTTAAGTTTAAGTTATTCTGGGCACAAATCCCGAAAACTCATACAGGTGGCATTTCAAAGGAAACATCTTTGAATTACTGGCTATGTTGGATGGAGTTAACCTGAGTTTGACTGTTATTAGCGTTTACCCGTGCTATACATATTACATACAGGGTGTCCATTTGAGCTTATTTTTATTTTTGTTAACTGTTGTAGTACATAGCGCCATCTATCGGCAGGATTTGTCAATCTTAGGATGGAAATTCCCATCAATCTAGTGAAAGACTACTACCATTGGTCGCCATATCGTCTACAACAAAATCTGACTAAGACCCATAGCCATACTGATGAGTCCTAGTAGGACGAAACGTATATGGATTGGTCATGGTCAGACTGAGGAAACAGTTTCAAAATTTTCCTTATTTTTATTTTCAACTCTGCGACAACACCCTTTGATACCTTATTTTGAGGACCCTTTGATCATGATTACAACTGTGAAGTTTCAGGTCTCTGCTATTATTTCGGTTCATATGACAGCTTTTCAATTTAAAAAAAAAAAAAATTCAATCGATAAATAATTCACCGCAAGAGTTAACTTCTCCAAACTAAGAGGATATGATGAGGAACAGAGTATCTTCAAAATGAGCTATTACTCAATCCCTCTGGCGGGGATGTATTTTATCAAAAAAAAAAGATAATAGGGGTGAAATAAATCCTCGCGAAAAGGATTGAGTGATGGCTTATTTCAAAGATATTTTGTCCCTTATCCTCTTAGTTTGGAGAAGTTGACTCTTGCTGTTGATCAGTTATTGAATTGGAAAAAAATTAAAAACAAATTTCAGACAAGCTGTCATATCAACAAAAATGATAGCAGAGACCTGAAACTCGGCAGTTGTAATCATGGTCGGATCGGATGACCTTCAAAATAAGGTATCACCCGTCACCCTTCTACATTTTGGGGGTAAATATCACCCTCGCTCAGGGAGTGATGCTGCAGAGTTGTAGTTGTAGGCGCACATTGTTTCCCCCTCGAAACAAAAATCTACGGGTCCAAGCGTTTTTCATTTTATTTTTGTGAGGATGCGTTATGCAGGGTGGGATGAAATTTTCAAATTGACACCGTGTATGTATATGGATTTGCAGAATGGGTGAATGCAAATATCTTGGAAATGATTGGAAATACAGGCGAAGCAATTCAAATTTTTAATACATTAATGATTGACCAATTAAGAAATATAAGCAGAGCAAAATAATGACATGTAAAAATGTACTTATTTTGAATGTATTTTTTTTTAATGTGTAATGATGAAAACTAATTCTAACTTGTATCATAGTTTTTGTTGCATGCAACAGAGAGGTATACAACGACGAAGTCTCAGGCTGCGTGAGGGCCTCAGAGAGACGAAGACATCGTCGGTGTGTATTTCATTGTTGATTCTTACTCTACTTCATCAGCGTCTACAAATTCTTAAGAGTATCTACTTGCTTCAGGGAAATCATAAAAAACTGTACGTAATTTGCTCACTATTGATAGCTGAACCCTTGTTGGATTAGGATCGTGTTGTGAATTATCAAATAATTTCACTGTCTTGTAGAACATGGAAGAACCATGATACTGTCCAAGGAGTATCTTTGTGATGTTAAGGTGTTGAGCCCTTTTTGGTTTAGCTCTGTCGAGCTTCGAGAACTTCTGGAGGCGTTAGCAGATATAAGAAACAATAAATCATGCGGCGGTGATGAAAATTGCGCGAATGTCGAATCTAAACATCTCTCTCCTGCCTTGTCTGGATCGTGTGATGCCATCAATGTCTCGTTTGCCTCAGGCACTTTTTCCTCATATCTCTGAAGTCCTCCATCGTTATTCCGTTACACAAGGGTGGTGGTACGGATGATCCATCCAGATTCCGACCAATATCCCTAATGCCAACAGTGCCAACCTTGTCCAAAGTCATAGAGAAAATCGTTGCGAGAAAAATGTGGGATCACTACACTTCTAAACAGTTTGGGTTCTGAGTATCTAGGCTAATGCTATTTTCGATTTTTTGGAAAGGGTTTACGTGGAGGTCAACAGAGACGAGGTGGTTGGGGCGGTATTTTGTGGTCTGTTCAAGGCGTTTGATTGTCTGGATCGTGGAGTGTTATTGGGCAAGCTCGAAGTTTATGGATTTAGGGTGTCCGTGGATTGGTTCAAGTCGTTCTTAGACCAACGTACTCGATCAGTGGTTGATGGAGACTTGCGCTCGCCCTCAATGGATATATTATACCCTCTACTATTTCTTTTTTATGTCAACGACCTTTCTTGTCCAAAGATTGTACATGCACCTATTCATATTATTTGCTGATGAAACCTCGATTCTATGGCACTATAAGAGCACTAGGACACTGAGATCTATTATTCCGATGGGATTACCTCAAATCTAGGTCTGTGAACAAAAATAGGGAACTCACTGAGTTGTACAAAGAACCCAATATAGTAAACGAGATCAAAGCGATGAGATTGAGATGGACGGGACATGTCCAAAAATTACCAAACGAACGAACGGCAAAATTGGCTTAAGAGAACTACCCCGCTGGTAAACGACCGCAGGGAAGGCCGCGAATGAGATGGCGCGATAACGTGATCAGTGACCTACACCATGGGATTGGACTACGACCCCCAGATAGTGATGGACCGACAGGGGTGGAGAAGCATTATGCAGTCAGTCAGGACCCACATAGGGTTATAGAGCTACGGAAAGAAAGAAAAGAATGAAATTACCTAAAATCGTAAATTCTTGAAATACAAAAGACTAATATTTTAGAATCAAGGTGTCAACTAGAAAATATTCATGTTTCCGTTCAAAGGGGTTGAAGATTGTGCCTGTCAATCTGAAATTTGATGATGACATTTTTGATTTCAGTGAAAGCTGTCTTCTGGTTGCTTTGCGGTGAGGTGTGTAAGTGTAATTTGAATCGCATTCCCGTCATAGCATTCCATTTTGTGGGTCCTCTCATCAGCATTTGCTGCAACTTGGTTTTGTATTGCAGGAAAAAGCAGTCCGCTCAATGTCCAATGCTAGTCTCTGAAATCGTGCAAAACTCTGTTTCTCAAACACATAATCCAAACTTTAACTTTGCTCCAAATTTTGGAAACAGCTAATCTGGTTTTTGAAAATTACAACAACATCTGATCAACCTCACACTAGGCAAAAATTTAACATTGTAACATAGTCACCCAAATCTCTACAGTTTCTTTACAAGAATACAAGCTATTTTAAAGGTACATGCTACTGTTACAAGGTAACAGTATAGTATAAATAAATTAGTAGCGCCACTCTCCCAAATATGTTTTCTTTGCCGACAAATTGTAGGGTGTTAGCGGGGTTTCGAGCGAATCTATCATTTGAGTTGCTACTTACTATGGCCGCGCACAACAGAATCGGAATGAAGAAAATCATTGCAAAGCTGTGTTGAGTGTCTCAACACGTCGTAAGATATTTTTTAGATTTCCCTCGTATGCAAATTGGTAAGTTGATAATAATCATGATGAATACTTGGTTCAACATCTCTGGCGTAGCTATGGTAACCATGCTAACTTCGCGTTCGAAATGTGGCAGAAAAAGATGAAAAGGGATTTTGGCGAGTGCGTCTAGTTTATTTATACTATGTTAACAGGTAGAATTGTCAAGTAAGAGTCAATTCATTCATTTTATATTTTGTCGCTCTTCATTATGTATTCTAAAATGATTGTTGAAAATAGATGGTTTGTTGAAAACTTATGTATAGACTCCTGGCCAACCACGACCTACCTGATCGCAACAACATTCGTTTGCCTATTCCAAGAAGTACCTTGATGCAAAAAGATTTTATATACGAAGGAATTAAGATATTTAATCATTTTTCTATGAGTATAAAACGCACCACCTCTGTCGAGCAATTCAGGAGAAGACTGAAAAGTGAACTTTTGGATAGGCCATTTTATTCACTTCCTGAATTTTACCAGAATCAATTATTGTAATATTGGTTTTATGTCACCATTTCTCTCTCAGAGGTATAGTCTTGTTAGCCTTTTCTCGTCAGTTACCCGTTTTTGTACATATAGGGGAAAGTGGGGGAGCCGTGCGCACCATTAAAAATCGAAATAGCGCGGTTAAAATTGACAGTTTTGGCAGAAAGACATGAAGTTAGTGTCTAACGGTGAGCAGGGCGCTAAGAGCGGAAACTCTAGGAATATCAGTTTTTCATTGAATAAAGTTTTTGTGTATGGACGTTTTTTGATATTAATTTTCACGTGTACGAAATAAGAAGTTGAATTCATAATTCATATCTGATTATTCTGAAATCAACATTTTTTCAAAGAATGAGATTAACTTGTCGTCTACAGGCAATTTAATCATATTTCGCTGAGCAGTTTTCATGATGTTGAGGTTCTTGTTTTTAGAGTCATTATGGGGTAGAATGCGCACCATTCCCTTGTACAAAATTGAATAGTAAAAATTGTATCTATTGTTTGCAGACGCAATGAAAGTACTTAAGTACGTGAAACGGATATAAATTCTTATAGTAAATGATCATAACAGAAAGCATTGAATGCAATTTGAAACGGGGACAGCAAAATTAGTGAAGTGGGGAGATCTTATTTTCCAGAGTCGACACTGTGAAAAAGCTTGTTCAAAATGATTCCAAAACCCAACGACGAAGTCGGTGGACTTTAGTTTCATACAACACTTCGGCTTTTTTCTTTTTCAATGTGCAGAGCACTTTTATTTGCCATGCGCACGATTTCCCACCCTCATGCGCACTATTACCACTATTATTAAATGCATTTTCGTACTTTTGATTTTTTTTTCAATCAAGGTAGATCAATTCTGACTGTCCCCCTGGATAGTACAACATATAAGGCGTCTATGACTGTATATCTTGTTTCTATAACATTCCGGAAGCAACAATCAAGGCAATCTTCGCTTAGATGCGCGCCATTCCCCCACTCTCCCCTAGTACATATACCTCACCTAATGGTATGATTCCAACGAGCAATTGTTTTTATGAAGAATAACTTTTTTCCGTATCTTTCAATTATTTTGGTGTATTTGTCTTCTTGTTAACTTCATCCTCGAAAATACTGTAAATATTATTCTAGAAAATGCCTTGACACCACGAACTTTAGCTTGAGAAAAATCCTCAGAATTTTTTATATACGTCGCAACCATAAATATATCCATTCCAACGGCGGTTCTGGAGTATAATGTTGGAAGGAGAGAGGGGGGTTATATCATGTGAGATGCCTTGAACAGCGAAAACTTTGAATGCGCATTCGCCATTTTATCAGGCCTCGTAATTTTCGTCAACCAAAAACGAATTTCGCTATAGAAAACACTTGTCCAGTTTTAATTTATTCATTCAAAGTCACTACAGCACAACAACAAATATTTAGATTCACAATCGCAGCCTATTTATGTTTTACGATCTATATTTCGCGGCCAATCAATAACTGCACTAAAACTAGCCGCTTGGCGCGCCCATTATATAGCTGCCCGCTACATTTTCTCGACTATTCCCAATGATCCCAATTGTGCCGCTCGCATCTCGATTCACCGTCTACCTTCGCGAATTCCATCGAAGAACCCGGTTCACGCACAGTGGTCTCAAGTCTCCGATGAGGATGGGCAAAACAGGTCTCGTTCCCTTGCTCTGGGAAGGATAATTATCCCCTTTACCCCCCATAGAACCGCCGGTGATCCATTCTAGGCAAATTGTCTGATTGATCGTCGTTTTGTAAGACATTTCTCAACCATCTTTAATCAAAGTGTCCACTACACAAACTTTCAATCAAAATCGAGATCAAATCAACGAAATTGAAAAAAAAAAACAATGTTAACGAGAACCCTAAGTGCTGTAAATGTAGTCATGCTGTCAGATGCCGGTTATCACCATAGGTAACAGATACACAACCTGCTGTCTGACGTCATTAGAGTAATGGCGATGCGTTTGATAAGCAGATCAAATCATGCACATTTCAAACCCTAATATTTAAGGTAAAAAACTTTTTACATAAACTCAATTTCTACCATGGAGTTTTGAATGATATTACCTTTTGATATCAACTATTTTTTCTTGATTTGATTTTTTGGGTAAGCCGGAGATTGTACTCGTTCATTTGATTCTATTTTAGGACATGAAAATCCGGTTGGTGTTTGCTGGAACCTTTCTTTCACTGTTAAAGTGGACAGAAGGACATGGTCGATTGATAGAGCCACCCTCACGTGCTTCCGCTTGGAGGTATGGATTCGACACACCTCACAATTACAATGACCATGAACTCTATTGTGGTGGATTCACAAGACAATGGGTGAAAAATGAAGGCAAATGTGGAGTCTGTGGAGATGCTTGGGACTCAAAGTAAGTAGGTTAACACTGAATAGCAACTATAGTAAACGCCAAACAACTTTCGATCCACATCATCGTTGCCACCAAGCTCGTTGTTATGAAGCTTGCTGGTGGCCGCATTTGGTCACCAGCAAATCACATAATAACTCGCTTGGTGGCAATTATAACGTGAATCGAAAGTTGTTTGGCATTTGCTGTACGTGGAAATAATATTTTTATCATTGAACTGCATTGATTTGATCGTCTGTTTCTTAATTATAGCACATAATAGTGAGAAATGTGCTAAAAAAGATTGTCCACGAAGGTAAATTCCGGCAAAGCACTCATTCCATTCCAATTTGCTTCGGGTGTCAATGACATTTGATCCCGAGAATGTCATTGAAACCCGAAGCAAATTGGAATGGAATGAGTGTTTAGCCGGAGTTTACCTTCGTGAAAAATCATTTGTCACTAATCAAGTTCCCTTGTCATCGTTAAACCTCGAAATTGATTTTTGTTCATTTAGAAAGTTTCGAGTGGTTGGACATCAAACGAGAATACAGTTGATCAAGTTCATGACACAACTGATTACTGATTACTGAAGTACAGGCGCTACGAGTTTCGGGCTGTTGGCCCCGACACCGCAGCCTCTAGTTGGGCTTATTGTATCTTCTCTGTGCCTGCCTCTCAGTCGAAGAGCTCCATTGCCCGAATAAGGTTTATGACTCGTTCTACTGTTTCCCTGTCCGTCCTTCGAGGAGTGGTTGTGAATTCCCCATTATCTCTTCTCCAGTACGCCAGCGCTTCACATTTGAATACAATGTGGGAGGCTGTTTCCTCCTCCTCGTTGCACAGCCTACATATGGGTTCCTCGTTGAAAAGACCCATGATATGCATGTGTTTCCTTAGAGTGCAGTGTCCAGTTAATATACCTGTTACTTTCCTAAGCTGATTCCTGCTGAGTTGCAGTAGGCTTCCAGAAAATGATGATTCGATCTCGTCTGCCATCATTAATTTGCTGTGTTTCAGACCTGGTGATTGGCACCATCTAGCTTTCTGTTGTTTTTTGGACCAACAGTTCAGTCAACCTCTCACAGAGGATTTTGTAATACCAATAGCAGGTTCTGGACACAGAAATGGTGTGTTTGCAGCTTTGCGTGCTAGTAGATCCGCCCGCTCGTTCCCAGCTATCCCTGTGTGTCCTGGTATTCATCCAAGAGTAACATCGTTAGATACTCCCAGTGTGACAAGGTTTTGCTGACAGTCCATGACTTGTTTGGATTTGGTTTCTCGACAGGAGATGGTTTTGATTGCAGCTTGGCTGTCACTAAGGATAAGGATTTTCCTTCCTCTGTAGCCTCTCCTGAGATTCTCTTGCACGCATACGTTTATTGCATGTACTTCTGCCTGGCAAACTGTAGCGTACATCCCGAGTGGTTCACATGTTTTCCACTTGGATTTTCACCTACGATTCCGGCACCAGTTCCCCGGCTTTTAGAGCCGTCTGTGTACCATATTGCCCCATTAGCCATCCGGAGTTGTTTCACCGTTTCCTCTTCCCATATTAGCTTGGTCTTGGGAGACGTGCTAAAGTTGATATTTTTCAGCATGATATCACTCCTCATTGTTACTAAGTGGTTCGTGACTGTGCTGGTTATCTTAGTGTGTCCTTGGGAGTTTGAGTGGCTCCAGTTCCCGGTGTTGCTAAGTCTATAAGCTCCCATTCTTGCTTCCATTTTGATATAGATATCTAAAGGAGGTAGGTTAAGTATGGCCTCCATGGCAAGTATTGGGGTAGTTTTCATGGCTCCCGTTACACAGAGACATGCTAGCCTCTGAACTTTTGCAAGTTCCGTGGCAGCTTGTCGCTGCTCGATTTTCGGCCACCAGACAACAGAGATGTAAGCAAGAGTGGGTCTTACCACGGTACAGTAGAGCCAGTGCACCATGCGCGGATTTATGCCCCAATTCTTTCCTATCGCTCTTTTTGTTGCCATTATTGTGGCTTTACCTCGATTCACTATTTTCTGTAGGTGTGAATTCCATGTGAGTTTGTCATCCAGGATGATGCCTAGGTATTTGACTTCTCTTATCACCTGCAGTTCTTGTCCAAAGAACATGGGTTTGAATAATTCCGCTGTCTTCCTCTTTCTCGTAAAGCTGACCAGGGAGGTTTTCTCAGGATTGACCTTCAGGTTCACCTTCCTGCACCAATCTTCTACGATTGTCAGAGCTGTCTGCATCAGTTCTGATATTGTCTTGGTGTGTTTGCCAGTGATTAGTATTGCTACGTCATCGGCATAGCCTTGGGCGTAGAAACCAACTACTTTTGTGTTTGCACATATGTATTTACGATTGAATCGGTTTGAACTTGACCGTACATCTACAAAAAAAAACTTCGTTCAAAACTTCCAGTGAAAGTGGCTACTTCCTGATCTTACTACTATATCGTATCAAATTATTGATGATATGCGTGAAATGTTGGAGGTCATAACCATACGCGTAATTTTGAATGTATGAACAACATTTTGGCCCAGATTTTTAGACGGAATAATTATTGCGTGATGCACTATCTGAAGCTGTTATAGCGTTTTTTCGTAGAAACTCCACCAAGCTTTTTTTCGCGATTTCTTCAAAAATAGGTCAGTTTGCCAACTTTTCGAGCTAGACTATTCCGTGTTGAATTATTGTGAGATTTTCCAGAAGAACATAAACTTTGCCTCTGTTTCGAAAGGTGCATTACACGGAAAAAGTCTTGATTGTAACAATCTTTATAAAGATGAGGACGAAACGGTCATCGACCATACCCTGTCTATAAAGGGTGTTCCAAAATGAGCGAGCTTGAACTCATTGCTATTTGTGCACTAAACGGTTCACATGCAACTCTAAAAAAAACAATCCAACAGGTAACAGTAAGTAAGTTAGTGAAAATGGTTTCAACTTTCAACAAGATGGTGCCACATGTTATACAGTCCGTGAAGCAATTCAGTTACTGCATGAAATATCTTCTGGTCGTTTACTCTCTTGTTTCGGTGATCATAATTGGCCAGATCGAGTGATTTAACACCATTAGATTTGTTCTTTTGAGATTATTTGCAATAATAGAAATAAAATACTTAGCGCAACACTTAGCACAACTTAGTTTTCTGATTCCTTGCCGATAGAGTTGGAGTCTAGAAGCCACTGTAACATGGTAGTACTGTGTTCTTCGACAATATAGGCGAAGATTTTTTCAAAATGAATTATTTTCTTACACCGTCCCGTAAAATATCTACCATTTTCTATCAGATAAAGATTGAGGATATGTGTTTTATATACATAGTCCGAAGCAGCTACCATAAGAAAACACGTCTTTGGTAAAATGTTAATCTGGAAAAATATTGTGCATGTGCCCTGCATCGGTAATGGAACGTTTTGAGATTTCGTTACCAGAGACAGAAAAAATATATAATGTAGTGAGAGTGTGAAAGACAAAGAGAACTATACAGGGTGCCACAGATTCGAGTGCATGCATGTGGATCTCAGTTAAATGGACGCAAAATTGCGCATTTTTATGCTCAACAAAATGTCATTTTGAAATTTGAAAACTTCCGACTACCTCCGAAGATATTCGAGGAAAACCGGAATTTCGCAAAGATATTTTTATTATTCCCTTTTGTTTAAAAATATATTTAAATAAATTACACTTCATCATTGCCACTTTTTCTCCTCCAAAAAATGTTGGTATCAAATTGAAAATCTGACGTTTCGTCTTTGAGCTGCCATCATCAACTTTATTTTTTTAAATACGGACCAGGATTATTTTATTTTTTTTTAGTTACCCTTTGAGGTGATAAGATGAAGGTAGAGTAATGGGTTGCCTTAGGAACCTCAATCTTTTCATTTATTATTCACCTATTATTGTTATTTTCAATATTTTATTCAAATTGCAATATTTTTGAGGACTTGCGCAGAAATTGATTGAAGTTTTTTGTGAATAAGTTTGTTGTTTCCCATGTCATTTGTAGGTTTAATTAAATTTTATTGAATGTATCATTATGGTACGAAAGCACGGAAGCGTAAAAGGGCCACTAAGAAAATGTTTATGAAACTCCGACCTCGAAGTCGGAATTCTGACTTTAAACTCAGGAATGCGTCTTTGGAATAACGGCCTATCATTGAGTAGCACCATTTGGCTCCGTGAAGCCATTGTTCACATCGTCACAATAAAATGATATATAGATTCACCTTTATAATAGATAATCTTCATATACATATGTATGTTATTGATTTCCATTATGTATAGAAGTGAACGATAATAATTAATGAATTAAGTGAACAAATCCATCCCAACCATACTTTTCTTCCATTCAGCGCATTTGATCTGTACCGTAGTAAACAAAGGCTGAACAAATTGTGCGCCCAGTCCAGCCATACTTTACTGCGATACAGCTCATCTATGCTCTGTAGCTTAGTAAGGAATGCCAATACGCGTCCAGCCATACTTTACTGCGATACAGCTCATCTATGCTTTGTAGCGTAGTAAGGAATGCCAATACGCTTCCTGGATCGACGCATGAATAGGTTAAAAAGACAAAAAAAAAATTATTCAGATGTCATGCAAAATTTCGAAACCCTCCGCCTACTTTGATTTTTTGAAGTTTTTAGAAAAGTGAATCATCAAAAACTCTTTAAATGATGAATTACACAATTTTGTAGATCAAAAACGAATTTTAAAATACAAAAAAACACAATCAAACTTTAATATTAAGATTAAATTTATTTTCATGCTAATTTGAAAACTTGGAATGAAAAAATACAAAATATCAAAGTAGGCGGAGGATTTTGAGATTTTGCATTCTCATTCAGTTTTTTATTCTTAACAGCATTCTTCAATAACATTTTGTCGTATCTCCGATAAAAGAATCACTTCACTGGTAAGAAAAATAGTTACTTTTTTGTCTTTTTCACCTATTCAAGCGTCGATCCGGGGACACACTGTATAATCAGTCAAAGCTGTTCAACAATAATGCTAAGGAAGAGACAAACCAACAACAATGCTATATTATGAGAAATTATTCACAAATTGCTTGTCTAAAACTAAGCAACGAGTCAACTATTATCGAATATTTTGAAAGATTGATTCTTATATCATGTTATGTTCGTTTACCCACGCGAATAGTCTTAATATGCCATAATATGTCTCAATATAAGTTTGTAGACTGTTCCAATTAATGAATTAATAAAATAGCTATAATTTGACACTCAGGTCATGACAAATCAATAACGCAGTAAGTTCTGTTATCAATAATAAATTAACAGAAATTAGTCTGATTTCAAAAATCTAACAGTTGAGATAATGAACAAGGAAATAGAATCTAATAAATCAATTTTCGAGCAGGCCGACGTCATCCTAGCTATTTCTTTACCTACCATTGGTTTAGTTATCTCACAACTAATTCGCTCAAGATGTAATTTTTGAAATAATTCAAATCAATTAATCATTTCAGGAACTACATGAACCTACCAGCTGAATGTCTATTTTTTCAGAAAACCACGAGCACATGAATATGGAGGCGTTTACGGTCAAGGTGTAATCGTTAGAAAGTATGGCGTAGGTGCAATTATAAATATAAGAGTGGAACTGACAGCTAATCATAATGGATATTTCGAATTCAGAATTTGTCCAGGTATGTTTTTCCTTCCCAATTTATTATGCTTGTAGCTTGTAGAGATATCATAATATAAACTGTCATTTATATGATGTCATGTACTAGAAAGCCCGTGAATGAAATCTGGAATTCATATTTATTAAGAGTAATTCAGGCAAAATACGTGTCCGTTTAAAGATTTTTATATAAAAATGAATTATGGAAAAATCATGAATGACAGAAAAATGTAAAACTTGAGTTTCTGATACTACAAAGTTACAAAATTTGAAGAGATTATTCCAATACAGAACATAATATTATCTTTGTCATTGTCAATAAATTTGTCATTGAATTTGCCAAATCGGTCTTTCATCATGCAAATATGTTACGGTTCAACGGTTCTATGATGAATGATTGTAAAAAAACTGCCAAATCTTGAGAGTGAAACTGGAAAGTCTTGTTGGGACCATATCGAAGTGTCTGAATGAGAGAAAATTGTCAATAATGAAAACACAGGGGTCATTAACACAAATGACAACAAGGATATTGCTGATGAAGCCAGTAGAAAACTGTGAAAAGGGAAACCTAGCAACAATTAATCGATTAGTAGTGTTGATCCATCTTAACTCCTGATTGGAAAAGCTGTTATCACTAAAGAGAAAATTGACGCTGTTGTTGTGAAATACAGAGGTGCTGGGAAAGAGATAGGCAAATATATTTTCATAAAAAAAATGAGAACAAACTACTTCACAATCATTGCATGCATGCAAGCGTCCCTCCGTCCGAAACAAAAATTGTATTTCATAAGAAGCACTTTGAATAAGTGCCGTCTACGCACTTCGGATATGTGTTTACTCTTCGCTTCAGAGAAATGCGTATTTACGCTCAAGAATTCTGCTCGTCGTGCAGACTTTATTTTCCAGTACATAATCAACGATGAACAATAATTCGAAACAAACCATATGCATACCAATTAGCCAATTTCAAATTTTACGAAGTACCTACCTACATTTTTTCCATTTCTCAAATCTTACTTAACGATACAGAACATTTTGTCAAAGTTCAGGTTAACGATTCCTCATCTGATGAGATCAAAGAGGGTCTTCAAACTTAAAAGACTAACCTGACAGATGTTACTGCCATAGTCAAGAAGCTGAATTCTAAACTTATTGGGAACCAGCAGAGTAAGCAACCCGTGAAGACACGCCCTATCTCTACATCATGCTCTACTCAAACTATGGCTACACCACTTGTCTCATCTTCCACACAAACGGAGGGACCTTCAGAGTTGTCCTCAGCTCGAGTTGGTACCAAAAATCTGGTAGCTTCCTCAATTCCTGTGGTCCTCAACTCTTCAGATTGTAGGAATACTCTTAGATGGCATTATGTGGTTGTAAAGCATCTCCCAGTTAGTTTTAACTCCACAATGTCGTACATTACGTGAAAGAGAAGCTGAAAACTTCAAAATTCATTCGCTGCTACAACTTGTTCAACCAATGCAGAGACTCAAATAGGCCAATATTCAGGATAGGAACTGCTATGCAGCAACATCTGGCCACCCGGAGTCCAAGTTGATTGGTCAACGGAATCTGAAAAGTCTCGACAAACTACTAAGTGCTTTCCAACCACTAACATCAAGGTGCGAGAAAACGACAATCTGAATCCTAGCAGTCTTCTGGATACCTCTTCCACAGTGCAATACACGTGAGAAGATAACAATAGCATCGGACAAACAGGCCATTCCTGCTTGCAAATCCATTGCCTTCACAAGTGCCACGCAAATTGAAATACCAAAGGAATCACCCCATGAACCGTCACTCTCTCTGAACCCACTGACTCCCCCAACTGTCAAATTAACAATGGCCGCCAATTTCTCCACTGATTCGGGTAACCGCTTCCTTATGGCAAGACTCAGGGAACCAGCTATCTTGAGGGCCATAAGGTTGAACCTCGCCTATCTGCATGACCAACCTACATCGGTATGCTATGAAGGCTTCACCAGCACCAGTGTTTGATTGTTCCTAGCATCTGAGGGCCTACCTATTCAGAACGACTTTTTGCGTAGGGTATATCATGACTTTCACGATGCATATAGGTTCCATCGCTCTGAAGTGGAAGCTGACCTTTGTGCCTACAGATCCCATGTTGTTTCAGAGAGAACGATCCAACTTCAGAAGTCCAGAGAGGATCCCCAAAAATACTTTTCCGGTGGCTCTTCGAAAAAAATTTTTTAAGCGATATGACATGTTCTGAGCGACTAGATTCCTCAAATATTGACGCCAGGTTTAGCATGGTTCTTATTAACATTGCCTAATTATTGAGAAACAAAATCAATGAGTTGTACTTGTTTTTGGAACAACTAGGGTTCCCCCAGCTAGTAGCAATCACGGAACACTGGCTAAAATTAAACGAACCTTATTATATTGAAAAGTACTCCACAATAGCCAGATATAATCGGAAAAACTCAGCTCATGGGGGAACACTGATTTTATCCTTGAGTGATGACTTCCTTCCAATAGACAAGTACGACTATCTGCTCGCGGACAACTCCTTCGAGTTTTCCATAGTTTACAGTAATAATTTTGATCTTTACATTATTTGCATATATACACTGTGGGCCAAATTAAGTTAGAACCTAGTTTGATAAGTAGATAGTAGTTAAATAGTTTTTATGTCGACAAGCACCATCATATAGAAAAAATCATAGTTTCTTACGTTATGATTCTAAAATATTGATATTATCAGGATACCTTTTCCAACTAATGTCCTTCTCAAAAAATATATCAGTTGGTCTATACGTAGCGCAGTTCGTTTTTGCAACGAGCTTAAATGCGCCAATTTTATAAAAACGTCGTTTCCTCAATTTTGGAGGAACATCCAGAACATATTGACCAATATCATATCCAAAATTCATCTAAATCCGTAAACAAACAAAAAAGGTATCAAGGATCAAACTAGGTTCTAACTTAATTTGGTCCACAGTGTAGAGCTCCAAATACTGTGCGGGGATTTCAATATTGACTTCGCTGCCGCTTCTACTGCCCGAAAAGCTTTAATTTCTATTTTTGATTCTTTTGGTCTTTCAATGCATGTAACTTCACCAACCGGGATTTCTAAAAACTCCTCCTCTATTATTGATTATGTAGCGTCTGACTTTTCCTCATCTGATGTCCATTCATCAGTATCTAGCGCTGGTCTATCTGATCATGAAGCAGTAATTTCTAAATTTAATATTTCTTGCAGACCCCTGAAGAAAACTTGTCACTTAGGTAGAATCTTCTGTCTCTAATTTTGCTTCGTTTTACAATCTTTGTTTGAGCACGAACTGGAATTTTGAATCGGACGATGTGGATTTCAACTTTAAAGATTTTCTGAATGAAATTACATGTGCCTTTAATAAAGCATTTCCACTTAGGAGAATGAAGCCCAAACATCATAAACCTTGGACCACAAAAGGATTACGCATTTCTGCAAAGAACATGCGTTCTCTCCTGTATATCCGAAAATTCACCGACTCCATTCATGTTCCTGAATTTATCACGAATTAAAGGAGAATCTACTTGAAACTACTAAGGTCAGCAAAGAAACTTTTTTATCAAAACCCTCTATCAAGGGTTAAAAATGTCGCCAAAGAAACCTGGTCCATTATTAACGATCTAATTGGCAAAGTAAATTCCGTGAATCAAAGTATGCCCGAACCCAACGACTTGAACGAGTACTTTATTAACGTGAGCAAGAACGTTACTTCCGGAATTTTACCAGGTCTTGACCCCCTTTCGTTTCTTCGACGCTCTAAAAAAGTATCTGATAGCTTTTTCCTACATCCAGTAACCAACCTTGAACTACTTACAAGTGATAACAAGTAAATCTTCTTGTAGCACCGATAATCTATCAATTAAAATATTCCAGAACCTCCCACCTCCCGCAGTAGATGCCCTAACAAACTTAATAAATGAATCTTTTATGAGAGGAGTTTTTCCAGAATGCCTCAAAACGGCAATTATCATTCCTCTCCATAAAGAAGGTGAGAAATCAAACTCAAGTAATTATCATCCAATTGCTTTGCTACCTGTGCTGTCAAAAAACATTGAAAGGTTACTAAAAAATCGTCTCATGCCATTTCTCGTCAAACATGACATATTATCCCCGGAACAATTCGGATTTTCACCAAACAGGTCACCAAAGACGCAATGTTCTCGTTGCTTCATGATGTTTACTCATCCCTGAATTGCAAACGCCCCACCGTTTCAGTGACTATACAAAAGCA
Organism: Orchestes rusci; assembly: GCA_958502075.1. Taxonomy (NCBI): domain Eukaryota; kingdom Metazoa; phylum Arthropoda; class Insecta; order Coleoptera; family Curculionidae; genus Orchestes; species Orchestes rusci. The sequence continues at coordinate 68,281,268 of OY293303.1, forward strand.
TTTGACTGTGTTTGTCATGATATTTTGTTGAAAAAGCAAGAGTTTTATGGGATCCGTGGTGTTTCTTCGATCTGGTTCAAATCTTATCTTGAAAATAGGCAACAAATTGTAAGGGCAAATGGTTCTAATTCTGATTGTAAATTAATCACCAGTGGCGTTCCGCAAGGTTCTGTTCTAGGGCCAATTCTTTTTCTGTTATACATCAATGACATCACCTACCTGAAAATCAACGGTAGAGTTTCCCTATTTGCGGACGATACCAGCATTACATGGAGTGATTCTGATACCTTGTCCCTGCATTATAATATTTCCAAAGATCTTTTTAAAATCAAAGCTTGGTCTGATTCCAATTTCTTGTGTTTCAACGTTGATAAAACGGTAGGCTCATCTTACAAAGGAGCTCTACAACCATTACTGCTTCATGACAGAAACATCAAATACGTCGAGTCGGTAAAATTCCTGGGTTTAAATATAAATGTCAATCTTAAGTGGCCCGCTCATATCGATTTGTTGTCTAAAAAGCTCTCTTCGGCTTGCTTCGCAATTCGTTCAGTTTCGAAAGATCTGAATATTTCCTCCGCTAGACTCACATACTTTTCTTTATTTGAATCTAACCTCCGCTACGGCCTTCCTTTTTGGGGCTGCTGTACCATCGAACAATTCCACAGCATCATTCAAGTTGCAAAAGAGAGCAATTCGCTATGTTTTTGGTTAAAAGAGCAAGGCTCACTGCAAACATTACTTTAACAAATACAGCATCCTCACGCTTCCTGCTCTATTTATTTTAAAAACATCCTGTTTGATACGTAAACACCAAATAACCTCTCCTGAAAAGCCACTGCATAAGTATCCCACCAGGAATTCGTGTCTCGATATCTACCTACCCATTCCCACCTCCGATCTAACTAAAAATTTAATCATTTACAACAACAACGCCAAGAAGCTATACAATCTTCTCCCGCTACAACTCAAATCTATACCCACATTTACTAGTTTCCGTCAAGAAACGAAAACCTTTCTGCTGGAGAGACCTTTTTATTCTATAAATGAGTTTTTCACGGAATAGTTCCATATCTCTGTTTGGGCACCAAAAGCGGCAGTTTCACAAATACTCATTGGTGAAGTTGTTCTAGGGCATTCAGTGAACATTGGAGTATTCATATTTTTCAGGGGTCAACGATCGCCTAGTTTGGTAATTCATACAACACTCGGGTACTTCCTCTGTTTATAATATCAACTAAACATTTAAATTGCACTGAGGTCGCGCACCTCGACTGTTGTTTATTTCCTGAATAGAAAATGGATATCAACACGATTTGGTTGCAATAATGTTAGCAACCCCAAGTTCCTTGTTTGATATTGCTGCAGGCAGGGCGGGAACCCGATGACTTCGGATCTATAAATTGAATTTCGAGTTCACCAATTTCGCTCACCCCACCTGATGTTTATTTTTTGAATGGGAAGCGAAAAAAAAACGTGAGAAATCGATAAGGAACCATCGATACTTAACACCGCAGTATTATTATTCTACCCATAATTGTTGATTTTGCTATGTTATTGTTTCACTGACTTGACATCATAACATAACTGGAATTGTGCCAATGTTTATTGTTGTCCATGAGCAATTTCCAATTAAATTTAAATTTGACAAAATATTGGGAAAATATATTTGTACTAGTTTTGTTCTATTGTTCACGTAATCTATACTATTATCATGTTTTGTATTGTTTTGACTTTAGCATTTTGCATTTGTATTTGCTTTGTCCATAAAATTTATTTTTTTTTTTTTGTGGCAATAAAGCATATTTTGATTTCATTTGATACATAATAATATAGTGTAAATCTCTAGAAATAATCTTGATAATTTCTTTATACGACATGTATGAAACCCTCAAAACAATATTTTTCGCAAAATAATTGTCCAATTATTTTCGAAAACACAATTATCGATAACTTATTCACATCACGACTTATTAGGCCTAATTATTCATTCTCCTCGTCCGCCATGTTGGTCCACAAACTCAAGAACACAAAGCCGTTCCAGAGAATCACAATCACAATAAAAACTAATGTGGTTCACCAAAGCCAAAATATCACGATCAACTTGTCAATCAACTACTTTTCGATACAAAGCACTACTCGAAACTTGCTTACAAATGCAAAATGCATATAACAAAGACCAACTCTGTTGTGATGGACCAAAAATATCTTATATTCTACGAGCTAGAGCTTCACAGTTAAAGATGATGTGTGAAGAAATTTCGTCCTCTGCGCCACATAGCCTGCAGCTTGTGGGATCATCGCAAAGTAGCCACCCAGTATCTGCATATTATTGACTCTTAGGTGGCAGTGTCCCCTTAGCAGCCCCACCACAAGTCTGAGTACGCACAGCCGTAGTACTTCATCAGTTTGTTTTTTGAACGGGTTGCTGATTGTATTCTCAAAGTGTCTTAGCTCCGGTGTTGCATGCCAGTTCCTGAGATGTTGTTCACATGACCATCCCTATACTGTCGCGTTCACCGTCTTTGTAGACACTCCTATTAAGGGTTCATCCCTTACCTAGTGTCAACTTTTCTGGGTCCTGAAGTCAATATTCGATGTGAGACGATAGGAGCTCAGTGCTTTTAGTGCAGCCTGTCTATCCGAAAAAATGTAGGTGTTCTGGTTATTGCAACACAGTCTAGAAATCTCTTGTGCACATGCTTGAATTGCGTTTATTTCCGCTTGGTACACTGTTGTCGTATCGTATATTCTAGAGGGATTCTCCGTCGGGTGAAGGGGACTCATTGCGGATTTAGCAGCAACCAGCGTTGATATTGAGGTTTGCGCACAAAACAAAGAAGGTAAACCTGCGTTTTGGCGACAGACAGTCCTACACCAAAAAGATTAACCATTTTCAGACTTCGGTATGCCGTGATGTCACCGTTTATCATGCCGAAATTGGTTGGTCATTTTTGATCAACCTAACTGGGTACCAAAAACATGACGAAATCGCCTCAGGTCTCAAACTTTTGAATGGTATAATCATCGTATAATACTTCCAAAAAATAAAGGCATCTGATCCGACTAAGCACAATTGTTGTTAGTGGAAATATAAATAAAGAAAGAGAAGTTGAATCAGTTACAGATTTAGGAAAAATGTAGCAAAATCGTCATCTCACTTTCGAGATATTGCATACACTTATTGAACCCATAACTTAAATAACTGCTTGTGAAAGAAAGATGGAAAAAATCTGTGAATATATTATGGCTAATGTTAAATAGTAGATCATATACTTTAACAATTCAACATACAAAATGATAAAGCAAACAGAAATTTCAGTGCAGTATTGTTTGACGTATTTTGCAATAAGCGATTAGTTACCGAGTTCTTTGAATAATTGTTTTTGTCGAATTTCTTTCAGATTTGCTTATATCTAATTGTTTGGTTATTTTCAACTTCTTTCAATCAATACTTAAACTCAATGTCATGCTTCTGGAACGGTATTCATCGCATAATTTATGCTCAGTGTACCATTCACACGAGGCCAATTTTCAAGTAATTTTCCTAAGTCAATCCACCAATTCATCAAAAGAGTTGCGGACGATCCAACTATTTCAATGAACTGATGGATTGGCTTCGTGGAATGTCTTCAAAATTGTCCTCATATGAATAGTCCCTAAAGTACAGATCTACTTTGACTCAACAACTGTTCCGAATATACAGTTCCGCGTTGTGCAGAAATGAAAAGACACATTCTCCATTTCTGCTTACACTGAGATGCATTTGTTTCGATTTTTAGGATTAAAATCAACAACTCAAGAATGTCTAGATCAGAATATCCTAAAACTGGCGAAGCCTCAAGAAGGAGTCGACCACAGAAATTATCGGTTCTACCCAAAAGAAGGAAATAAAATATATGAGATCAAGTACCGTTTACCCAAGAAAAAATGCAAACACTGTGTTCTACAATGGAAATATATAGCAGGTACGTAGTGAGATCTGTTAATTCTGATATTATTCCCAATCAAATTGTTTGAAAAATGTCTCCTCTGTTATAGGTAATAACTGGGGTAATTGTCCAAATGGAACTGGTGCCGTTGGATGTGGCCCTCAAGAAGAGTTCCGAGCTTGTTCAGATATTGTAATATCTGGTAGAGATACTGATGACAATATGCTGCCATCTATTGACACTAATATTTCCAACGAAGAAGAAGAAATCTATGACACTAATGTTATTTCTGATGTGGATGAAGATGAAGTTGTTAAGCCTGTTGAACACTACAGTCCCATGACAGCTCTGATTATCAGCTTGGTTTCTTTTTTAGTAGTATTTTTGGTTTTATTCCTTCTATATTTTCATTTTTACCAAGTTGGTAGCCGATTTTTTAACTGGTTCAAAAACAAAACCGATAAATCCGAAAATCACATGAATAGAAATCTACAAACTAGCTATCCCTTCCCGCCAATTGTGCCCCCAAGGTTGAAGAAGAGCCAAGCCTCGAGACATCCTACTAGCCCGTAGGAAGAGAGATGATAATATAAATAAATCATCGGTTTTAACATGTGATTCAATCAACCTCCAAATTTGAAATTGTATCATGGATATAATGTATGCTACTTGCAATATTACAAGTAGTAAAATTTATGTTGATGGATCTAGTACAGGGATGTTTATTAGTGCCTACATTTTGCATCAAAGTGGATAACTATTACGAATAAACGAAATACATTTTTAATATACTATCCTTCACTTCAAAAACATTCATGTGTTCCTGTAGCAACTCAAATGACCATTTTCGAACAGCGAATCAAGTTCCACCACGACACGTTAGACTTTAAAAAAAAAAATGAAACTACAAAGTAGAGCCGTAGCTTTGACACATAGAAAGTTTGAATAAATCGTCACACTTTGCTTATATACTAGTAATTATTGCTTAAGTCAGCACCACAGAACACATATACAAAGTTTAGAAAAAAAAACGTAAATGGAGGGCGGGGCCGAAGTGAAAGCTTTGATTCGCATCCACGGAGAGGCGGTGATGTGCCTGGAGTTCATTGGATCTCGAGAAGATGGCGGTATGTGGAATGCCACATGACAGCTTATTAGCTTGTCATGATGATAGATGAAGTCATTTGAACGTCACCCTTTATCTTTATGTTGTCTTTCATGCTTTGATTCCTCTCTAAGTGAAAAAATGCCCTGGTAATCCTCATCAAAAACCCTTAGGAACGCAGAATACAACCCGGAATACTAGAGGCTCATCAATGTTCCAGCCGCCATCAGAAAAGTTCCGGAGAAATGCATCCTCCACAAAATAAGGAAAGTCACGATGGCAAAAAACTTTCTACCAGAAAAACAAATGGGATTCGCCCAGTGGATTTTACAAGTGACACCATCCTGAAAAGGTCGACCAAAGGGGAAAAAACAGAAGAAGTGTTCCTCGACGAGTTTCTCATAGCCCAGCCGTCCCACACCACATGGAGCCATGCACCGCTTCCCGAGGTCTCCAGAGGGAGTGGCATTTCCTCATAGTCACCATCACACAGGGTCAGCGCCCCGCAGCGCAGATAGGAAGCCCACACTAACCCCATCCCCAGATGGTTCTGGACATTCAAGAAAAACCGAAAAAAACACATTTATTCAAAGTTTTTGTCTTTATTTGATAAATGAAGACATTTTTAACGTCAAAGTCAATGTCAGTGCTTTTATGTAAAGGGAACTGTAAAATATATTACAGAAATCTTCAATAGCACATTATCCAAGTCTGATAGTTCGATTCGCATCCACTCCATTCCGTGGCGCATTGTTCCGTAAAATTTTATACGTCAGTTTGTCTTCTAAACTTTGTATATGTGTTCTGTGGTCAGCACTATCAATAAATAATGTTCACAATAGTTATGGGTTAGGGCACCGAACAAATAACAGATCGGAGGTTCACTCTACGTAAAGTAGCATCATCAAAAGCATCAAAAGACGAAAGCATCGTTCTCTTAGCATCGAACATACGTGCCGATAATTGAGAATCACGAGAAAGCGCTTTACGTAGGTTACTCCATAAGTTCTGTGATAAATAACTGCTGTGAAGATAATTTATGAGATGTGGTTTTTTCGTTTTATTGCAGATCTCATATTATTTTGGATGGATAGGGGTTGCGTATCGGAAATGCTGATGAATAATCAAGGCTTTTGTTTGATAAATGATTTTCGCGGATGATTTGAAGATCGAAAAGTAACATTTATTTAGATTTTCTCTATGATCTGTGATAAGGTAGGTAGATATATTTTTTTGGTCGAATAACATCATGAAAACGATAGTTTTTTCTGACTGTAACTGCTTGTTTGGAATCATCAAACAGCAAAAGATGCGAAAGGGCCGTCATAATGTTGTTTTCAGAATCTTTTAGCTTGTTTGATGAACAAACTTTGGCAAATTTGATGAATGAATCTTGTTGAACGAACACTTTTAGTAAGTCACCATTTCGTAGAAGAAAAATAGATTATTAATTTATTGTCAAAACTTCACAGTTGGCCATGGAAAAACAAAATGTATTTATTACAATGTATCAAAATAACAACACAACATGAACAGTGACAGCATTGACAGCAGGTGGTAACAGTGATAGTGGGTCCTCATGGGCGTAATTGCCGCGTTTTGATTGCTTGAATTTTTGACAGTTACAACTAACAACAGTTAGGGCGGGGTGATTTTGATTTTTCTTTGGTTTATTGAAGATGATTTATTAAAAAATTAACAAATTTTAAAAAATTCTCACCTTATCCATCCCTAATAAACCGAAGAAAATTCAAAATCGCCCCGTCATCATTGTTGTAAGTTGTAACTGTCAAAAATACCTCCAATCGGAACGAGTATGTCAATCACAGATTTATTAATGATTGGAATAAGTCGCCAAGTTAATATTATGATCCTCAGAAGCCGTATTATATGCTTAGTTTTAAATAATTGAACAATGAAAAGTCACATATTTGGTGTACTGCTTTAAACGGAACGCGAAACGACGACTGAGGTGAAAGACTTAATTTTTTTTTTGTTAGTTTTGAGTTTCGAATAAGCCCATATTCAAAACTCAAAATTTTCCGCCTTCACAAGATGTATAATAGGTTGAAAAAAGATATAATTTACTGCTTGGCAACGATGCGCACAGATGTAGCTATGATACATATTATAATAAACAACAAGTAGCGACAGATCCAGCTCCATATACCTATAAGTGGTCAAATTTTGTTCTGTCTCAATGACAAAAATTCGCCTCATTTATACACTGCTAACATTATGAAATGTGAAATAAAACTATACTGTAGCAGATCTCATGATTTCAATGATACTGATACATAGGTGAATTACCTATCAAATTATACAATACGATTACCCACTGTGCAGTATGTCGAAAGATTTATGCGAAGTTTCAAATTCTTGATTTGGAAAACAGTTCTACATTTCAAAATGCTAGTGGGGTATAAATGAGGCGAATTTTTGTCATTGAGACAGAGACGGATTGACGTGAGGTGTCGCTACTTGTTGTTTATTATACTATGATATGATATTATCGATTATTCTTGTCCGAAGCCAATTTTACGTCGTTTTTTAAGATCTGAAGATGCCGCGTAGGCGAAACATGAAATCATTTTATTATATGACTGCTTGAGACCGTGACTTGGAGTTTTTCTGTTTTTCTTTACTTGACTCAGGTCTCTTTGTGATAATGGACGCTTTTTATGTATATTCTTATATTTATTCATGATACGTTAACACAATAATCTAGTGCTGCTTACCAGGCGATACATTTTGTTTAATGTTTTGAATTCGTTTCTGCCGATGCCCATTCCTTTTATTTTTTTAACACTTTTGTTCATCTTTTTGAAGGTCTTTCATTCTGAATCCGTTTCTTTCCACATTTGAAATCAGCCCTTACTTTTCTTCTTATATTCTAACCCAAACCAACTCAAACTTGAAGTCTATTTCGGCTATACATTTTTTCATTTTTCAAAATAACTAAAGGTGATGTCAACAAAAGAAAATGAAAAATTACGTATCAATCGTGTCATTCTACGTTGGCTGTACGACTGCCACCGTGTATACCTAGGGACAATGGACAATTTATACATTTTTTGGAAATATGGCAAACGATACTTTATCGTTTATTATAAATAAACAATTTTATTGATTTTTTGAACACATGAGCGAGGAGCTTGATTTTATATTGACAGACAGAGCATTATACAGTTTCGCGTCATAATAACTGGACGAGCATTGAAATTTCGAGGTTCTATGCCTGGGAATGTGAAGATTCGTTTTATTCCGCAAAATTTGGTGTCTATGCCATGGATTCTTGCGCTCAGGACAAGCTTCTCGCGGAGATATTTTGACTCATCATTGCGTTGATATTGAAGATTAAAGTCGCGAGGTGCACTGAAAGAACAGTAACTATCAATAACTAGGACCAATAACTGTCAACAAATTACTTGTTTGAGGGTTGGAGATAAATGTTTATTTTTCAACACCGAATTTTAGTCCTAGTTATTAAGGATTTGTTAATAAAAAATAAATATCTTTTCTTAGTTGAAATGTGAATATTTCTACATAATATATTATATTTTTATATAATAATCGATTTGGTAACTGTTAACAATTTTTAATAAAGATCAATAAAATATAATGACATTGTTAATCTTTCAGTGCATAACTATTAATACGTGTGTTTTTGATATTATTAATAAATGTATTGAATATAAATTGCCAAATTTGTTCTGGATTATTGAATCCTTTATTTCTTACGGAATACAGGATGTTTAATAATTTATCGGCCAGAGCCACAGATGAAATACCACAGCTTAAGGCTGCGGTCTCGCCGTCTGAATTTGTCCCGTTAAAATACGCCCGACAGCTACTGCCATGTAAAACGAACGGGTGACTTGCGAATCAATCTATTTTTAGAATACTTCCAAGACTTGTTTGTCGAGAAATATGAAATCTTTCGTTTTCCCGCTTAGCAATATCGACTTGTAAATCATGAGATACATGGACCGGACTGATGTTCCGAACTATGTACGTAGCAATGGCTTATTTGCGTATATTTTATATCGGGTTTTTTTATCGTATGATTTATTTGAACAAAATAATGAAGAATACTTCTATACAATTTTTTCAAAAACTCAAAATCAAGGAAGATACAGGGTGTTAAAAAATATTTTTTTTTTCTTATTCTTTTTAATAACTTTTTTTCTAGTGTAATGATTTTCGCCAAATTTCGCATGCATGTCACTAGTGTTTCTTTGTATTCACCCTATTAATTTGACGCTAGTCGTCAATGACAAAAGGCTGAAGCTGTCCTTCACCTTAGGAAAATTACTTAGAACTTTTTTGTTTTAATCTTTTTATAAATTTGGATGTCAAATTAGTAAAGAGCATCAAAATATTTTTTAAAAAGGTGCTCGTGTTGCATCATCGTAGAATTAACGGTTTCCGAGAAAAACGACTTTAAACATTAACCGTACCTTAAATAATTAAAAATTCGTACTTTGAAAACATTTTTGAAGTTTTTGAAAAAATTGTATAGAAGTTTGTTGCATTAATTTTTCATGTAGAATCGCCCACCAAAATCCTGACGCGTAATTTCCGGACACCCTGTATAAGCTCCTGAAATATTTATTATTTCCAGTATTACATTATCTCAGTCCAATAATACGATAAATTTTGTTCCCCGAAAACAAATAAAAGTCATATGCTCTGACCTAATTAAAACACTTTTTGTAGACATTGTCTGATTGCACGTATTTGCCCATATTAGGTACAAAAGCGATAAGCATACAAAATCAATAAATACATCCTTCTTCTATTAAAATAATCAAAATAATGAACAATATGAAAAATACGGAACAAAGAGAATTATTGGAAATTTCGTCAACATCGAAGTAGGTTCTGAGAAATAAATTGTGAAACCACTTCACTCGAAAATGAAAATTCTCTCTCTATTTTACAGATGTCCCCCAAAGCAAAACTTTTTTTTTCTAAAATATAAGTATTATGATTGTTACTTTAGAGAATATATATATAAGTTTATATTTTTGCTCAAAAAAATGTTTTTTTGATTTAAAAAAAAAACGCATTCTCAACTCTTTTGCCACTGATAAGTATTTTGCGCAAAAAGAAACTCACGCTTTCAGAGGCTGGAGACAACCTGTGATTATCATGGAAATATTGTTTTCCATGTTCGCAAGATTTTCATTAGACCTACAGTATTGGCTAATAAAAAACAAAACATACAAACATGCGTATCAATAAGAAAAGAAAATCATTAATGACTTGGTAAAACCGAACTCAAGCTAATTAGACAATTCGCGCCAGAGAACTGTCAAGAACACGTCGGTTCCGTGACCTTGAAGCGGCGTATCTGGCAATAATCCTAATATAAAATCAGCTTTGCTTATAGTACGCTGCATATGTACTTACCGATCTGCATCCCTTGGAAAAGAGAAATGTTTTTGAACCGTTTCGAAAGGCACACCTGATATGTGACATGGTATTATAACAATAAAAGTCTTTACAACGCACAAAATCACCAACAATTGAGCAAAAGGCACAGTGAACAATTCTATGATACCGTATCAAAATCGGATCACGGACTATCAACCTAATGATATTGCCAACCTTAGCCTCCAATTTTGGTATACATCTCAGACATTCAGGTAAAAAAACAGAATGTTGGCCTAGCCGCTGCATATTATGGAGCTAGGCTGGCAATAAACAGCAGAGTTGTAAATAATGGAATTTCTCCTCATTATAATAATATGAACTGCTCACTCATCTTCAAATTATATTACATACTAGTTCAACCAAATTTCCGTTAAAATATATACAAAAAAAAAATCACATGACTCTCCAATTATATGGATGTTTCCACACAGGCAATTTGGGAAATCATGCCTCAACAGTAATTTGATAAGTTTTTTAAATTTTTCAATGAATCAAAAAAAAGTGTTCTAAATGATTGACTGAAATATCCACTTCAATTGTTGAGCAGTGTATGTATCACATAGGTATTCGTCCCTTTAAATTTATTTTTCACCCAAAATAACCTCATTATACCTAGAGTTGTGAAGTTAAAACCTTATTGTAAAATTGTTACTTGTAACCTAGGTATAGGTATTCGAATTTAATTTTATCTAATGCGACAATTAAATAGGTCTATATTTCAAAAAAAAACTTTATTCCATACAAACGGGGGCAGAGCATAATACTTCAATTATTATAAATAAGTTTTTATTTCCACTATTTGATAAAAAAGCATCTCGCAAATCAAAAAATATTTCCTAGTCCGGCTCATATCCCAATTTCTAGACGTAAACAAAATGACAAATGCCTTCCATTTGCTGCGTCATCTATTTCACTCTGCTCGAACTAACCAGCTCAAGTCGGACGACGAAATCTGTACAGTTTGGGTCTATAACACTGGTCTGACAATATCTCTGTCCTTTTTTAGCATGTGGTTTTGACGTGAACGAAATGTGAACGAATTGGACTAATTTTATTCATGTGATTATGCGTTAACAGGGCCGTGCGAAGGTAAAACTGCGCCCGGGGCGAACTCTAGGATCGGCGCTAGGGTTGCCACCTTTTCAATAGGTCAGAAAGCGCCGCAGGCAAAGCGGCACAGGCGAAAAATTTTCTGGTTGTATTTCTCCTCCTTTATAATTAATTTTCCCTTATTTCTTGTAGGGGAAGTTCATTTAATGTTAATATGTACGTTTATTTCATATATAGGTCTTACATTTGGCGCCCCCCCACTTGTAGCGCCCCCTTCGCTCCCCCCTTCGCACGGCGCTGTGCGTTAATCTCAAAAACTAAGCATTTGCTTTCCATAAACGAAGTATTTTGTTGAAGTGCATGCTGGAATACATTGTCTGAAGTCTTTACTTGAGGGAAAATATCGAACTTGCCAAGAAATAGGTATTTATGTCGTCCATATTGCAGCGTCCAAAATCGCGTGACATTGAACATGAACAATGAGATGGTTCTTTGTTTACACAAAACAGACCTGATCGGCAATCAATCATGCTGTTTTCTCTAGATCAACTCCTTTTCATGAGGGTATAGGAAATTAGCATTGCGAGACCGTAGCCTTAACATAAGATTTGTTCGATAAATGTGGTGGCAAATATTCTCGTTATTTTAACGTTATTTTAACGACAATATTTGCCTCCACATTTATTGATCAAATCTGATGTAAACCTCTATCATCTGTGGTTCTGGCCGATAAATTTTGGAACATCCTGTAAACCGTAGAAATAAAGGATTTGATAATACATGCAGAGTGTTGAAAGTGGAACTTATTATTGTTATTTTTCGAAAATTAGGTTTTTCTTTCACGTACCCCGTATTTTTGCTCGTACATTTGCCACCACATTTATTGGACAGATCTCCTTATTTTGTCCTCCAGTATCACCTGGCCATGGGATATCCTGTGTTAATGTTTACCAAACTCGGTCGGCCATCTCTTACTGATGGGCTAATAGGTATCTCACATACTTCTATTTTTGGTAGGGATAGGTACAATAACAGGAAATATATTGAATATAAATTTTTTATTTAACGAAAAGAAAACATACCGAAAACGACTATAAGCTTTACCTATTTAAATAAAATCAGATTCATTCAATAAAAAAAAGTATTTTGAAGTGTTACTTAACATGTGGTTATGAATAATAAAGTCACTATCATATCTAGGTGAAGTATAGATACTAAATTAAATCAGTCATTTTGAATAAGTTCAGTCTTCTTAAAAAAAAAAGTAAAAGCATGATTCCAAAATAATATGTTACTTATTTGTAGTCTGTTTCACGACTATTGAAGTTGTCGTCTCGCACTATCATTATTATCACCGGTTGGAGTCTGCTGACACATTATACTGTAAAGTAATAGCACTTTAAATATCAATGTCAAAAATTATAACATGTTAGACGTATTTAATTCCAATTTTTTGTCGTGATGTCTTGATAAAAGCCGCGATCAAAGTCTCACAAAATGAATTTTCTATAAAGCCGGGTTAAGACTCGTGAAATACCTATGTAAAAGGGACTCGTTAGTTTTTGCAATTCAAAAGACGTGTAAATATGATGGACAAAATTTGTACAAATGGCTTGCGCAAACAAGTTTGCAAAAGTCATCTGAGAGCCTAAACTCTGAATAATAATAAGAAAATGTCAACAAACTGTGGAAAAATACGGTTGTAATGTAATAAGTTGCCGGACCAAAAAATTCGACTCAAAGCTCTGCTTTATGTGTACTGATGTAGAGATACTGGTAATTCCGTCGTCTGAAAATAAGAACGGAGAAATTTATTATGTTATGCTACATTTTGTAGTTGAATTAATAATTTTAATTATAGAAAATGGAAATTAAATGAAAGATTACATTGCTTATTCGCATACAGTAATGATGATTAAAAAACTGGTAGGTAATAGTTATCCAGTATTTTTTTTTTTTTTTTTTTTTTTTTTTTTTTTTTTTAACTGCCAATGACGCACAAAGCCGTTCATATTTTCAACACACCTCAAATTTCAAAATCCTGATAGAATAGGACAATGTTTAAGCATGTATAAGCAGGCAAATTGCGGGCATAGTCTTCACAAAAAATATGAGGATCATTGCCAATACGAACAAAACGCGTACATTTTCATGGCCCAAGCTTTAATGATGTAGATCGAGACGAAATGCCAACGAAGAAGAAGGTATAGTATATTAAAATATAGTTACCTTTTATATTCCTAGGTATTAACTAAAATATTCTATTTGTTTATTTGAACTATTGCAGCTTTCCAGGAATTCTTCCAATTCTATCAGATCACTCATGATGGTCAACACAATTCACAATATGATTACTTATAAAGTACTGATAGCCGTATTATACAAACACAAGTGAGATAAAAGATAAAGCACAATCACACAAAACAAACTCTAATGAGGTACTAGAGCATGGCCGGGACCCGGGAGCATGGCGTATAAGCGAGGCGTAACGTTTTGCCAAAAATTTTTACTGATACATACGTTTTCTTCTACATAATATATTCCTGACGTCGGTTAATCTAGTTATTTTAAGTATTATCCAATGTAAATAATCGTAACCAAACTATTATAAAGGTTATTACCAAGAATATTCATCTCAACTCGATGTTTTTTATTGAATAAAAATCAGTTTATTTACTATGAACAAATCATGTTACGGGAGAACAGGAAAATATTCGCTACTACCAACTGAATGTTTTTAATAAAAGATATATTATGTATTACTGTATTTTATTCAATACAACAAAATATTGCCGAACCAAAAACATTGTTATCGTTTAACAACAAAATAAATGTCATTCTTTTATAATTATTAATCCTTTGTTGGTGTTAATCTGGTTGCATATTCGTTAAGAAATACTACTCAAACAAATAATTATTAAGTATTATCTGAATTTTTCTTTCAGTGTGGAGAATGTATCTTTCCTTCTTCAAGGCTCATCCAGTTTGAAGCAAGTAGTAACGGTGTCACATCATAAAATTTCCTAGCATTATAGCAAAACTTAGGACATGCGTTTTGAAGATTCTGAAGACTATATTTCTCTCTTTAAAGTAAATCTGGCCAGTAGATTACATCACTGTATGACAATAAAGTCAATATTAAAGAATCACACAGTCGAAGTTCAATTTCAGTAGTCAATATTTCTTTATGCATATATAAAGTAGTTTCAGTCTGTAGTGGGCTTTTTGAAAAATATTACTTACGTGCTCTTCAAACTTCAGCTGGATATCCAAATAGATTCTCAAGTTTCTCTTATATCTCGTTGGGTTAAGTACCATCCCTACAATAGTGATTTAAATCGTTAAATCGTCAATCAAATAAATCATTTAGTTAGTATGTTTTTCGGTATTTTGAAAAGACAATGTATATAAAATTTCAAGTCATTTGAAAATATTTACAAATTGTCCATTTAGCGCGATTACTGTAGCCATGTATGTTTGAACATTTTTGATAGAGCGTCACGTTCTGAACTGTAATCGCGTATATTAGGTGTGTTTGTTATTTTGGTGTAGGGTAGGGTAGTGCACACTGCTGGTGTAAGTCATGGCTGTCAGTGTAAGAGAGATTCAACAAACGCGTTTGTGCAGATTCTGCAGATATTTCAAACCTAAGAAATAAACAAACAAAAAAACTGTGTGAACGATGGATGATTTGTATAGTAGAATAAAGTATTATGGATTTTGGACTATATTATTGTCTGAAGTTTGCGACGATGATGTTGAATCTCATCTAGAAGTTCTGATTTTGAAGACAGCTTAACCGTAATAATACTTTAAATACACTTTACCGCAGAAGAAGCAAAACTGTATAGAGAGAGTTTTTTTAGACGTAGTGCTTTTGGTACCTGCCTATGCGGATATTGGATTCAAAAAGCATTTTCGCATTGGCAGAGCTTTATTCAACGAATTATCTTGATATCTACAATTTAGTTAATACTAATTACTCTATCAACAGTTTTGGGTTGGGTTGGATTTAGGCTAGCATCGCTCTACCAGATAAGCCACTGCAGCTTGGCTTGGGATCATGATCGAGATTGCTGCTAATGTTGATTTTTGAGAGTTTATGAGAAGTGTTGCGAATTCCAAATCTGAGCAGAAAAAAAAATTGAATAAGAATAAAAATATAAATGAATACAAAGCTTACCAGTTTCGCATCTTTCTAATTGTATCTCTTGAGTGGATGAAACTATTTCATATGTTTGATCGGAGTCTTTATCGTATGACTGTGTACATTCACTTTCACTATTTTCATCACCCATTTCAATTAATTTGATAAGATATACACTGATTCTTCGCTACAAATTTTCCTTTTTGTTCGTTTATCTTTATCATAAGTCAGGTTTTAAGACATGGTTTGTTTACAAAATACACGAAATAAGCTCCCCACCCTATTCTACACTACGCTGCACTTGTCACACCTACTCTTGACCTGGGGTAGCGAGTGCAGTAATAGGCAACCTACCCTAATATAACAAACACTCTACACTACTTGCACAAACAGCATAACAAACGCCGCATGGTAGAAAAGTGCAGTTTCGTGTGCACTAGTGGAGGATAACAAACACAACTATTATTTCGAGGACTACTCTGTCGGTGTATGGTTAATATTAACCAATAATATTCGAGAACGCCTTAGCTAACACTGAAACCATGTATATTATACAAAAACGCTACGCCCTCTAGCTTTTACAATTGCCATGCCTCCCAATACTTATAATGGGGAACTTGCATCAAAAATTATATGGATTTCTTTGAATTGAAAACTGTAAAAAATCGCAAAAAATCGAAATGTATTTTTTTATTTTTTTCAAATATGATTTTTGCAAAAGTTATTGAAGGTTTAAGATCTGTATATATTGATATACTGAGCATGGTGATGCAATGTTATGACGTCAAAACATTGCAATCTTTGCACATTTCAAAGCGTTATATGTCCATCAATTTTCGACTAATATGACAATGAAAAATACGTGTCTACTTATTTTTCATGGAATTTCGACTCAAGCAATAACAAAAAATGATGCAAGTTCCCCATAAAAATTTAAAACATACTTTTCGAAAATTCTGGTCACTCCATCAATACACTGAACCAAAAAGGTACGTAATAATGATAAAAGAAACATTGGCTCAACGAACGGATTCATCGTTTTTCGTCCGATGAACATTATTCGATGTCAATGAATTCATCACTCAATAAACTTTCTTGATTGTGTTAACGGACATATCTATTGATCTTATATGAAACATTATTATCGAATTGATGAATACGTTCGTAGAATCAACGATTTCATTGATTCTTTATTTTTTATTCGTGAATCTAAAGAACGTATTCGTTCATCCATTAAACGTTCATCCATTTTGTATTTATTAGATTTTCTTTGGTGCTTCGCCACACCCTACAAAAAATTCTCACAAAAAGGGCCTAGCTTGACACAAGTTCAAATTAGAATAAGCAACTGCTTGTTTGGACAAAAAGTCAATCAACCCAGTAGTCCTTTTGGAATGCACAAATACACTGGTTTAGTGCGTCATTTAGAATAATAATAGCCATTTAGCCGATAGGCTGAAGCTCACTTACCAGGAAATTCAAAATAATTTCATCAAAACATACAAATACATATACTTGAAAATACTTAAAGAATAAAATAGTTATAGTGGGTAACCGGATAGATTAGTGTAGATGGAAAACTATCATGAAATATGTCGGAGAACGCCGAGACACGATTGCAATTATTATGACACATATTGTTAATAGGACTTTGGAGCAAGATATTTGACTTCTGAATAAATTCGGTAAGGATTCTTCTCCATGGATTTTTCTCAGTGTAATTCCTTCTCCGCCTTATGCAATCTACTGACGAATCTTAATCTTTGTAGTAGCCCTGTATAAATCGGGCTTCAGGACTTCTATAGAGTCTAATACGACGATAATTTGTGCCTGGTGAGTCGTGTCCCGTTGCTGATGGTCCTGCTGGCCTCAATTCATGACCTCTAAATCTGTTTTTAACAGTTTTATCACTGATTATAATCTGGTAAATTCTTTTGAACGCATTTTCCAAGTTGTATATGATTGCTTGAACTTTGCAACTGCAAATATCCATCCTAAAAGACAGCCTTGGTCAGGTCGTCTTAAGAGTACCTCAGTATCCCTATGCCCCCTTGGCACTCTACTCACTGATGATTGAGTAACAAAACAATTATAATTTGCGAATCTGCGCAATTCGGACTTGATCGTATTCCCGATTTGACAATGTTGACGAAGTTGCAGCCGTGTGAGTATCACCATGTTTTGTTGAACGCCTTGTAAGACGTCTGTTCTTATCCTTCATGTCTCTAATTTCAGCAAATTATCATAATTTTGTTGTCAAACTCTATGTTCAACTAACCGAAAAGTCCTACTATCGATAAATTCATTTTGCAGTTATACAGAAAAACATCCCAATAAATAATACCGAACAACGAATAAACTCATATCTGCTGAAATCTGCACAAGAGCGACCTATGTTTTTAGTTTTAGTCTTAGTTTACCAATTTTATGAATAAACTATTCTGAACAGTGTTTTCAAATAATGCGATATTTTTTTTGAGCAATGTAGTTATAAGGTGGGTACAATTTTGTTCAATTAATCTTTAGTTATTTATGTTTTTTTTTTAAAGGATATCAGAACTTGCTTCGCGTGCATCCACTTTCATAATCCATAAAAGGTCCTTTTCAATTTTACTGATGTTATTTGCTTATTGAAGTTCAGCGTGTTTTAGGTATAGGACCGGGTTTTGGAATGCCAATATATAAAAATGAATAACTCATCCAAACATTATTGAAGACTTGGAATGGAATACTGCATTACATCACTGAAAATTTCATATACTATAATATGAAAAAAAATTTGCTCAGTGGTGCCTCAATTGATACCATTACTAACTTTGCAGAATCTTCTAGCAACCCGATCAACAGGGACTTTTTTGAATGTAAAAAATGTGTAAAAGCCAATAAGTTCTGATAATTTTTATGAAGTCGGATAATGGATCTTCTATGGTAATTATGATGAGGGATCAATACTTGCAATCTATGAGTGAATTGTTGAATTACTCTAGCACATAAGAGATCATTTCCAGCGATCCTACGTCCAAATTTCAGAAGGAAACAGTTTTCTTGTTAAAGAAATTAAATGGGCTAGGTCTTATAGACGTAACACAATTGAAAACTCTTTATTAAAATGACTGTGTTCAACCTAAGCTTTATGGCTTAAAACTCACTCAAGGACACGTAACGTATGAGACCAGTAGGAAGATAATATATCAATTCTCTGTCCTATACCCTGGCAGTTTTCGTACACCAAGTTTTAAATCATATGAGTAGCACTTTCACGTACGATGTTAAGAACTCTTTTCAACTTGTTGGCTGTATCAGATACTTAGTAATCCCACATGATTTTGTCTTGATTTCTCTTGATGTCGGTTCATTATTTACAAGCATTCATCAAGATCTTGTTATGGATACTGTGAGGAAACGTTGGAGTCATATCTCAGCATATACCTAAGGATGTCCTATGTGAATTGACTCGGTTTCTATTTCATAGTAGCTACATTCTGTTCAACAATTTTTTTTTATAAACAACTGGATGAATCAGCAATGGATAATCCAGCTAGCCCTCCGCTGGCAAGTCTCGTCATGAACGAAGTATTCACGGCAGTATCACAATCTCTTTCCTTTGAACATTCAGTTGTCAAGTTATTTGTTGACGATTCGTTGATTGCGTGCCCAAAAAAATCTGTTTCTCAAGTACTTGCAGCGTTTAATAGTTTCCACCACAAGATCCAGTTTATAGTAGAGTGGGAAAATGATGGAATGATCCCTTTTTGGATGTGATGGTACACCACGATGTGTCTGATAGCGTTTTGAATTATTATTTGTCAAACGCTCTCGTTCACAAGATAAAGAATCTTCCTACTATTTTAGCAATGCGGAATTCCACGAGAGCAACTATGGTATTATTAGAGAAATATTCAAGAACAACAACTACTCTGGATTTTTTGTAAACCAAATTAAAGGACAATTCAAAGCCACGGTGTCAAGGCCCCCTGGAAACTAGGAAAAAAACCATCTTCATTTTTTTGAATTTTCTTATATACAGGGATCATCAGAAGGCATTGGACGGCATATTTCTGTAATGTATCCATTGTGTAAACCTGCATCCTACAAGATAAAAACGGTGGGTTCAATTTTCCCTAAGTTGAAGGACCCCATTCTAGAAGGGGATCGCTCAAATTTGATTGACAGGATACATTGCCTCAATTGTAACCAATTTTATATTCGACAGACTAGACAATATTTGAAGATGCTATATCAACATCGGTATGATTGTCGTGAGATTAACAAACAGAAAAAACTGCACTCTGTGAACATCATTTCATGTTAGGTCATGATTTCAACTCTATTAATGTGGAGATTATCGATTGTGAAAACCACTATCACAAACGCAATCTCAGCGAAATGATTCATATTTGAATGAGTCCCACAGTAAAGGATAGAACTGATGTAGAAGGGTTGAACACTCAGTATAGTAGCCTTCTTTATCTGTATAAAATGAACAATGTTATGTTAAATGAACAAAACAGATAAGACACTGATAGGGATTGATCTTCTATTGATTAAACTGGGATATAGCGCTCATTTCAACAGTAGATGAGCGCTATTCTGTCAACATACTCTTCAATTTTTGATATTGTAATACTTTTTCGTAAGAAAATGTATATGCAATATTATGACGAAGAAACTAAAGCAACAGAACAAAAGGTTATATTAGAACATAAATGTGTACAATTTGATCACAGTCGGCTTATAAAGTTGGTAATTTGTGCGCTAGATATCTGGAATCTGGGAAATATCACAGTTAGCACATTTAGGAGATTGTGGTTTCGACCATACTATCAGAAAACGCGCTAAGCCCATTGTAGTTGGTCCGAAAAGTTGCTTCAAGAAAAGATGCTGCTGTCTAGTGCACCTTGAAGTACGGAAGCGCTGAGAGGTCACGCAAGTTTTTTTTATCTGATTCATTGGTGTCAAATGATTTTTCGTTGAACCTTTTTGAAGTTGAATTGTGGTTAGGTTCTTTGGTTCTTTTCCGCCCTTGAAATTACTGCGCTGAATTTCAAAAAGAAAATGAAACCGAGTCTACAGAGTGACCCATTTGAAAACGGGCCACCCCCATAACATTTTTATTTATGGAGCGATTCTGACGATTTTTTTTTATATGTGGATAGTGGAAAGGTTTATTTTGAGGCCATACGTCGCCTAGTTTTTTCCAAAAACCAAGGCTACTAGAGCATATTTAGAGGCTGAAAAATCCAGAAAACATATTTGGGATTTTTTTAGAAAAAAATCAGTCTACGCCACTGGATTCGTCATACCCTGAAATGGATCTGTACCAAATTTTATTAAAAAATATTAAAAATTAACGATTAATTTTTCTATGCACCAAGAAGTATTTTACCTCGAAACTCTTGCGATAGCGAATCTATCAAAAAAAATAAATAAATAAAAACATTTAATAGATATTCTCATGTCAAAATACAATGAAAACAAACAAACGAGACTGTCAAAAAAAAATAGAAAAAAAATTACACACAGAAATATTATTTAGAAATTGAATATTTTTTCATGAAATTTGGTACAGACCCATTTCAGGGGATGAAAAATCCATTGGCGTAGGCAGATTTTGTATGAAAAAATCGCTAATATGTTTTCTGGATTTTTCAGCCTCCAAATATGCTCTAGTAGGCCTTGGTTTTTGGAAAAACCTGGGCGAGTTATGGCCTCAAAATACACCTTTCCCGTTTCTACATTTAAAAAAAAATAATCGTCAAAATCGATCAATAAATTAAAAAGTTATTAGGGTGGCCCACTTTCAAATGGGTCACCCAGGAAGTCGTAAATCATCCGTCTGCGACGCCCTTCCTTCTAGGGCTTCGCAAGACCAAGACCATCAAGACCAAGACTGGCTGGTCTTGGTCTTGGTCTCGAAAAATGAATTTGGTCATGGTCTTGGTCTCGATATATCAAGACCAAGACAAGACTGGGTCAGTCTTGGTCTTGGTCTTGATGGTTTTGGTCTTGATGGTCTTGAAAAAAATGTATACCAAAAACACATAACAATATACAGTGCGGCTCAAAAACTTTTGAAACATTTGCTATATGCTAGCGAAATTTGGACACCCCACGGAGAACGTTCTGCATGTTTTGACATGGTTGTGACAGCTGAAAAACTCAAAATGACAGCTGGGCACCATTTTGAATGAAAAATTATAGGGGGGTCGAGTGATACCTTATTTTCAAGGCCCTTTGACCCTGATTACAACTGCTGAGTCACAAGCCTCTGTTATCATTCATGTTGATATTATGACATCGTGTCAGATTTTCTTTTGTCACTTTATTAATACCCGCTCGTAAGAGTTGACTTCTCCAAACTAAGAGGATAATATGATGACGTACAGAAAATCTTCAAAATGAGCTATCACTCAATCTTTTTGATGAGGATGAATTTCACAAAAAAAAAGAATCAGGGTGAAAAAAATCCTCGTTAGGAAGATTGACTAATAGCTCATATATCAACAGGAATGATGGCAGAAGCTTGAAACTCGGAAGTTGTAATCACGTTTAAAGGGCCTCCAAAATAGGGTATCACTCGACCCCCCTTTCCATTTGATTTTTTTATTTAAAATGGCGCCCAGCTGTCATTTTGACATTTTGAGGTGTCACTACTATGTCAAGAAATGCAGAACGTGCTCACATATGGTGTGTTCAAATTTCGTCTACATATATCAAACGGTTCAAAAGTTAGAAGGAGGAGGGACCTCCTAGAGCCGCACTGTATAGCATAACAATCCTAAAATAGATGTTTTTTCAAATAGGCAATAAAATATGCAAAACTATTGTCAATGAATAAAAACGCCTTGAAAATGCGTAAGACATTTTATCATTACCTGGGATGACGGTACGATTTTGACAAGTCTTTCGCATTTTTAAAGCGTTTTTCTCCATTGTGGATGGTTTGCATATTTGATTGCCCATCGGACAAATTATACAAGATCTACTTTATTTCAACCATAAGAACAAACCTATCTGGGCATCCATGGCAAACAATGGTTTCCAAAAAGCATCAGCTAGCTCATTTTGCATTTTATTCACCTATTCACCGTGAGTAGATTTTGATTTGTTTGTGTAAGATGCGGGGTTTGTGTAACTTGACGGCGCTACCATGCCTTCCGATCAACCGATTTAACCACAGTCTATCAATTTACGGAATAGGTACAATTCCTCCTAAAAATGTCCTTTATACTTGTATATTCATCATAGCGTTGGTTAAATATTCAGTAACCCATTACACATTATTTATTCTCCATGTAGGTTAGTACATTCCTTGATGAATTTGGGGATATTCGTTTCAATGATTTGGCATCACTGGTCTATACCTATTGTGAATTGGAAAATCACAATGATACATTTTTTGAAGGATTGATTTACTTATTAAAAGTAGATAGAAACATTTTTGCAGATTTCATTGAATATTGTGTCTTTTCAAGACCAAGACCAAGACGAGACTCTTGTGGTAGAGTCTTGGTCTTGGTCTTGAACGTCAAGTCTTGGTCTTGTCTTGCGAAGATATCTAGGTCTTGATGTTGGTCTTGGTCTAGGTCTTGTCATCAAGACCAAGACAAGACCAAGACTAGTCTTGTGGTCTCGCGAAGCCCTTCTTCCCTCACATTGGCCCATTTTCGAAGTATTTCCAAATAAAGTTATTTGGTACGGTGTATAATCGGCCTCTAATCCTTGAAGAATGGGCCAATGTGAAGAAAGGGCGTCGCAGTTGGATGATTTACGAATCCGTGGGTTCTGTTAATACACCATAGCAGTAGTCCAATTTGATGGGGGGTTGTTTTCATCCTGGAGTGTGTGTGTAGATACTGTTCAGACCATCTCTGCCAAAAATGCTGTGGCATGGACTGGAGCATTTGGTATCTGTTCATACGGTTAGCAGTATTTGGTTGAAGGTAGACCTCAGGAACCATATTTAATGGATGATCGACAAGGAAATGTCAAGGGATTAAGATTTCTAGGTCATTAAGATCGTTGCTCAGGGGTAGCAAGAGACGGGAATTCAAAATCGCCTACACCTGAACCAAGAAGGTGTAATATTCCTCGTAAGTAAGAGGGTTATTATCGGATAGTCCTCTGCGCAAGTGGTGCTTCCCTACTCCTTTTCTAAAACCACCAAAATGTGGGGAACGCGCAGGGTTAAAATGAAATTGGATCATGTTGGCCTTAAGGTAAGATTAAAATTCAGAGGATTGATACAGTTTGTATATGTCTCGTAGTTCACTGTTAGTCTCAATGAAATTTGTTCAGTTGTCGCAATACAAATGCTGACATAGTCCACGTTTTAAGACCAATCTTCTGAGCATAGCCAAAAAACCTTTGGAAGTAGGGTCAGTGAGCGGATGTAACGCTTTGGTAGCTAAAAACACAAAAACGCATGAATATGCCTTGATGCCAGCTCGATTTCTCAATTTGGATTTTTTTTAATCAAAAAGAAGCCTGCATAATCCACGCCAATGTGTAAGAAAGGTCTGGAGGGGTTAACTCAGGCTTGGAGAAGATCTGCAATAGTATAAGTTTCCTTAGAGGCTCAAGCAGAGTCAGGGTGGATTGAACTCCTGGATGGAAGTTTCTTTCGTGTTCATAGGTTATAATCAAACGAGTGAAAGGATGTTTTTGGAGCAGTAGCACAGGATGCTTGCTTTGTTTCTCAATGGCAGAATTTTCAAGTCGTCCACCAACTCTGATTACTCTGCGATCATCGAGAAAGGGGTTTGAGGATTTTAACGTACTTTGAGACCTTACACCATTTCTTGATCTAAGCTTTCTCATGTCAGTAGAAAATAGCTCATTTTGAACCATGATAATTAGGATAGTTAAACTGTTTTGTAGTTCTGAAGGAGTCAGAAATCCAATCTGACGAAATGTCCTGGGTATTCTAAAGTTTTGAAAAAATCGGATACAATAGGCGTTGACATCGATCAATTTATTGAGATTGGAATACTTCTCAAACATGCAATTTCTTGGCATAGTAGCTGAGAAAAGAACTATAAATTTGGGGTCAATTTCTAAATATTCTTCTTTCCTGCAATGAAAATTAGAAATATGGGTTCCGCTAGACCTGTGGGTTTTGATAGAATGCCACCAAAGAAAACTATCTTTCAGATCTTGGGGACTGATGCCCCTGGAAATTATGTCAGCGGAATGTTCCGCCGAAGATACGTGGTACCAATCGTTGACATTAGTAAGTTATTGGATCTCAGACACCCTGTTACATACATAAGTTTTTAATTGGAGAGGTTCTGAAGAAAGCCAACAACGAACGATGGAGCAATCGGTGTAAGAAATTAATTTTGTCTGGATTGCAATTTAATGCATTGATTGCTTCACTCGATGATCTCGCTAAGACTGAAGCTCCGCAATGCTCAAGATGAGGTAGCATTATTGCCTTTAATGGAGCTACGCGACTTTTCGCGCATCAAAGGTTTACAGCAAGATTTCCAAATGAGTCGATTGATCGTACATAGATGGATGCGCCAAAAGCATTTATTGATGAATCACTAAAACCATGAAGTTCCAAAAATTAGCATTTTTAATGTTGACCTGTCTAGGTATTGTGAAATAATCAACTAGAGATAAATGGTTGGTAGAATTTTTACAAATTCGATATATTGATAGGAATTGGCTCGTCCTATTCTGTCTTGAGAATCCATAGTTTTTGAAAAAGTAGTTTAACTTGAATTATCATTGGGCCAAGAAGACTCAAAGGGTCGAACATTTGTGAAATCAAAGACAATATGGTGCGCTTAGTAACAGGTTTGGAATTGGGTTCAATGATATTCCTAGGGTTTTTGTGCTTTGGTCGTTATTCAGATACAAATGGGTATTAGCCAAATCTCCCGGGTGCAAATCAGCCAATACATCGGGGTCATTAGAGCGAGATTTTCCGAGATCAAAACCGAAAGCATTGAGCAAATCAGTAATATTTTTTTTAAGATTGATGAGTTCTTCTTTGGTATCCGAACTTTCGTGAGAATAATCATGCACAGATCGATCAGAAACTTCAATGATGCAGTGAGTAGCTAAATGTGCTAAACTGGCCATGACAACAGTGACAATATTGAGCTGGAGATGCCAAAGCTTTCCATCGGGTTAGGTTAGGTTAGGTTAGCTTTCCATCGGGTTGGTGGCGCCATATTATGCGCTGAAGATTGCGCTGGCTGGGATCCACTAGAATTTGCCCGTAGATTTTAGCAATATCACCAACAAGAACAAAATTGTGCTTACGAAATTTTAAAATTATGGAAAATTGGTCATTCTGAATATAAGGTCCAACCAAGAGGACATCATTGAGAGATACTCCGGTTCTTGAGTTGCATGAGGCATCAAAAACTACCCTCGAAAGAGCACTACCCTATCAAGTTTCTCAACGCAGTGATGTGGCAGAAAGTAGATTGGATATTCGGAATCAATTGATTGGTCAGGATCCCCTTCGGACCTGTAACCCAAGGATAAAATATATTCATCAATGAAATTTTGAATGTCGGGACTTTTGGTAAATTCACGCTCTCGGTTAAAAAACGATTCAAAGCAGGTTGGAAAGAGTCATCCAGCATTAAAGAGTGGTTTGAAAATGTTTCTCGCATTCAAGTTTTTCCTTAAAAAGGGTTTTCGGAGTTAGCTGCGTAGTTTCTTCAATCAACTAGAATTTTTGTAGGGTATTTTGAAGTGCATTGTTACAGAAAAATGACTGACAAGATCCTTTGTTATTAGAAACATTGGCATTGGCAGATTTTATCTGTCTAGAACCATGTGACAATCCACTTTTCATAGTTACAATTAATAAGCTTGTCCTTGCTCAATTCATTAATGCTTTTTCTTTCATAACAGATCTGAAAGTTGTTCCGAATTAGGCATTTCTAGAGTGATAAGTTATCTGAATTAGGATTGGGGTGAAACTAACACACTTTGGTTTTGCGCGTACATTTCAATATGTGGTACTATTTCATCACAGTACTGTTACAAATTTGCGCTATAGAAAACATTTTTCAGTTTTGATTTATTCATTCTAAGTCACTATGTACAGCACTCACTATTCACAAACCATTGATATCACAATCACGACAACTTATTGATGTTTTCAACAATTTAAATAAAGCACGACTCATAGACCTGAACTGAACTGTCATTCATTTTCTCGAATCTTCGCAGTTGTGCCGCTCGCATTTCGATTTACCGTCGACCTTCGCGAATCCTGCCCACTAATCCGGTTCGCGCACAGTGGTCTCAATTCTTCGATGAGGATGGAAAAAACAGGTTTTGTCACATTGCCCCTTTCTTAGAGAATTTCGCCCCGAAATGTCTCCATGTTGGTATCGGCAACGGTCCCAAAACCTGCACAAGATGTAAGGTAAAAATAGCAGTCCGCTGTCTTCTGGTTCGTCCTTCGAGAAGGATAGCAGCATACCGGAATGTCGATGCCACCCTTGAAGATCATCTCCAGCATGCTTCTCACCACTCACCAGTCCACCCGGTCTTTGGTCATCTCTGGGATTGTCAATTGAGTCAGGTCCTGTGGCTGCATCAAGTCTCGAAGATGACTGAGGTCTCTCCAAACATTACTGTAGGTGGTGTTGTGAAAGCCTCTTCTTCATAGGTCTCGTGTCCCATCAATGATTCCGAGTGCCTTTCCCACCTTGGGCGTCGTAGATGGTACAACCCTGGATTTTCCTCGTGATGGCCTCATGATCCTCTAGACGACGTCATTTATTCGCTCCAGGATCCCATACGGACCTTCCCAAGAACTTTTCAGTTTTGGAGAAAAGCCACGTCGCCTCTGTGGGTTGTGCAGTCAAAACAGATCCCCAACCTGAAAACCGCCTTCCACGGCCACCTTCATCCTGTCGCTGGCACTTTGAATGTTCAAACGGACTCGTTGATGAATATTGTTCATCTTTCTTCAAAGATCACTTACGTAATCTTCCCCAGCGAAATTTTCACCAGGTTGACAGCCAAACTTTAGATCACAAGGCAGTCAAAGTTCACGACCCATGATGATTCTGGCCGGGGTCTCGCCTGTTGATTCGTAAACTGCAGACTGGTATGCCAGAAGAAGCAGATGAGGATTCTCGTCCCAGTCTGTTTTATGGTCAGAGACAACTTTGGCCAATTGTCGACTGATGGTCCGGCTCATCCGCTCCAACATTCCATCCGATTCTGGGTGCAGCGCACTTGTCTTCATCTTCCTGATTTTCAAGACATTGCACACGTTCTGAAACAACGCTGATTCAAAGTTTTTACCCTGGTCCGAATGCAGCTTCAATGGAACACCAAAACGGCAGATCCATTCCTTAATTAGTACATCAGCTACAGTTGCTGCC
Organism: Orchestes rusci; assembly: GCA_958502075.1. Taxonomy (NCBI): domain Eukaryota; kingdom Metazoa; phylum Arthropoda; class Insecta; order Coleoptera; family Curculionidae; genus Orchestes; species Orchestes rusci. The sequence goes on from OY293303.1 coordinate 68,309,309, forward strand.
TCTTGATTCGGCAAGGCATACGCTTCGGGCCACTTGCTGAAGTTCTCCATCTTGAAATTCCATAGCCACGTTGTTTGTTGATAATTTGTCAAATTTTTGACATTTTGGGATTTGCTTGGTTGATTTCCTAAAAGACGACATGGTTCTATCTTTGGAAGATAAAATCTTGATTTAACGCTGATTGTAAAAATTATGGGTACACGAAAATGTCACGCCCCTTCGAATATTTAAGTAGAATTGAATTAAATATAATTTTTTAAAAAATTATCAATAGAAAAATATGAAATATAGTCCTTATGCCAACAAGCACCATCACACAAAAAAATACGTAGTTTCTTAAGTTTTGGTGATGAAATATAACCTTTTCCCAGAAATCCCCTTATCAAAAAACATGACATTTGGTCTGTGAATAGCACAGTTGGTTTTTGAAACGAGCTTAAATGCACCAATTTCATAAAAACGTCGTAAGACCAATACTGGCCACAATTCGAAAGCGCAATTACGAAGTATACAGTGTGGTCACTTAAGTGTGCAACATATGGGATTTCTTTTTATTAACTGCACAACCAAAATAGAAATATTGCCGAAAGCTGGTGCATGTTTGATAATCATATTAGGTGCACTTAGAATGGTTGCAAGTCAAACAACATACAGGGTAGGCCAAAAAATATGAAAATTGTACAAGAGTAAAGTACCCTTATTTCAGCAAAATGTTATGGAGAAAAATTGTTTAGAATTGAAAGTTATGCCTAAATACCAAATCATGGCATCCTAAGAAAAAAAATATAATTTTTTTAAACATCTGATTATTTTTCAAAAAACAAAAACAAGACATTCAAAATGAAAAAAAAATCACTTCAAATGAGAGTTTTTAATATGCATATCATCATAAATAATGTTTTACTTTGTGAAAAAAAATGTTTGCGATATTTTAAAGTTGTGTTTAATATCGTTGCAACAAACATGAAGCTTGTGATTCCCTAAAAAATTTGAAATTTGGGTAAATTTTCTAAATATGCTTAAATTTGATTTAAGTTATGCGAAATTGATTCGTTTTTGAATAATTTATGAAACTGTTTAGGATGAATATGAAAGAATTTTTTTTTGGGAAATGATTAGATGTTAAAAAAAAAATATATTTTTTTTCTTATGAGACCACGATTTGGTATTTAGGAATAACTTTTAATTCTAAATAACTTTTCTCCATACAAATTTGCCGAATTTTCTAAAATAAGGGTACTTTACTCTTGTACAATTTTCATTTTTTTTGGCCTACCCTGTATACCGTTTGACTTGCAGCCATTCTAAGTGCACCCAATATGATTATCGAACATGCACCAACTTTTGGCAATATTTGTATTCAGGTTGTGCAGTTGAAAAAAAAATCCCATATGTTGCACACTTAAGTGACCACACTGTATAATTTGAGGTTTGTTTTCGAATTGGCGGCTTAAAGATAAATTGCGACAGATCATTTTCTATCTATTTACATTCAATTCAACAAATGTCAATTGGCTGCCAAAGAAATAGTTTGACAGTAATGCACGTGATCAAAATCCATCTCATCGGAACGATCAAATGAACTTTATAATATAAGCAAAATCAAAATCAACATCATAACAAACCGCAAACAAATGGCGTGGAACGCCAATTTATGTTAGATAAAATCCAGTCCTAATTTCTGCTTGCAAACTTGTGCCCTATTTATTGCATTGATAAAAATAATGGACAAAAATACACGCATATGTAGCTAACGGCAGCCCTTCGTCAGATAAGCGGTGTGGGTTCGAGTTATGGATGTATTTAAATGAGCGCCACGCAGTTTTTTTTTTCTTTTGAGAATTTGAATGTTTCAAAAGTCAAGTTAAATTTTAAAAAAAATGATTGAACTGCGAAACCAGGATGTTTGCCAAACTAGAAGAATCAGCCAAAAAAAAAGAATTACGCACTAAATTCCAAGAACGATTAAATTTATTCCAATTCTTCAGGTCATAGTGAATACTTCAATTTGAAGTTGTTAACGTAAATAAGTCTAACAGCTAAAAAACTCCAAACTACAGAGAAGTATTGGCTAGGTGATAATTATCAAATAAAAAACACCGTTACGATAAATATTATCTCATAGTCGACTATAGTTCACAAGTATCCCTTAAATAAATAAATCAATGTACAATGTTTTAGCAAGATCAAATGATAACTGATTAAAACATTCGTTTGTCAAAATGAATTTGACTATCTATATTATTGATTATTAATAAAGAAAGAAATTACCAATCGATCTGATTCGCAAAGGTTACGTGAATAATTAATAATGGAAAGAACTGGCCTTTTTTTTATTATCCAGCGGTGTTCAGTGTCGTCGCAGAGGGTTGATGGGGAATGCGGATGTCTTTTCCTCCTTCTCAGGGACCAACAGGGCTGCGTGTTTTGTCGGGGTGATGTGATCAAATACCTGATGGCGGTTGGGTGCAACTTCCGGGTCAAGTCCCGATAAAAGGGACTGGTCACGTGAAAAGCTCAATTCGTGAAAGTCGACTTAACTTGGCTGTTTGATAGAGTCAAATAGTGAGCTTTCAGAAAATAAGTTGAAAATGCTTGGCAGCTCACCTTAGTTTTAAGCCAGAAGATCAAAAATTTCAAACACAAAAAAATGATCCTGGAGAAACCACAGATATGTGAGAAATTTCACTGTGATGCAGATAAATCAAAAAAATCTTCTTTGGCTATCACTGTCACGAACTGATCGACATAAAGAATTATATTTCAAATCACAACTTTGTGTATAAGAGCAGATGATGCTCCATTCTTCTATCCACTATCTCAGCTTCTTAAAGATGGCGGGAACCACCTTCGTTACAGAACCATAATGAGCAGAAAATCGCCAATTTGGTTCACGAGGATTGGTCAGAAATTGTTATTTAGAAGGTATCCTCAGGAATTATTGCTATTAAATCTGACAACCAGGGCTCTGCTGGTATAAATAAATTATGAGAACGGAAGCTACGTGACAAAACTGAGGGTGGGGAGAAAATAGTCAGTTGTTGCATACCGGTGAGTATTAAAAAATTATTAGTACCATTTATTGGGCGTCTCAATTTTGTTTGCGGTTGAAACTGGGAGTTTGAGAGAATGTGGAAATGCTACAAACTGCAATGTAAGTCAGGCTTTCTCCAGAACATATTGACTGATATCATAATTATCATATCCAAAATTCATTAAAATCCATAAACAAGAAAGTTATTCAAGGTCAAATTGTGTTTCAACTTAATTTGGTCCACAGTGTATTAGATAAGATTTAATCGGGCATAGAAAGATGATTATCTTCAAAGATGAAGTAGATAGTAGCTGACCACATACTGTGAAAATTAAGTTATCGCAAATTGAAAATAAATCTGCTGCTAGGGTACTCATTCCACTGTTAAAATATAGGTAGTTTTATTATCGAAAATGATCGATAAAATGTCGATCATCTTGGTTGTTGTGCGGAGAAAACACAGCTGAACCAACTTCATTATTAATTAAAAGATCAACTAAAAAGGGTGGGTACCTATAGTATCTACAGCGTACAGCACAAATCATAACATTTTCTCAACATTTTTCAAACACAAGTCACTCATTTTGATCATCAAGTTTTTTGACGTAGTAAATATTAAATTGCCCAAACGTGAGAAAAAATTTAGTTTCATAATATGTATTTTGTATCACTAGATTGAGTCAGAAAGTCGGAAACTATAGTAATATCCACATCCGGATAATCATGTGAATCAGCTTTTTGGAAACATTATCGTGCATATTTCATAATCAATTTCACTCAATGAGGTACCCAACACAATATAAGATACAGTGGACAATCGATTTGTGACGATAGTAGATGCTCCATTAGCACGAAACAATGAATAAACCCATAAAAGCCAGTCGGTTTCCCGCCTTTCTCGCTGCAAGACTAGTGACGTCAGAGAGCGTTTTGATCGTTTCAAATAATATTAATATTTATATCCCGATGATGGTTCAAGACGTTTTAATTTTTTTTTGAACTTTCCTATTCCAGCACCTCAGCTTCCTTCGCTTGGAGGCCTCTATCTCCTTGACGACCGTCTTCACAGTTGCCTCGACGGTGTCCTCCTCCCGAAAATCCTGTTCCTCCATCCTTCGCACGCGTGCAGGAACCTTGACAGACTGCGTCGCCGCTTCAAATTCTATGAAGTATGAGGGACTGCCTTATTTTCAGGTCTCGAAGTCCATCCAGGAAGGCCTGAACTGCAAGCCTCTCCATAAAGTTATTTGGCGTGGTTGTGTAAGCAACTCGTGCAAGGCGAGCTACATCAGCTTGAAACTCCTGCAGGCTGTCGTTGGACTTCTGAGAGCTGTTCTTCAGCTGAGAATGGTCAACGTGCTTCAAGTGAGTTTGTCCACATTGAAGCTCAAGGTGCTTGACCAGTTCATCGTAGTCCTTCTGCTCTGGAGGAGTTCCATTGCCCCACCACGAAGTCTTAGAGTCAAGGCCAAAGCTTTTTTGGTTCTAGTCCATCCATTTGTCCTTGCTGCTGCCTCGAACTGGTGATGGTAATTGTTCCATGACAGCTTGCCATCAAACTAAGGCTTTCATGTGAACTCGTACGGTATTATACTCCATTATAGCACTTGTTTCTTGGCTCCCGATTGTTCGATACCTCCGGTTGTTTCATAATTGTGCATGGCGACTTGCCTTCTCACTTTGTCGATTTCGTCTTTCAGGGCCTTTGCAGTCTCTCCAAGTTGTTTCTCCAGATTTCCGATTTCCTCTGCTACATGAGCCTTCAAACAGTTTTAGTTGTCCGCAAAATGTCCCTTGATTTCCTCCATAGCTCTGGAAGATTAAACAGACTTCTCTTCCAATTTTCTGGAGTACTCTTCCATGGCGCTAGGAGATTCTTCAAGCTTCTCTTTCATAGCTCTGGAAGATCCCTCGAACTACTTTTCCAATTTATCTTCCAATCTCTTGGACAATTTCGCAACTATACTGCATTGGGATCAGGGATCTCAAATTATAACGTATCTGGATCGGTGCCTTCATACATTAAAGCCTCACGAAGCCTTTGTTGTAGATCAGCCTTCTTCCTGCTTGCATACACGCTCCCCAACTCCCTCTTTAACTCGTCAAACTTCAATCCGGTTAAAAACACTAGTTTCGCAGCAATTACAGTGAATATTCATGTCCTTTTATATAGCACTTGATAAATCCCACTTATGACACCAATGTTACAAATTTCGCAATAGAAAACACTGTACAATTTTAATTCATTTATTTCAAGACACTATGTACAGCACTCACTATTTACAAACGATTTATATCACAACCACAACAACGTATTCATGTTTTCAACGATTTGAATAAAGCACGACTCATAGAACTTGACTAAACTGGCCGCATAACGCCCCCATTTTATTGCTGCACACTTCGTTTTCTCGAATGTTCGCAAATGTGCCGCTCGCATCTCGATTCACCGTCGACCTTCGCGAGTCCCGCCGAATAATCCAGCTCGCGCACAGTGGTCTCAGTTCTCCGATGAGGATAGACAAAACAGGTCTCGTTACAGTACTAATCTGCGTATGTTGTCATGGCGTGTCAGTCATCTTTTATTACACTTCAAGCGAATTTCCCTGAGTTCTGACATATTTTTCATTCATTCAACTTAACGTATTTTTCAAAACAATACAGTTTCGGAGTTTCGGCTGAGGTTAGCATGGCATTTTCTTGCTAACCAGTGACGTCACAAACGTCAGATTTTGAACCGTATTCAATAACAATTTGGACTGTGGCTCATTGAGCTGTCAAAAACCTCGCTCTTATCAATAATTTTTGTTTGTTTTGTTTATGGTGAATGTATAAAATATAATAATACGTATTTTTTGTGGTGAAAGTGATCATATTTTGCTATTCAATTCCGAACCAAATTCAAGTGATAAAGGGAGACTGATACTGATAATCCAGTTTTCTTCTTCAATCTTTGTTGGGAAGGAGGAAAATCTCGTGAAGGTGAAACTGGAGATTTTCATTTTAACTGTTGATTTGGCAAAAGTATCGATTTCATGTTAGTTCATAGATAAAAACACAATTGACTCAGGTTATGGTTGATAATATGAATCTTTAATCTGCTTGATGACATTCTGGTTTGAAACGGTCCTTTTTCAAAAATAAGAACGAATACAGACAACGAGAAAAAACGCCTTAGATGAAGATCAGCTGACCATCACCCACAAAACAATAAACCCTTTAGAACAGAACTGCAATGTTAACGACGGTTATAAAAGAATAGTTCGATGCCGAGACACCACATCGCGGATCTGTGGCACGACAGTCGTTTTGGCGAAGGTTTCATAATATTTCTTCGCCATGTCTTGTTCATTTAGGATCTTCAAGTTGAATCAATTAACTATTTTTTCCATGCACGCGCATTTATCGTCAACTTTGGTTACTTTGAGTTTCTTTGCTTCTGAGAAGTTTGGTGATATTCGTAAAGTGTTTATTAGTTAAGCTACAGAATAGATATTGATTTTGTCCCCTTTGACTTTATTCGTCGTGATGCGTAAATGTTGAAAAAACCGTAAAAGAAACCATAAAAAACCAATCGCCTCGGGCTAAAAGTAGCCGATAATTTCTAACAAATCAATCAAGCATGAAATGTGAAAATGCGTGAGAAAAAAATTGTGACGAATTTTCAGGGTTTGAGGTCTGAGGTCGAATAAAACAACGCATTTTATGTATAACCTAACAAATGAAATATGTAGACATTTATTGAAGTTACACAGTTTCAGCTATAAACTAATTATACATTTTTTATATAGATCGTTTCGCATGAGAAAATCGACATAATATTATTATAGAGCAGCAGAATAAAAAATATTGTGATTTAGAGCATCTTACCAGTATATCATGAGCTGAGTTGAACTTCTGGAGAATAGTCAAAAACTCTTTGTCATGTGTATATTTGCTGATTTGAGTTTGAAAAAATTAAGTACCTAATGATTTCTCAAGTCCCTTGATAATATGTATTATTATTACTGAATTGTTGCCAATCAAAATGAAACATAACACAGTAGTTATATGCATAATATTATTGTGTCAGAAAAAATCATAGAATTTAAATTATTTAACAACAGTTTATGAGAAAACAATATCTCACCATTATCTTTTGGAGAGGTTCCAAAGACTGGTAGCAATAACGAGGGGAATGAATTTTTAATTGCAGCAAATTTATTCCACAATTTCGAAGATAATATGCACTTCAAAATGAAAACTACAGACTCTATGAATATTGTACAGTCAGCGGATGCACATTCTTAAGGTCTGGATTTTGGATCATATTGAGCCAGTTTTGTAATCTTGCTGGGTACTGAGGAATGCGATGCATATTGTATTGTTCCAGGTTGTCCTGACCCACGCATTTCTTTCTTGGATCAGCATAGAAGAGATACATCTCTGGTATTGAGAAAAGCCTTTATCTGCAAGAAATATAGACTGATATACAGGGTGCGCCAAGGTAAGTGGCCTATTAGAATACCTCGGGAAATAAAGTGATCGGGATTCGGAAAATTTGTATGATGAGATTTTTAATGATGCTCTCTTCAAATGCAATAATATCGACACTTGATTGTTATAAATAGATCACCCTATACACTGTGGGACAAATTATGTTGGAACATGATTTGATCTTCTTTCTTGTTTGTTTATGGAATTTACATGATTTTGGTCAATATGCTTTGGATGTTCCTCCAAAACTGAGCTTTCGAATTTTGGCCAGGACATTTGAGGTCATTGCATAAACGAACCGCGCTATATACTTACAAACCAACTGATATATTTTTTGAGAAGGGCATTAGTGGGATGAGGTATCCTGAAAATATCAATATTTTAGAACAATAACCTCATTAACGATATTTGTTCTGTAGGATGGTGCTTGTCGGCGTTAAAACCATTCCACTTCATTTTGATCAAAGTTTCTTGAAATTACATAGCAACGTGGATTGTTTGTTGAATATTTTTTTAAATTTTTGGGATTCTAGAGTTTGCCTGTTTGATTTTGATGAGAAGACATGGTTCAATTTTTGAAAGATAAAATGTAGATTGAACGATCAATGCGAAAGTATATGGGTCCAAAAAAGTGTCGCAATTCTTTGAATTTTTGAGTGAAATTATTAATATTAATCGAAAAAAAATATACATATATTTTTTTCCATTTTAAAAATTCTGAAATATCAAAAATTCGACAAATCTTCAACAAACAAACAACGTTGCTCTGAAATTTCACGAAACCTTGTTCAAAATGGAGTGAAACGGTTTAAATGCCAATAAGCACCATCATTCAAAAAAAAACATCGTTTCTTAGGTTATGGTTCTAAAATATTCATATTTTTGGGATAACTTTTCCCATGAATGCCCTTCTTGAAAAATATATCAGTTGGTCTGTAAGTAGCGCAATTCGTTTTTGCAACGAGCTTAAATGCACCAATTTCATAAAAATTACACGGCCTGGCCAAAATGCTAAAGCGCCATTTCGGAGTGACATCCACAACATATTGACTGAGATCATATGCAAAAATCATCTAAATCCCTAAACAAACAAAAAAGTTATCAAGCATCAAATCATGTTCTAACTTAATTTGGCCCACAGTGTATATTATTACATTTTTGGGTTATTCGTAAAATTCTAGACTGATTTGATATGTCATATTTCAACAACTCTTATATTTACTAAGGTATAGGAAACCTATATAAATATAAGAGTTGTTGAAATATTTGGTGTTTTCATGTCAAAAATTACGTTTATAGGCTCCTATCAAAATGTAAATTTTTCCTACAAGAAAGCTATTATTATTTGCTTTGAACTAGATTTCTTGTTGGAAGGAACCTACTTCAAAATATTTTTCACAGTATTCCAATATCATTATAACAGGGTGGTCAAAAAATAAAATCACAAATTAAATATTAGAAAACTGCCAAAAATTAATTTTCTCGAATTTTCCCAAATAGAAATCCCCGAATTTTATCATTCTATCCTATTGAGCATTAAAAATAAAGGCGAGTTCGTATGAGATTGTCCATTCCAAAAATTCTTATTTTTTGTTTTTTTTTATTCAAAACATTAATAGCAAAGAAAAAATACTTTTTTGATTTTGAAAATTGAAAAAAATGATGAAAAATGAGAATGTTTGGAATCTTATACAGTCACCTTTATTTTCAATGCTCAATAAGATAGAATGATAAAATATGGGAGTTTCCATTTGAAAAAATTGATTTTTGGCAGATTTCAGAAAGTTATCAAAATATTGAGTTATTCCCCCCCCGAGTTATTCCAATAAGGCCATTTGAAATTTTCTTTTGCACAACTTAAAACTCGTTTTACATTATTCTCGTGAAAAAATCACAAATGTATAGATGCAATTCCATAAGGTCGCAATACTTGTATGATATTTTTTTCTTTTTATCATCTTTATGGTCAAAATAAATATCTCAAATAATTGAAAATTCATTGATATCAACATGTAGGTTCGGTACCTATACTCTTTGTTGTTCTCTGGAGCGTTTAAGTTCTGTTTTTATATGAATGAATGATACATAAGAAAGGATTTTAATAAAAGTTTTCAAAAAAGAGTCAAATAACCACTTCTAAATTTAAACTCTCAACTCAAAAAATCAATAGATCTTTTCACTCGAAAAGACCAATTATTCATCTTCAAAAATGAGTTAATACCATTCTTACCTCAAGAAATATATCAGAATCCCCCTCAATATACAAGTCTTGTATTTTGTGACGATTTATTGGCAAATCATCACAAAAACCACAAAACTCAAAACGAAAAAACAAACCAAAACAACCAAAAAGTACCAAAGGTTTATATAAACCAAGATATAAACGCAATGGCCCTTGCTGTTTATGACATGAAGCCTATCTGGAATATCGTTTTTCAAGCAACTCACATTGGAATAACGTAGATGACATATATCACGTGACCGTACGGCCCATCATTAATTCGTGGTCACATGAATCAAACTATTAAGGACTTCCAGAGCTACACGCTACACGGACGGGAAACTCTTGTAATTTGGGCGGAGGCAAAAATATCATTCGGTGCACATCACTAGCGCCCCCACTTTTCTGTCTTGGCCTCGAACTTATTTGAGTAGATTTTAGCATTTGGCCCTGGCCATTTAGCTTTCCTTTTTATTGGGTTTAATTTTATATGCCATCACCTCGATTGACATTTGGGGTTTGTTCGCACTTAGGAATCGGATTAGGTTCGGTAAAGCGTTGTCGGTTTGTGCAGTTGCTGTTGGTTGGTTGATTTCATGTTTCCGGTCGGGATTGTCATCTTATGTTGAACAGTCATCGTGATTGCATTACAATTTTGTCAGTTGCTTTGGACTCGTTGGTCACTACTGATAAGTTTGAGATCGAGTAGTGTTGATATTCATCATGCCGTCATCTAGGGATTCATCAAGCCAAGTAGCTTGACTATTTTCTTAGATACTTGACTTGACTTGAAAACTCAAGCTTTTCAAAATTTTTTAAATTACTTGACTTGATTTACGGTCAGAACTACTTGACTTGAAATCAAGCTACTTGATACTTGATTTCGTGAAATGTACACAGGGCATTCACTGAGCTTACAGCAAGCAGGCACTTGCGTCTAGCCGGCATGTATGTGGAATCATCTATACCGACCTCTTCGACTTCAAATTGAGATTTCATAAATTCAAATTGAGAAAAATTATTTTCAAATTGAAACTAATCAGAATCAAATTACATATTTTACGTAGGTACATACTTACCTATTTACACAATAGAAACAAATTAATATTGTGTAGATGAAATTTAACTATTTTGGGGATTATTTTATCAAGATTAAGATTAATAAGTAAATCAATTCATTTATTAATTTGCAATAAATTAACATCAACAACTGCGCAAGATATTTGGCACACGTTGAAAGGTTAATTCCAGAATCTTTGAACTAAGTTCACATTCGAATAAGTGAATAAGTATAATTTATAATGAAATATCAAATTCGTTTTCGTGGTATTTACGTATTGTACTTATTTATTAAAATTTGTAATTTTCCACTTTTTTTTTTCTAAAATGTACAAAACAATAATAATTCTGATGATTATTCTAATAATCAAGCAATAATCATCATTATGACTGACTGATCAAAGCATCTTATTATTTCTGCCAGATAATATTAATTTCTATTTTCTTATGTAGGCATCAAGATATGGGAATCAATTTGATACTGCTTGGTTTCAATTTGATAGCTTTCCATGGTCGAAGTCCACGTCCGGTAGAAAAATGACAAGCTCTGAGCTCTGCTACATTTTAAATCCTATAGCTGTATAGCTGGTAGGGCATTAAACCAAAAACTTGAGACAATTATGCAGCTTGGCAATGTTGATCTCGATCGATGTGGTGATATGCGTCATTCCTGCCAATGTCACTACTGTCAACTGTCAGGAACTTAGCTTACTAAGCTTACTTTAGCTTACCTGCCAGCCTGCCGCGAAAACAATAACAATAATAATTTACTGTTTTTATTTTTGTTTTTGTGTATTATTACAAGATTTCGTTTTGTTGTTTTATTATTTAATATATAACAAAGTATGTCCGTTTGTTTTTTTTATATATTTTTGATAAAAATTGATTTTTCATGTACTCAGATTTTTATTCTTTTCACGTTTGGGCAGTTCAGATCATTGTTACAAAATGCACATTTTTCGAAATCAAACTCAAGTAGCTTGAATATTTTGGGCTTGATCGTCAAGCTACTTGATGTCTAACTACTTGACTTGACTTGAATTCCAAAAACAGATACTTGCCTTGATTTCACGTCAAGTCAAGTCAAGTAGCTTGAAAATCAAGTCAAGCCGTGAATCACTACGTCATACGGATAGTGTGTTCGTGAACTTTGATTTGTTTGCGCATGCCCCGATCTAAGTGTTGAGAGCTTCGTTATTCTAGAAATCGTGTCTTTAATTTTCAATCTCTAATCTCTCTCGCTTCCTAACCACCATCTTGGACAGACACGACAACCCTTCCTTATATGATATTGTCGTTGGAAATGTAGTTGAGTGACATTCCGATGCGATTTGGTGAATTACCAAACCGCATGACGAAATAACCTTTTCTACAAGTTTTGGTTTTAGTAAGTAAAGATTGTTTCACGATCAGGGTGATTGGTCATATTCAATACTTAATTTGTGAAGTCGTTGAAGACTCGCGTTCACAACTCTTTATTTTCCATATCAGGGAAAAATAGTGTACCTACCTTCGGCTTACTAATAATATTTATTGTGAATATATATACATATATTGAAATTTTTCTATCCTTGTTTTATTAACTATCCCACCAGAATCATGTACGTCACAACCAATGAGGTCATAAAACAAATCTGCACCAAAGAGAATATCAATTTTTGATGGAATGCAAGTCTGGGTCAGCAAGAATCAAATCTTTGGGAATTATTATTAGAGGAAGATCAAGGGGCAATTGGAGTGTGAGTTCTGTGATCTTGCACGTGGCTCAGCGTGACGTGAAGCGGGAATCGGGCGTAAAGCAAAATGCTGCCGAAGCTGGTAAACAAAATCGGGCTGTGCTAGAGGAGGTCGGACTGGTTGAACGAGTAACTCTGCGGGCAGGTGGAGCGGTTCAGCATACAATAACTCACCGACTGAAGCTTGGAGGTCGGAGGTAGACTAAAAGTAGTCCTAGGAGAACTACATCCAATTGCTGTCGTCTCGGTCGCGGTGGCACATCAGGGCGGCCTTCAGATGGCGATGCAACCGTTCAACCATTCCGTTTGCCTGGGGGTGGTATGCTGTCGTGTGTAGAATGCGAACCCCAGTGAGTGATGCGAGAGCTTGAGAAAGTTGGGACTTGAACTGAGATCCTCGGTTCGTAGTCAGTTGAACAGAGCAACCATAACGTGTGCAATCCACATGGAGAAGAATGCACGTGCAACGGATTCGGCTGTGATGTCCACAAGCGTGTTGCCTCTGGCTAACGGAAGTAACGATCCACTGCTGTCAAACAGTAGCGGCATTCAGAAGCACTGGGCATGGGTCCGATAAGGTCAATGTGGATGTTCTGGAACCGACCAGGAGTGACAGCGAATTTTCCCAAAGGCGATTTTACGTGCCGTGTGATCTTGCAACGTTGACAGGCTTGGCACGCCTTGGCCCATTCACGACAGTCTTTCCGGATGCCTGGCCAGACAAAACGCTCGGCAACCAGCTGGGCGCGTAGCACTGCTTCCGGGATGACTCAGGGTGTGTGAAGATGTGAAAATGGTGTGCCGAAAACCAGGAGTCACATAGGGTCGGGGAACAGACTTGGATACGTCGCAGTACAGAGTCACCAAAGTTCCAGGTACAGGGCAGGGATCTAGCTTCAGGGATGAGAGAGTTGGAGATTGCACCTCTTGTAGTTCCGGGTCAGTGTCTTGTGCTGTGGCCAGTTAAGTGAAGTCTAATGGTTTGGTGATAGCTTCCGTGCGAGAAAAAGCATAGTCGACGACGTTCTCCGAGCCGGAAACGTGATGAATGTCTGTTGAAAACTGTCCAATGAGATCCAGGTGACGTAGCTGTCGTGGCGTACAAGAACTTAGCTTTTGCTGGATGGTGTAGATCAGTGGTTTGTGATCTGTGTAGATTGAGAAAACCCGGCCTTCAAGCATGAAATAAAAATATCGAACACTGCGCTAAACTGCGTATAGTTCACGATCGTATGGTGACCAATGCAGCTGTGATGCGGTTTGTTTGCACGAGAAGAATCCAAGGGGTTGCCAAACATTTTTGACGCGTTGTTGCACCACTCCTCCAATGCACATATTGGACGCATCAGTGAATAGAGACAGTTCTGCTGACGAATCGGGATGCGCGAGAAGAGTAGCGTTGACAACTTTTTTTGCAGACTTCGGAAGCATCTGTGCGGGATGGAGTCATTTTAACTGGTGCGGAACCTTTTGTCTTGGGACCTAGGAGGGCGTCATTCAAAGGGGCTTGGAATGTTGCTGCATTCGGTATAAAACGCCGGTAAAATGTGAACATACCTAGGAAACGACGAAGGTCTCTGGCAATAGTGGGCAGCGAAAACTTCAAAATGACTCAGACTTTGTCAGACAATGCCTCCACCTGAGACATGGTGTCCGAGGAAGGAGAGTTCAATTACTCCAAAAACGCACTTGTTTGGGTTGATGAGAACTCCATGTGCAGAGAGTCACTCAAAAATGATGCGTAGATGCTCTTCATGCTCGAACGATGAACTAGAAGCGACGAGTATGTCATCTATATAGCACGTGCAGAAAGGTAGTCCGGAGAGTACTACTTTGGAATCTTTGGAATGTCTGGCCACCATTACGTAGGCCGAAGGGCATGTAAAAAAATTCCAATAACCCAAATGGTGTGATGATAGCCGTCTTGGGAACATCCTCAGGTGCGAGAGGTAGGCCTTAACGAGATCCAGTTTGGAAAATATCGTGCATCCTGACAGAAAGGCATTGAAGTCCGCTACATTACGCACTGGATAGCGATCAGGTATAGTGCGTGCATCAAGAGCATGATAGTCACCACATGGACGCCAACCGTCTTTTTTGGGCACCATATGTAGAAGGGATGCCCAACAGCTTTCAGATGGTCGAGCGATGCCAGTGCGCACCATCTCCTCAAATTCGGTGTGGACTCGAGACTCTACCGAGGGTCCAGGAGTAACTCGGATATGGTGCTGGTTTGAATGGTGCAGCGTGTGTGGGACTGCAGTGGATCGTGTGAGGTCCGGATTGGCGGCGAGAAGGTTAGCATATGGGCCAGTACTGGTTACGATCTTCAAACTGGGTCCACTAGGCACAGTCGTTGATCCAGTGGCTGTGAGCGGTGTCAGGTTATCCACAATACGAGAACGTCGAACGTCAACGAGAAGATCGTAGTGGGACAAGAAATCTACTCCAGTGATAGGCTTGCTGACATCGGCAATCACGAAACGCCATGAGAAGTCGCGTCTCAGTCCAAAATCGAGATGCAACACTTTAGGGCCGTACGTAGTGATAGTTGTGCCGTTGGCTGCCATAAGCTCGTATGTGGTGCGGATTAAACGACCACGAACGAGGGATTTTGGATAGACGCACAAGTCTGAACCAGTGTCGATTAGGTATTGGGTACGTGTATTACGATTCATCACGAACGGCCGGCGTGAAATTCCAAGGCAATCACCATCCGCCATCAATGACTGCCGGTGGAGTTTTCTGATAGATCGCAGGGTGGCCTGCAGTTGCGAGCATGTTTGCCAAAACGCCTGTGATACCAGCAACGAATGTTGTTACTGACTGAGCTGGATCTACTGTCAAGGGAGTTCTGGAAATGTGATCGACGAGAATGAGAACGGCTCTGTGGATGTGGTGATGAAGAACGGGTGGTCAAACTGGCAACCTGATGGGCTAGATCCACGATCTGCTGCTTTAAATCCTGAAGAGTCGGGTTCTGATTTGTAGTGATGGAGTTAACACGACTTGAGTAACCTCGTAAACTTTGTCTGCCAGTTAAGCAACTACATCTAGGTCAGATCCTGACTGAGTAGCAATGATGGACTGTAACTGTAAAGGTAGCCAGTCAGTCAACAAAGTGCGCAGCAAATTTTCTGGTATGGAACTTGAGTCTGCAAGTCCACGAAGGTGTCTGAGAAACTGTGAAGGTGTACGGTCGCATTACTCTTCTTGTGACAGAACTTGGCGTACTCGCTGTTCCGCTGATTTGGAAAAACGAGCTATGAGTTCCCGTTTGAGTTTTGTCATACCAATGAGTAACATTGAGGATGATGTCCTTTACCTCCGCAGCGTAGGTGTTATCCAGTTGTGAAGTGACATGACTGTATTTGATTGAATCTTGAGTCATACCTGCCAAGTTGAACTGTGACTCTACTTGAGCAAACCAAAGTGCGGGATCGCTGGGCCAAAAATGTGGTAGTTTTGGAGTCACTCGTGAAATCACTTTAACTGTTGATGTAGCTGCTTGACGAATTGAAGAACTTCCAAGAATAGGGTTCGGATTGATGCAAGCTGCTGGTTGAAGCTCTATTGTCGAAGAAGAAAATCTGGACACCCTGGTACTGCAAATTCAGAAATTGTTGATTCATGATGCTGGGCTCTTACCTGGTGGAACTCGAATTAGTTTAGGATTGTTATTCAGGCTATTACTTTTTAGCTTTTCATCGTGAATTTGCCACCACCTTTTGTTATCCATGTCAACCAGCTTTGTAAAATGAATGTCTTATTAATTGGAACCTGTATCCTATGAAACAATAAAACTTTGAATCTCGATTATTAAATTTCTCAATCATGCATTCGCCATAACGTCATCAGGATCCTTCAAGCGTGAAACTTTTTCAATGATAAAAACATTATAAAACTTAATCATGAAGTCTCATTCATCTAAGAAAAAAAAAGTGCATTACCGAGTAGCATGACACGTGCAACTTGTTGTCACGCAGCAGAAAGCATGCTACTTGATACAATTTTGAAAAGTATAAGAATAATATGCAGGGTATCCAGAAACTGGTGGTCATAAATAAAAGGTCAAAATAAATTGGGTACTTGATATACATTTTTTTCATGTCTAGCTTTCTCATGAACATACAGGTATACAAACTTCAGATTTCCAATTTCAATCATAATTTCTAAACCTTAACTGCGACAACGAGCCAGTATGTAGTAACACACATAGTAGCACAACTTTCGTCACTTAACTTTGAATTTAAAATTCATTATTTTACAGATTTGGCTCCAATTAGGTTCTCAAATTCAAGTTATAAGGGAGCCAAATAGGAAAAATAATATTATGAAGTACCTACCCACTTTATTTTGACCTCCTCTGTATGTATGTACTTTCATTGATTACCATTAGTTTCTGAAAACCCTGTATTTTATGAGATTTTGTTAAGAAAAAAATAGCTGAAAAAAATTATGGTTCAATAAAAGTAATATGAGAGATGGTGGGTAACATTAATGTGGCTTGGTTCAAATCAAGTCGAAACGTCGGCGATTCTCCGCTAGAAGGAGTTTTATTTCTACGTCCTATTCCCGCTTATACCTCGAACTATTAATGTGGCTACTTATAGTCGAGACTTGAGTCAAAGTCAGACTTGACAATGGCTTGAGATCAGAAATGCCAACTATAGACAAATCTTGGCCTCAGTATCATGACAACTGGGCATGTGTTATTTGAGTCCTGAGTTTGAGTCGTAAGTTTGATCAGACCCTACCATGAGCAACGATTTAGACAAAAATGCGAGGTTATTACGTTATTTTCGTTTCTATGTTTTTTGATTGAGGTATTGGGGATCTTTGGTTGATGTTCACTGACGTGTTTTTGTGAAATTCGTTTTGAGTTTGTGATTTTTCACCAAATACTCAATTTATCTACATATGTGAAAACGTTTCTGTCTTTTGAGATGTATCCTTGATTCAAAAATACATAACATTTGTCACATATCAAAGTCACATTTGTTGCCCCATCGCTGGAGGTGATCCGTCGTCCTCCGTTGGATTGAAAACCGGGCTCGACATGACAAAACAACTGGAGCACAACCCTTATGTCAACTGACAAAGTCACCGTCAAAGTCACACACAACTGACCGAAACAAACTTTATCACGTCGGGGTCACCAATGTGGGAATTCGTATCCCTAATGAAAATCAAGTTCGGGTGACTGGATATTGCGATATATTAATGTAATTAACAAAGTTGAAGTAAAAATGAAAATACCCGGATAACCATTAACATAATGTCAAGAAGTTGTTGTTTCTGTTTCCTAGCGACTCTCTTCTTTTCTCTGGTGTCTGTCACTTCCGGGGTGTGTTCGCCACTAATGTACCAGAAGCAAATCGATTCCACACACAGTAATGGCTATACCCGGCGCCTTCACCAACTGTCCACTGAACACATGTTTCGTCACATTGCCCTCTTCTTTAGGGCATTTCGTCCCGAATTGCCTTCATGTTGGTGTCGGCAACTGTCTCCAAACCGGCAGCGTGATATTTGGTGAAAATGACAGTCCACTGTCTTAGGTATTGTCCTTCTGGAAGGATAGCAGCACACCAGGATGTCGATGCCACTCCCCTTGAAGATAACCTCCAGCATGCTTCTCACCACTCGCCAGTCCACTCGGTCATTGGTCATTTTTGGAATAGCCAAATGAGTCAGGTCCTGTGACAGCGTCAAGTCTCGAAGATGATTGAGGGCTCTCCAGATATCACTGTAGGTTTGTCAGATGTTGTGGCAACTTCTTCGTCACAATGTAGAACAGGTGTCATGTTCCTTCCATGATTTGGAACGCCTTCCCACCTCTGGCCTTTGTCATCACAGATGGTCCTGTCATCCGAATTTTTGTTTGAAAGCAGCAGCAAGTCCACTACTGCTGCTGGGGTCTTCAGTGACCCAGTGAGCCAATGAGTATTCGGCCGGTGCTCCGAATAAATCCAGCTTCCTCTCCTGAAAAATGTCATTCTCGACTTTCTGGCCATTGGAGTATAAAGACATGAAAGTCCCCAGTGACGACTTTCTCGTATGATCTGATCTGCCTCACTTCAGCGTCCTGATCGTCATGGTTCCCAGCATACCTAGCCAAACGGTTGAAGTGAACAACCCTCGGTTTTCCTCGTGGTGGCTTCCAAATCCTGTGGACAACGTCGATGATTCGCTCCTGAATCTCATACGGGCCCTCCTGGAACTCGCCTTCCACGGCATTCACGTCGTATGCCTCCTTCATCCTGTCGCTGGCACTTTGGATGTTCAGACGGACTCGCTGGTGTATATCGTCCATTGTTCTACGAAGTTCGCTTACGTGGTCTTCTCCAACGATATCTTCACCAGGCCGACAGGCAAACTCCAGATCACAGGGCAGGCGGAATTCGCGACCCATGATTATCCTGGCAAGAGTTTCGCCTGTCGATTCGTGCACTGCAGATCAATATGCCAAAAGGAACAGGTGGAGGTGTTTGTCCCAGACTCTTTGATGGTCAGAGGCAACTTTGGCCAGGTGTCGGTTGATGGTCCTGTTCATTTGCTCCACCATGCCATCCTATTGTGGGTGCAGCGCTGTCGTTCTTGACTTCTTGATCTTCAAGACTCCACAAACATTCTGGAACAACGCCGATTCGAAGAGTCTGCCCCGGTCCAAATGCAGCTCCAATGGAACATCGAAACGGCAGATCCATTCCTCAACCAGCAAATCAGCTACCGTTGGTTTGGCAAGGCATACACTTCAGCCCACTTGCTGAAGTGGTCCATCACGACAAGGATGTATTTTCCTCAGTTCGACTTAGGAAATTATCCAGCAACATCTATGGCGATCCTCTCAAACGAGCTTCCAACATTGTACTGGCGCAAAGGAGCTTTTCGGCGTTTCTGTGGTCTATTACTTGAGCCCAAAGGACCATCTCCAGCACCACTCTCGGACGTCGTCCTGGCAATTTATTCAGTAAAACCATTCTTGCAGTTTTCCCAGCGTCTTGGTTACCCCCAGATGTCCACTCGTGACGCCATCGCGGATCTCTTTCTCATCACCTCGGCCTGTCGAGGCCCTTCGAGAAACCACTATCGGCCTCCGCATCCGATTCGTGCCGTACAGATTTTTCACTAGTCTCATCAGGATGCTATCGTGATAACTAGTGAGTCCCATCGAGCACAGTAGGATTTCACTGTAGTTAAAAATCGTGCGACTTCTTGCCAAGTTGGTCGTTGGCCTGCTAACTTCCTTCCAATGATAACCTTCAGATCTAGATCTTTCTACGGGTCCTCGCGAAGCACCTTAGACTGTCAGGAATCATCCACCACATTTGTTCTGCGAACGCTCGCTTCCTTTTCCCAAGCTGGTCTCCTGGACAAGCCATCAGAGTTCTTGAGGCTTGATTTTGCTCGATGATCCTTGTTTTCCGATGCCAACGCAGGTGCTCGTATCTCCTATTCACAGCGGCTACGAATATTCCCAGGCTGTCCACGGTTCCAACCCCGCAGCTCTTTTCGCTTGGATGCCTACATTTTCTTGACGACTCTTCACATTTGCGTCGAAGCTACTCTCCTCCGGACCATCCTGTTCTTCGCACAGGCGCAGGAAGCTTGCAGCACTGCTTCGCCGCTTCGAGTTCCAACGCTTTTGCCAGCGCCTCCACCAGTCTGTAAGGACGATGAAGTATTGCCTCACCTCCTGGTCTCGAAGTCCATCCAGAAAGCTCTAAACTGCAAGCTTCTCCATAACGTTCTCTGGCGTGGTTGAATAAGCCAATCGTGCAAGGCGAACTACATCAGCTTGAAACTCCTGTTGGTCTCGTTGGTCTTCTGAGAGCGGCTCTTCAGCTGAGAGTGGTAGACGTGCTCCAAGTGAGTTTGTCCATATCGCAGCTCCAAATGCTTGACCAGAACATCGTAGTCTTCCTGCTCTTGGGTGTTTAGCGTCTGCAGGATTTCCGTTGTCTTTCCACGAAGCCCCAGAGCCAATGCCAGGGCTTTCTTGGTTCCCGTCCATCCATTTGCCCTTGCTGCTGCCACGAACTGGCGATGGTGATTGTTTCAGGACAGCTTATCGGGATCAATACACTTTTCCACTAAAGCCTCACGAAGCCGTTGTTGTATATCAGCTTTCTTCCCACTTGTATCCAATTCACGCGCCTCCTGCTCCCTCTACTACCTTTAATCCGGTTAAAAACACTAATTTCGTAGCCATAACAGCGAATATTTATGTCCGTTTCTATAGCACACAATAAAACCCACTTTTGACACGAATGTAATATTTTTCGCTATAAAAAACACTTGTACAGTTTTAATTTAATTATTCAAAGTCACAACCGCACAACCACAAATATTTATGTTCACAATCGCAGCCTATTTATAATTTACGATTTATATTTCGCGGCCAAACAATAACTGAACTGAACTCCTTCCCCAAATTGATGGACTTATATTGGATTGGAAGAATATATATAATATATATTAGTAACACCTGCATATAACGATTCTCTACCCTACCACGAGCCCATACCAAAATTGATCTCCCCTATTGGTTGATCAAAGCGATTATTGACAGCTGTTGCAGATGTTCATGGCTGTTTCGCGTTTGAGTTTGCAGTTGCTTTTCCAACAATGTTTGTGCAGTGATCTGTGAAATCTATCTGTTGACGGAGTTTATTAATGTATTATGCATTGAAGAAAGCCTTCAGAATATATAACTGTCGATCCGTAGCCTTGTTTCAAAATAATATACAGGGTGTCCCAGATCAACTGGTCACTACTTATACAGCAAATAGAGGAAACAAAAATGAGAAGTTTGAGATGGAGGACTCATGACCGGAAGTGCCCCGTTTCCTAGATACAGGGTGTACATGTTTTTCAAAAAAAAAAAATGAATACCTTGATATATTTTGAAAACCGCTCAACCGATTTTGATGAAATTTTCAGGGTTCAAATACTAAAAAGTATTGCATGTTTCTGAGTATTTGAAAAAAATTTGTCCACGGCCGGAGTTGGAGGACATGTGTGCACTATTTCTCAAAAAAAAATGGCATCACATAATTTTTTCAGAACAGTAATACTTTTTCCCTGTTCAATTTTCAACAAAAAAGATCTCTTGACTTTTCTCTCTCCGACGCACCGTCTTGAAGTGAAAAAATAAGAACCAATGAACCAACACCACCGAAAAATTAATACAGAATATTGAGCAGCTTCTTTGCTTCTCTTGTAGTCCATACCTAACGCCAAACAAGGTTGTTATGGTAATAGGAAACATAAGTGACAATATCTAAACCTAAATATAAATTCAGATATACATTTTTTTTGAAAAACTTGAACACCCTGTATCTAGGAAACGGGGCACTTCCGGCCATGCATGGGTTCCCCATCTCAAACTTCTTATTCACGGTTCCTCTATTTGCTGTATAAGTAGTGACCAGTTGATCTGGGACATCCTGTATGATGTGTATCATTCGATTATTTTGAATACAAATGATGATGTAGAGTCAATAATGTTAGAGATCCATAGACATTTGATCATTTGGTTACTTTTTGACCCATATAAAATAATTGGATACCTGCTATGGAAGTATACGTGATTCTTTTTGCGTTTAACTGTTCTCAGTTTCTCCCAGTTGCAAAATGTTACTTTCCAAAGAATTATTTATATCTAACTTGTTGACTGAATTACACTTGTTTGAGAGATATTTTCGTAACTGAAAGCCTGCATTTGAGAGAATTTCATTTACATCTCTTTGAATTTGAAGTAGTTCGGCCTCAGAATCTGAGCCTACTAATAAGCCATCGATGTAAAAACAATTTTTTATTACATGACTTGCTGATGGATATTCCCGTTCATTGTCAAGACTAAGTTGCAAAAGACTTCTTGTTGCCAAAAATGGAGATGATGCTAATACATACGTAACTACGTTTAATTCGTAACATTTCAAAGTATCCGATGTTTCTTTTCTCCAAAAAATACGCTGAAAACGCCGATCAGACTTATAATCTGCCTATTATCAGACTATTAAAATCTGCCTATACATCTTAAAAATGTCTGCATTTAAAACATAATATGCATTTTTTCTAAAATTTAGAAGTATTGTGAATAGATCGTTTTGTACTGTGGAACCTACGTGCCGAATAACTTTTAGAGACAGACCACTGTCAGTGCAGGCAGAACCGTTATACACTACTCGGAGACGGATTGTAACGCAAAACCGTTAAACTTAAACACTACTCGGAGACGGGTTGTTAGACTTTCTTTTTTAACCACCGCATATGATGACTTGAATAATGAGCATCTGGACCATCAGAAAGTTCCTGAATGTTTCCGCTTATCACAGTCATGTGTCCTAATTCTTCATATTCGGTCATGAATTTGATGAATTGTTGTTTCAACCCAGTACTTTTTGATAAACGTCATTGCAAAAAGTTAAAATATTTTAATCAGTGGCGAATCCTCCATGAATGCAACGCATGCACTGCATGCCTAAAACTTTTAGCTAAAAATTTTGGATATTCAGATTCTTAGAGATAATGACTTGATACGTTAAACATATTTTTTTTATTCATATCAATAATATATCATGTCAAATAGTCGGCATCAAGATATGAAAAAACTTATTTTCAAATTGCTGCATGCAAGAAAATATTTGCATTCAACACCATACACGATCCTTGCTGAAAGGTCGTTCACCCGCGGCAGCACCAAGTCGTTTGTGGCGCTTGTTTCGGCTGGAATGCATGCAGAAAATAATTTGCGTGCGGCCTGCCGCTCAGTCGTGAACGGGAACTGGAGAACGCTTTTCGCTCGCCGGTGAAACTTCGACGGTTACGTTCGTGTTGAGTTTGTGTTCCACAACAATACCAATAAATTAAAAGTTCGTCATGCTGAACGAGACCAAAGTGTACATTATCTTTAAATCATCAACACAACGTTTTCTGCATTAAATTTCATATCATGTATACCAATATAATTTATTTTTTAGTAAAATGCATTTTTCTTGTAGATCCTGAAGATCCTGAAGGTATAGGAACATGGGATACCATTTGAAAGAAAATTTATTGGCCTTTTCATTTTTCAAGTAATATACAGGGGGTTCCATTTGAAAAAATCGATTTTTTATCATTTTTGTGTGAAGGAAAAAGATTGATAAATTTGAAGCACCCCTGTATATTTTCAGATCGGTTTCTCCATTGGAACCATATAAACCTACCTTCCTCTAGTCGGCATAGCAATTTCGACTCTCCACCGTTTTCAAGTACGAAATTATTGAACTCAATCCACTGATGTGTTCAACGACAAAAATATTATAAATGAATTTATATCTCGAGAGCCGCTGCCGATAGGTATAGGAGTATATCAAGCAAAAGTGATTAGAATCAGTCAAGGAAACAAAAAAAAAATAATATACAGGGTGGTCCATTTAAAATAAGAAAGTTGTTACGACTTTTGGGTAGAAGCGGCAACACTGCAGAACTGAAAATATTTTTTTAATATAGATCATACTCGATTATGGGCTCAGCCAAATTTTCAGGTCGATCCTATGTCTAGTTTTCCGTAAACGTCTAACGTACCATAGACCGTGAGACACCCTGTATGCTACCATCTATTATCATGATACTACGACAAACAAGATATGCTCACTAGCCGAACGAGTTTCGACCTGAACTGCGCATCAAGCTATCCGGTGACCCAATTGGATGCAATAGCATTGGAAAGCATGGCTTATATTGCGATTTTGTTGAATTCTGATGATTATAGTTGGTTATTTACCCCAAAATGAATAATATGTATTTAGTTGGTTATCTATCTATCCAAAATTGATAATATAATCTACGAATCCCACCAGATTGGTTAAATAGTATTTAAAAAAAGATCATATTTTCAATTTTGCCGTTACATTGAAAAAACATTTTTCTCAGTTGGTTTTCGACGTTAGAAAGGATGTTTGAGGTGAAACTTTTTTATGTGCGGTAGGAGTGGAATTTTAAGGTCGCGACACACTTGGTTCTTTGTGGTTTTGTGTGGTTTTTTGTGATTCTATGTTCTTTTCTTCCTTCTTTTGTGGTTTTATGTGTTTCTTTGAGAATCTATGTAGTTCTTTGTGATTTTATGTGGCTCCATGCATGTGGTTATTTTTTTATTCAATTTGTGGCTTCTTGTGGTTCTATGTGGTTCCATGTGGTTTTGTGGTTCTAAGAGGCTTTTTGCTATCCTATGTGGTTCTAAGAGGTTTTGGCATGTGGTTTCTATGGTTTTTTGTGTTTCTACATGGTTCCATGTGGTTTTTGTGGTTCCATGTGGTTCTTGTGGTTCTATGTGTTTTTTTGTGGTTCGATGTGGTTTTTCCGGTTCGTTGAGTTTTTTTTGTGTTTGTATGTGGTTCTATGTTTTTTTTTGTGGTTCCATGTAGTTTTTGTGGTTCCATGTGGTTTTTAGTGGTTCTATGTGTTTTTTTGTGGTTTTTCAGGTTCGTTGTGTTTTTTTTGTGTTTTTATGTAGTTTTTGTGATTCTATGTGTTTTTTTGTGGTTCCATGTGGTTCTTGTGGTTCTATGTGTTTTTTTGTGGTTCCATGTGGTCTTCAGCGGTTCTAATGTGTTTCTATATGTGGTTTTTGTGGTTACATGCGGTTTTTCTGGTTCTATGTGGTTCTTTGTAGTTTTGAGAGATTTTTTGTTATTCTATGTGGTTCCATGTAGATTTCCTGGTTCTTTGTGTTTCTATGTGGTTCTGATGTATGTTTTTTTTGTGGTTCCATGTGGTTTTTCTGGTTTCATTGCGGTTTTTCTGGTTCTATGTGGTTCTTTGTGGTTTTTGTGGTTGTATGTGTTTTTTTTATTCTAATTTGATCTTGCTATTCAAGGTTAGCGGGTTTCTCTTCAGATATACCGGATATGCGATGCGCACATAGTGCTCACAAGTTTTTTTTTATAAGACTACCTATAATTATTTCGGAAAAATAATTTTCTATAAATAATGCAGTCTTTGTCCTTTTGATAACACTTCTGTATCCATATCTTGCGAATATACTTGGATGTTGGAAACCGAAAGAAATGGTATTTACACGGACGGTTTTCTTTATTTTTCTTATTGCTGCTTCCCCAGAACATCACGGCACAGTACACCATCATCAAAATATGCGAAATTCACGAAATAATAAGATATTATATCACACAAAGATCAGCACAACAATATTTACATTGCAAACTGACAGAATCTTGACAACATAACCTCACAAAGGTCACCCGACAAGATGCGCGTGAGCTTATCTGTTTGTCGTAGTATCATGATCTATTATTGTATTTGCTACGCCAAATACAATGTGGATAGAAGCATATTATGGTTCCCGTTTGTCAAGCGGAAATTTGAGAGTTCCACGTCGAAATGTAATTGACAGATTTACGCTTGCCAAACACAAATCACAAATCATATGCTACCATTCACAATTGATTTGGCGTGAAAGTGACTTTGAGCACAAATTTAATCTAGGTGGTAGCATATGATACCCGTTTGCCAAGCGGAAATATGCCACTTACACTTTGAAGTTTTAATAATACGTATATGTTTGAAGTATGAAATTGAATGTTAGCTCCATATTTGGTAGTCCGGTCCAATTTGGATCAAAATATCTTCCATATTTCGTGTATTTCGTGCATTGACCTAATAAGAAAGAGGACTTGTAACTTCCTATAAACTTCATACGTCGAAATTGCGGCCAGTTTGAAGTCAGTTTGGACCTAAAAAAAATTACGTCCCACAATTTTTAATAATTTGTATCATTGCGGATCTTACGGATTTTGTGAATTCAACATCTGCAGTAATCTAAAAATATTTGATAAAGAAAGATCATGAATAAAAGGGAATGGCTGTGTTGCCCATCTCAAAGTTGGAAGGAAAACAGTTTGAGTACTCAGAGCAAATATTTTATTCATGTAGCTGGCAAAGCGCTTTCGGCTAATAATAAGCCACCATCAGTGCCCCAATAGTCAGTCATATACAGTGGACTTGTTCATCAATTTGACCTACATCTGATCCCTTTTCCAAAAGGTGCTTACTATTCGTACAAGTGGTCCGGCATTATACAATATACAATATATTTTGCACAAGTTATTGTGGTCAATCAAGTTAATAGAATTAAAATAACACTAAACACAAGCACGTTCAAGACATTAACATAAGGCATAATTTTATCCCGAATCGCTTAGTAACCTGTATCATTTCATCTCTCACCTTTCGCCTCCTGGTCAATCGTCGCAAGAATGATAAGCTAAGACTGAGAACTCATTTTAAAATGTTGTTTATGTCTTGTACGTGCTTGTGTTTAGTGTTATTTTATTTCTATTAACTTGATTGACCACAATAACTTGTGCAAAATATATTGTATAATGCCGGACCACTTGTACGAATAGTTAGCACCTTTTGGAAAAGGGATCAGATGAAGGTCAAATTGATGAACAAGTCCACTGTACACGACTGACTATTGGGGCACTGATGATGGCTTATTATTAGCCGAAAGCGCTTTGCCAGCTACATGAATAAAATATTTGCTCTGGGTACTCAAACTGTTTTCCTTCTCCAAAGATCATGAATTTCGCACGATCTAAAAAATTGTTACCTAATTTGACAGTGACGGCCATTTTTTTGGTGTCAAAAGGTCGCAAAACCACTCTCACTGTGGGGTATCTTCTCTTCTTACTTATCTAAAGACTAAACACAACAAATCAGATTACTGCGATGACAGATGACAGTGATGACACAAAAGTCAAACGTTAAATACTCGGTTATTTACTAGTTTCAAAATATCTTTTTTGGCTCCTCTCCGTTATTATTGTTTTATTTTCTGCGCATGCTTAGTATAGCGGGATACGTCAATAACGTTGAAATGAACAAGGGGCTAAAAAACACGAGACGTTATTTAACCTCCGCACCAACGTTGCCAAATGTGCAGAATGTGCTATTATCAACTAACAGCTGACTCGCTATATTGCTACATTTAGTTATTGTTAAATATTTGGGTTATTCATTATGTTAAACACAAGATCTTAGCACAAGATAAGTTGGGCAGGAGCGTTACTTTTCAAACGATATTTAAGAGAACATCCACCAGCTACGCTGGGCAAGAGCGTACCTTTCTACCTTTTTACTCGGGCAGGAGCAGCCAGCTCGGAGGAGTAAACAATTGCCTGGCATACAGTTGTGATAATTTAACAGTGTAACGGGCAGTTCGTCGATGTGTTTGTTCCGTTATCAGGGAGTGGCCGCATCGGCACAGAAAAAACATAAACAATCGTGTTGTGGGTGTTTTTATCCGAACAAGGACAATT
Source organism: Orchestes rusci (assembly GCA_958502075.1). Taxonomy (NCBI): domain Eukaryota; kingdom Metazoa; phylum Arthropoda; class Insecta; order Coleoptera; family Curculionidae; genus Orchestes; species Orchestes rusci. The sequence continues at coordinate 68,337,164 of OY293303.1, forward strand.
CACCTGCGGTGAAAACATTGGAAACATTGAATACACTGCAATAATCACAGGTTGGTGTAGTTTTGTATAATTTTTGTAGTCGCTCGCCAGATTACGGAGAGTGAGCAGCTTCTCATCGTGGTATGACTGCAAGAAGGCGTACGACTGTCTTCCACCGTTGTTTGAAGAGATTGGTCGATAGCCTGCCGATCCACGACACATGTAAGTACGCCCTTAAAACAGCGATTAAACTTTGGTCTCTCCGAGTCAAGGTCGACAAGACAACTCTCACGACACCCATCCCAGTTAGAAGAGGCCTTCTGCAGGGTGATTCCATCAGCCCACTCTTGTTTGTCCTCATGTCCGCTTTCATTACCGACCACATCCGGAAAGACCCCAACATCAACAAGGAAACGAAGGGAAAACACAACATCCTGGTTTTCATTGACGACTTCAAATGCCATGCACTCACCAAAGAAGGGATTGCGTGTATCACCAAGAAGCTGACTGGGGCCGCGGCGGAAATCGGACTAGAGCTGAACATCGCCAAATGTGGCAACTACTCCAGGGACGGAGGGGACGATGCGGAGCCCGACATTGCACCTTTCCTGCCGCAAATCCGCGAAGGATACAAATATCTTGGCCTGGAGCAGCTGGAGCGGGACACCCTCCGCAATTTTCAACAAGCGGAGGGCAGGATGGAGGGTACGTTAAATATAATTCTCAAGTCTGATCTTACTACCTTGCAGAAGATAACCCTCATAAATTCCACGGTAATCCCCGTAGTGGTATACGTGACAGGCAACATATTTCCCGACGAGAAGCGTGCATCCACTCTGAAGAGATGTTGGGACTTGGACGGGAGGATCCGGAGGCTGTTGGTGGTGCATAGGCTCAAGGGCAAGACATCCTCCAACGCGGGCGTGTATCTTCCTGTGAGCAGGGGTGGCCTCGGGATCCACTCCATTGAGCACGAAACTGAGGTGGCGTTTGTTCGTAGGGGTATTTACCTTCTTCGCCATGGTGACATGGAACAGTGCCGCATAAGATACCAGGCGCTGAAGAGGGCTGGATGGAGAAACCCGATCAGCGATATGGAGGCTGTGTTGGAGAAGTACGGGGTGGAGGTTGTCCAAGACCAGGAGCTGCAGAAGTGCTGCCGACTCACGGTGAACCAGATCAGCAAGGCATTCCAAGAGAGCACGAAGAACGACTGGACCAAAAACATGCATTACGGGAAGGTGGTGGAACGGGAAGGTAACAACATAACATTCCCAGCCCATAGGTCACCCAACCTCGACTCTTGGAGGCGAGGAATGCTACTGACTGCAGCCGAGGAGCAGATCCATGGTATTGGGTGCCACCCAAGCAGACGCAGATGCAGAAGAGGCTGTAAGCACGACGAAACTGCCTACCATGTTGTGGCGTCGTGCCCCAACAACGGCAACGCCTATATTACCCGGCATGACTACGTTGTGCATTGGACTCTGAAAGCACTGCTGGATGGACTTAGAGCCCCTAGACACTTCTCGCGCAACCTACAATTCGGCAAGGCCTCCTGTGAGATCACCTTCAACCAAGGCAACCGAGAGGTTGTTGTACAGGCTGGGCGTAAATTCCTCACAGAGAAAAGGCTATACCATAATAAGCCAGACATCGTGGTGCGTCTCACCAACCCCAGTGAGATTTTTGTCATCGAGGTGGCTGTGTCGCATATTCAGAACTGGCGAAGCCAGGAGCGACTGAAAAGGACCCGGTATGAGGTGAATTCAACCCAACACCTTGCCGAATTTCACCTTTCAACCGTGTTTCGGGATGTCAACCTTGTGTCAGAGCTGTCCTCGATGTACCAATGTCCAGTGAAGCTGTCAGTTTTCATTGTGGGGTGCTACGGTGAGCTGGTTGAGACGGAGGAGCAGACTGCATTCTTCCAGACGTTACAACGCCTGGGAGTGACGAGGAGGAGTGTGGCAATCTGAAAAACAAGGCCAGCTACAGCGTGGCACTCTCAACAACAAACATCCTTGTGAAGAGACTGAACGAAACCCCTCCGTGATATGCATGTCTCCATTTTAGGGTGTCCGTGATCGTCCTGTGGAGAGTTTATGTACACCCTTTTTAACATATTTTAACATCTTACACTGTGACGTCACTTATACACTACTTTTGTATAGAATTGTTTGTACTGACTAGCCTGTGATATGTTTAACTGAATAATTGTGATATACCAACTTCTGTGCTGTGGTGACGCTATCTGTGATCCGCGCATTCACCATTGGCGAGAACAATAATTAATATTGTAAACTTTGATTTTTGCATATATACACATGCCATGTATTGCTGTAAAATTTGTAAATAAAGAATATATACACCACCGAGGCGCCTAAGAACATGTCATGTTGTTGAACCTGTTTACATTCATGACGAGCAGTCAGAACGTCAGAACTGTCAGATGTCAGAGGAATTAGAATGTCAAAGACCAAATGGCAACGTCGGAGCGGAGGTTAAATAACGTCTCATTTCAAAAACTCCACCCTTACCTTAACCAAAGATTTATGTATACATCTTTGCCTTAACTGTTCGACAGTTCTTTGGAGAGTGATTCCTGGACACCTATTTTTGAATGTGTGTTGTAGTTCACCGGTGATCTATCATAATCACCAGTGAACTACATTGGTTTTGTACAGCACATTCAGCAGAACGTGCTGTACAGTGTACATGACTCCTATTTTTGATTCAGGTGAAGTGAGAATCGAGTGAATCTGCTGTACAAAAACCAATGTAGTTTACCGGTGATCTTTTGATCACACAATCGAAAATAGGGGTCCTGTAATATGGATATACGAACAAAATTAACTGTCGCACATGTACGCCACTGGAGCAATATGTGTCTTAGAATGTATTGTGAATTTCAAATCAGGTATCCATTCTATAGAATCGAGTAGGTATAGAATATAGAAAAAAAAGTGATCTTTCGACGCATCCTTACTGAAATAATAATTGTTTTTGAGATAAGAATAAGCATTGATCTTGGAGCAAATATTAACTTGTATGAAGTACTTATATGGTTTATGGTGGGGCGACCAGATGTACTCTTTGCAAATGTTCTCTTTTTTAATCTTGTGTACTCTTACTCTTTCTATTCCAAGAAAAATACGAAATGTTCTCTTTTCTCATAATAATCTGTTTTTAACACAGATCTCTCTTCTGTTATCGTTAGTTATCGATAATTTCATATTTCAAAAAAATATATATTTCTATGGATTTCTACTCCCGTTTCCATTATGGTAGTTAAAGAGAACCAACTTGTCAAAGGCGAAAAAGTGTCAGGATGATATTTTCTCTCTTGCACTCAGTTTCCAAACAATTCTTGCCTTGTCTAGGCTAAGAATTCTGCGAGTTTCTGCGACGCATCGGGGTCGCTCCATTCCATTTTTATTTGTTTATTTTGGAATTTTATAAAAATTTAATTTGTTGGGCGTTTAATCAATGTGAATTTAACGTGAATTCTAGATCGTACCACTAACAACAAACTTATCACTATCATGAGTAAAGTTTTTTTATCGGCTAGGACACAACTTATAAAAGTGCAATTTTCTTAGTTCTACTGAATAATTTTGACGAGTTTTGAAAAAAAGGGTGTGGCACCAAAACAAAAAATAACGCCTGCCTTTTGAACTCTCGTGTACTCTTTCCAGTTCAAGAATTTCTGATCACCCTATCTATGGTGAAATGTCAATCTTGAGTGAGATGGCCAATATCTTACGTCAGTAATCATTAATTGCTTTCAAGCTGAGGTAACTCTCATATCGGTGACAACCAGACATCTTCGTCAATCTTAAAACACAAATTGTCATCGGCTAAGTAGGTATACTGTGCATAAACCTGCTTGTACAACCAATATATCATATCACAAAATCAATTCTTTGATGTCCCTTTTCTAACTTTAAATCGTTTAATATACCAGAATGAAATTTGGATTCCCAGTATTTGAGCACGCTCTGCATTTCTCATCAGCACAGTGGTGACATGTGAGTATGTCAAAACGGCGATTGGGCGCAATTTTGAAAAAAAATACTGCCTTGATATTAAGAAATTAGAAAGAGATAAGTACCTAGCGACTCAAAACTTTCAGGGTGTAATAAGGATGAAAAGACTTTCACTTGGCGTACACCACTGTGCAAAACTGTGCAAAACTAGTACTATTGATTGCCATGAAAAAATATTCGGAAAGTTGAGTAGGTGGATGCCTGATTGACATTTTGAGAAACGTTTCACTTGGCGTACGCCACTGTGCAAAAGTTAATTTTGGTTGTGCATAACTAGTACTATTGATTGCCATGAAAAAAATATTCAAAAACTTGAGTGATTGGATGCCAGATTGATGTTTTGGGAAACGTATTACTCGGCGTACGTCACTGGCAAAAGTTTGTTTTGGTTATGCAAAACTGTAAAACTAGTACTATTGATTGCCATAAAAAAATATTCGAAATGTTAAGAGGGGGTGCCAGATTGATGTTTTGAGAATCGTATTACTTGGCGTATGTCACTGTGCAAAAGTTTGTTTTGGTTGTTCAAAACTCTGCCAAAGCAGTGCTATTGATTGCCATACGAAAATATTCGAGAAGTTGAGTGGGGGTTGCCAGATTTATATTTTGAAAAACGTATTACTCGGCGTACAGCACTGTGCAAAAGTTTTTTATGGTTGTGCAAATCTGTGCAAAAGCAGTGCTATTGATTGCCATACAAAAATGTTCGAAAAGTTGAGTGGGGGGTGCCAGATTGATGTTTTGAGAAACGTATTACTCGACGTATGTCACTGTGCAAAAGTTTGTCTTGGTTGTGCAAAACTGTGCAGAACTTATGGCAATCAATCGTATTTATAAATTGCCATAAAAAAATATTTGGTAGCAATTGCATTTTTTTTTTGCTTTTTATAAGTTGAAGTTGAGTGGGGGTGTTGTGCTGACATTTTGGGAACAGTTTAACTCGGCTTACGCCACTGTGCAAAAGTTCGTTTTGGCTGTGCAAAACTAATACTATTGATTGTCATGCAAAAATATTTGAAAAGATGAGTGGGAGGTGCTATGCTGACATTTCGGAGTCCGTTTTACTTGGAGAACGCCACTGTGCAAAAGTTCGTTTTAGCTGTGCAAAACCAGTTTTATTGACAGACATAAAAAAGATCCAAAAAGTTGAGTGGGGGGGTGCCAGATTGATATTTTGAGAAACGTATTACTCGACGTACGCCACTGTGCAAAAGTTTCTTTTTCTATCGAGTACCATAAAAAAAATCCAAAAAGTGGAGTGGGGGGTGCTAGCGTTAAGTTGGCACCCCCACCTAATTTTCCTCATATTCACTCATGGGCACACCTACCCATGAGTTTCTGATTGCTTGTGCAAAACTGTGCAATGGGTGTGCAAAACAAAAATTAAATCAGATTTGAGATACATTTAGTGGGGAGTGCCAACTTAACTGACCCGGCAAGCCTCTACGATGAATAGTTTCGGAGATATGACCACTCGCTATCCTTAACTGATCACCCTGTCAGTATATAGGTATGAAATGAAACAGAAGTCATTCATAAACATGCTTGTTAAAAAGATACGATTGCCTTTGAAAAAAAATCGAAATTTTATATAGGGTCTTCAAATAGTAGGTCCCTTTCAACAAGGAATCCAATGAAGAAGGCTTTCTAATAGGTTAGATTCACATTCAAGTTGGTGACTACAAACGTTATTTATGACATAGAAACTCAAATATTTCAAAAGCTCGTATACCTATAGGTATAGGATATATGACACATCAAATCTTCGTAAAATTTTAAGTAGAATCCAAAAATGTGATAATATATAGGGTGTTCCATTTGAAACAATTAAGAGAGTTGACACCCGCACAGGATAGCTATTATTCCATTTGAAGAGGGCATCTTTGAAAATCTCAAAATACAAATTTTCAGAATTCCAATCACTTTATTTACCAAGATATTGTGATGGTCGGTCACCGTGAGACACCCTTTATAGAAAAAAAACTTCTTACTCATCCAGAATAGTTGTTCAGAAAACAAAAAGATTTGAGAGAAGTTATTGAAACTACGTGTATCAAGAAAAAGGATTTTGCAAAAAATAACCAAATTGGACGAAAGATCACCATTGCAAACAATACAGGGTGCGTCTGAAATGAGTGCTCATTTTATCACGGTGGATAAAATAGAGATGAAAAATCGAAATTATTATCATCTTGACGATACGCTGCGTACATAATATTATATTATGTTACTCTACAAAACGTGATTATTCTATTATAGTCTACTAAGCATGTCAAATGAGCACTTATTTTAGACTCACATTGTAAAATGTATAGAAAATGATGACGTATAATATCACAACAATAATTGAATACCACAATTATGAAGGTATTTTTTAAATTTTCCATTATTTTTTGAAAATTATCAATATGAAATACCTAGTTGAGGAAAAAAGTCAACAACTTCAAACTGTATTGCTTGTTGAAAATTTATCTAAATCAGCTTGAAGGGCCTTTAAACCCATTATTGAGAAACTCATAAAACGATGGAAGGCTTTAGTTTAATCTCGAATTTGAAAGTACCCACGGCACTGGTGGAAAAATTTGACTTACCTCCGGAAACATAATTCGGGGTTAGGTTTCTCCGATTCTCCACACACAAGAGACTTTCCACCCATATCGGTCACAACAGAGTACTCACTTGCGAAAAAGACAGCTAAACACTCAAAAATCACTCAAAAATCAGTTGAAAACTCAAAAAAACGACACTAAGTCCAACCATCAGTTGTGAACGAAGCTTTTATGGCACCTATCGCTATCTCTCTCTTTCGTTGACAATCGTAGAAAATGCGTACAAACAAGTGGATTTATGAACGGATAGAAAAATGTTAGGGATTCGGCTGCAGCGTTGCCAAGTCATGACCCTCAATTTGCTCGACTTAAGATTAGGAAAAATCAAGGTTTGTGTATAAAATTTCTTCATCGATTTATATTTTGAGTTGCTGAAAACTCAAAAACAGTAATTGCATTTGAAAGTTTTGATACGTGTTTCTCAGGTGTTTCCCCATTACACAGAGATCCGCTGGATAACAAGAAGAGGATACGGTCGGATGAATCAGAGGGACAGCAGTAGAAGCTGAACTCTGGTAAGAAAATCAGATCGGCATCCAACCAAAAAAGAGATCCACCAAGAAGCTTCGCCGATGCGGCCGTGAGTCATCTTAGAATGGCTGTGGTGAACCGCAACGACTACATGGGAAGGATCTCTGCGGATCAGGCGCGGATCGTTGAAGAGGCGCTTCTGAGAGAGCGGAATGCACTTCTAGCCTTCCCGGGCACCTCCGACACGGTCCCTCCCACATTCAATGGAGGATTCAATCACAGAGGAGAGATCCTGAGAATCCTCTGCAATGATCAGAGATCCGTGGACTGGCTGCGGAGGACTGTCGCTGGTCTTCCCACATTATGGGAGAGAGCTAGATTGGTAGCAATCCCAGTGGACAGACTCCCGCAGCTATTTAAAGGGGGAAGGGGCCACCCGAAGACATTGACTGCGTCAAGCGTCGGCTCAAGGGGCAGAGCCCTTGGGCAAGTGTTGAAAAGTGGCACCTCTTTCACAAAGACGTCAAGGAGGAGCCCCACCGAGGACAACTCCTTGTGGTTGGTGTCCCAAAAGAGGACGCAGAGTCCATCAAAAAAAGGAACGGGAAGCTGAGTTAATAATTCAGCTCCCTTCACATTTAAATATTCCAGGGCGCGGCAAAACCCCGACCTGAGACCGACGAGGCTGTCCCTAGTGGAACAACCTCGAAGGAAGAACCCAATCCTAGTGCTGGTCTTAGTGACCAACCTTCGATGAGAGACTCCGCTGCACAGTCGGTTACTATTACCCCAGGGGACTCAAGAGAGCACCCCTTGACGACAACGGAGGCTGCTATGGAAACTAGCAGCCTCACGTCTGACATTGAGGAGAAGCTTCTTGAGTCCGAAGACTCGAACCCTCACTCACAGGGCTACATGTGAATCCTCTTCTTGGAAACAAGAACGAAAAAATAAATAAAAAAAAACCTGCGATGGACAGTATAAACGTAATTCAGAGAAAATACAGCGTCAGCCTCGAGGCTCAAGAAGGTCCTCTCGAGAGACTCCTTCATGCAGCCAAGCTGTCTTGAGAGGAGTGATGGAACATATACCAACACCTCTGAAGATATGGCAAAACTATTACTGGAAACTCTCTTTTCAGAAGGTGAAATCGTCAACACCACTGACGGCCACGCATGGCAAGACGATCAACCGTACTCCACCGGAGTAGACGGGAAGATTATCGACACAGTGGTAACAAAAGAAAAAATAGCCTGGGCAATAAAGACCTTCAAACCATTCAAGTCCGCAGGAACCGATGGCGTGTTCCCGGCGATGCTTCAATGGAGTCAGGAGGTCATTATTGGACACCTAGAACTTTTGTTGAAGGCATGTCTAGCTCTAAGCTTTATACCGTTAAGATGGAAAGAGGTAAGAGTCGCGTTCATCCCCAAACCTGGTAAGGACGACTTCACTCACCCAAAAGCCTACAGACCAATCAGTTTAACTTCATTTCTGATGAAGACTCTGGAAAGGCTCTGTGACAGACAGATTAGGGACGTCTACCTGCCTCTGTGGAAAGTTCACCCAAATTAACATGCGTATCAACCTGGAAAATCAACAGAAACTGCTCTACACTATGTAGTTCAAAGAATGGAAGAGGCGCTCTCTCACAAGCAATCGTCACTAGAGGCTTTCCTAGACATAGAAGGCGCATTCGACAAAACGACTTTCAAAAGTTTAGAACTTGCTCTAGCTAGGCATAACGTAGACCCAGCCATTGCTGGCTGGATCTGTTGCATGCTGAAAAACAGAACGGTTCAGCTAAAAACGGGAGACACTACGGTGAAGGCACTGGTGAGCAAAGGCTACTCCAAAGGAGGCATACTGTCACCCCTCTTATGGAATATGGTAGTCAACGGCCTCATAAAGAATCTCAACGAACAGGGATTCCACACTACTGGTTATGCAGATGGCATCACTGTTCTGCTGACTGGAAAATCTGAAGGCATCCTGATGAGAACGATGCAGGCTGCTGTAAAACTGGTGGAAAGATGGTGCGATGAAAACGCACTATCTGTAAACCCAACAAAAACCGAGCTCGTACTTTTTACCAGGACAAGGAAGTTGGCCAACCTAAAACTACCTCTCCTGTGTGGTGTGCAACTCGGCATTTCTAAAGAGGTTAAATACATAGGAATCATTCTAGATAGACCCCTCAATTTGAACAAGCACTTAAGCGAAAAATCTAAAAAGGTCACAAGAGCATTCTGGCTATGTAGAGGGGCGATTGGCAAGGTCTGGAAGTTGTCGCCCAGAATTGTCCACTGGATCTACACGGCCGTAATCAGACTAATGTTTGTGTACGGAGCTATTGTGTGGTGGACTAAAACCAAACAAGTGACAGTTCAGAACAGAATGCAGCAACTACAAAGATTAGCATGCCTATCTATCACAGGTGCAATTAACGATGGTAATGCAGGTGCTGCTGTGCCTTGATGCATTCTTGAGGGGCGAGGCAGAAAGAACAGCAATTAGGCTGTTCACAAGACAGCCTCTGGTGAAGTATCGAACTGATGCCTTGATTCCGCGCTACATTTTTAACAGAGCCTACGAAATCAACACAGACGGCTCAAAAGAAGAAGATAGAGCGGCGGATATACACATCTACACAGACGGTTCACAAAGTCAATGTGGTGCTGGGCTGGGTGTGTTCCGGAGCTCAACCTAAAAATCAGTGGGGCTCTAGGCTCGGGGGCAACTGTCTTCCAAACAGAGCTGCTTGACATGATGCAAAGGGCCACACAAATAGTAAAGGAAAAGATAGTGGGAATGAACATCATCTTTCTTATCGATAGCAAACAAGTTTTGCAATCCTTGAACAAGAATAAAATAACATCCAAACTGATACTAGAGTGTCATCAGACTCTGCAGTCAGTCTCCGATAAGAACACAGTATCCTGGATTACGGGACATAGTGGAATCAGGGGAAATGAAAGAGCGGACAGTTTGGTGCGAAAGGGAGCAAAGCGGAAACCGTGTGGCCCAGAGCCCTTTGTTCCACTGTCCTCAAAAGCCATCAATCGCAGAAATAATGAACAAACAGTTGAGGTTCTAAGAGAGAGATGGGAGACACGACGGTTTGGGCACTCGAGTGCCGCTATACACGGCCCCGAGGCCGCACGAACCCAGTACCTCCTTGGACTCTCGCGAAGCAACCTTGGAAACCTGGCAGAAATGCTTACAGGACATTGTAAGCTAAATAAGCACCTCAACACCTTGGGTGTAGTAACAGATCCGACTTGAAGAGGGTGCCACGAGGATGACGAAAGCGCTGAGCATGTTTTTTGCAACTGCCCAGCTCTCGTGAATATCAGAGAATCCATTATGGGGGAAGATGACCAGACTTGGCCTCGATCGGGGGATGCTCGGGTGCCATAGTCTTGAAATACATCAACGCTGTCGGCTGGCTCGACGGGTAAACCCCGAAGGAGGTTACAATGGGCCCGGCTGAGTGGCCTAAGTAAAAGGATGGCGCATGCTAACCTTCCCCATCTCTTTCTATCTCTATCTATCTAATGCCCTTCTCAAAAAATATATTAGTTGGTCTGTGAGTAGCGCAGTTCGTTTTTGCAACGATGCTTAAATGCACCAATTTCATAAAAACGTTTCAAGTCCGGTCCTTGCTAAAATTCGAAAGCTCAATTTCAGAGGATTACATTCAGAACATATTGACTAGTATTATATCCAAAAATCATCAAAATCCATAAGCAAACAAAAAAATTATCAAGGTTCAAATTATGTGCTATCTTAATTTGGCCCACATTGTATATTAGTCAAACAAATATGGAAAATTATTCAAACACGCAACGGTTTATTTTAAACAAATAAAGCTTGTTGGGTATAAACAAAGCATCTTAGATACAAAGAAATTGTATTTAGTTTTCAAATAAATACTTATTTATTGGGGAAATTTCGGCAAACTTTTATCAGTGTGGCATTCCTGTGAAAATAATCCGTAATCGCAATTTTTTTGTCGATCAAGAAATTTTTACTCACCAGTATGACTCAGAAACAAGTGAAATAAATAATGAGTTCGAGTAAATAACAAAAAAATGTATAAATCATCTCTTTGCGCATGCGCGTATTTTCAAAGTCCCTGCAATCGATTTATATTTTCGACGCGTCATCAATCTTATCTAGTAGGCGTCAAGTTTTTTAAAATTTTAAAAATATTAACTAGACCTTATACATCAACTAATTTTTACTGCAATTGACATACTAGCAAACTTGTAAAAATCATCCGTAATCGCATTTTTTGTCAGTCAAGATATTAACTATTAACTGGTAAAACTCAGGAATGAGTAAGATAAATGGGTTCGAGTAAATAGCAAAAAATGTTATAAATAACCTGTACTTCCGCATGCGCGTGATTTCGAAGGCCCTGCAATCGATTTCTAGTTTCAACGCGTCGCGACGCTTAGCTCTTAGAAGACGTCGGATTTTTCAAACTGTGAAAAATATCTACTTGACTCCATATATTGACTACTTTTCACATCAAATATATCTATTAGTTTTCGAGATATTGTCATGCGGGAGATTCAAGTAGAAAACCCTGTATAAATTATATATGTTACGGCTAATATACAAAATTGGATTGGCTATTTTGATAGAAAAGGCAATTTCCACTAGAATAGCAGTTATTTTGCAAACTATCCAAGTCTTTGCTAATTTACTAGAAATTATTGAGAAAACCAAAATAGCTGTTTTTTTTTTGAAAACAGGAATATATTTATTAATATCATTATTTACAATTATTTAGAGTTCACAATTTCTTTGAAAAGTACATTGAGCACTGGTTTCAAGAATATAATGCGAATTTTACCAATGATCTAATAACTATTTACCTATATGTTAATTTAGCACCTCTCAAGCTATGAACATATAAAGAATACAGTAGGGGGCCAAGGACCGATCCCTGGGGTACACCACAACTATTACTTGAAGAATCGCTTCTTACGTTATTAACTTCAACATATTGTTGCCTGTCAGACAAGTAGGACAACATCTTGTATATACTACCTCTGAACCCCATGTCATCAAGTTTTTTTCAATAGAATGTCCAAACTAGCCACATCAAAAGCCTAACTCAGATCCACGAATACAGCTATCGCAATTCTACCTTCATCTAGTTCAAGAGATATTTTTTCTATGAGATCCATTGCTGCACTGAGGGTACTACTATTTTTTATGAACCCATATTGAAAAGAGTCATGTTTTATGAACTTGTCTATAAACGATAACATCCTATTTTTAATCACAGTCTCAATAATTTTTGAAAAAACACTGATAACAGATATCGGCCTATAGTTATTCATAGAGTCTGTGGCACCAGACTTGAAGATTGATGTGATTTTACTGATTTTGAGTTCTGCTGGAAATTCGCCTCGCATCAGAACTGCGTTAACTTATTCCACTAGTATTATTGCAATTTCCTCTCTCACATTCAATAAGTCTTTCACAGTGATGTTGTCGTCGATCTTCAGGGTTTCCTCTTCATTTGTTTCAGCAAGAGAGCAACTTTTATCACAGGACATTCAACAAAGTCCAGGTCCGGCTAATCAGTCACGACTTTGGCATCAATATTCTTTCCTACTTCCGCAAAATAGATAAAAAATTAAACCCAATTTGTCGCAAAATATGTGTGAGTTCGTTCGCAATGCAGTTTGAATCTCTAATGGTGATGTCTCCCTTAATTGTTAACATCTTTGTGTTTGATGTTGTGTTTGTGTATTTTATCATACTATTTACATGATTCCATTGTTTTCTTGTATTGTTGCCAGCATCATTCCATTTTTTTCTGAAGTATTCATTTTTGAAAATTTTTATCCTATTGTTGATATGATTTTTAATAACTTTGAATTTCTTTGCGGTGTCAATATCAAGAGGATTCATTTTTTTTAGCTTTATATAGCTTGTCTCGTTATTGCATAAGTTCAAGTAAGTCTTCTGTTATCCATAGTTTATTTTCATGACATTTTATTTTAATGAAGTATCCAGTTAGTTTGTGAACTATCCAAAGCAATCTGACTAATATGAAAACCATTATTTCTAGTGACATGAAATAGCCAAACCTTTGGCTAGCTTATAATCTGATATAGGCATTTCTTATTTGATGAATTACATTTTCAGATTCAAATTCAAATCAAATAAAAAAATATTGACGAATAAAACGAGAAGTATTGATTTAAATTTTCCATTAATAAATAAATACAATGCATCTTCTTTTTATAAAATGTCTACATATTTCAACATTAGGAAATAAAAATATCTTTGGGTGTATGGCGGACGCACCAACGAAAAAAAAATTTCTCAAATTGATAGGCACAATAAAGATAGGTATTTAAATACATCATAAAAAAACCTCTCCACAACACTTTTATAGCCACTTTGTTGGAATTATCTGCTATCTTATTATAAAGTTCTAGTAAATGCGTAAAATTTTTCTTTCCGATCCATTTTTCCAACAATAATAACTGTTACTGTTCGTGTTAGTACGAAAAAAAAAACAACCCGGCCAGGACAACAGAAAAACTATAACATCCTAACTTTATTTCTAAATTGACCAGAAAACTGCTTGGTTAGTTTATAAACCAGCCAAAGGTTTGGCTATTTTATGTTACTAGAAATGATGGTTTTCATATAAGCCAGATTGCCTTGGATAGTTCACATACCAACCAGCTATTTTGGTTTTCTTAATAATTTCTACTAAATTAGCCAAGACTCTAGGATAGTTTGCAAAATAACTGCTATTTTAGTGGAAATTGCCTTTTCTATCAAAATAGTCAATGGCTTGGTTAGTTTATAAGCTATCCAGCTAGTTTATAAACTATCCAGCTAGTTTATAAACTATCCCAAGTTTGTATAGGATTAGTCGTAACATATAGACTATCAAGAAAATGTGGATATACCACGCAAGAGATAAGATTTCCTCAAAAATGCTTGGGTTTTGAACATTTTCAACCATGCAGCATGCAGTATACCAAAATCAGTGATTTCCAATAATATGCCTTGGATTTGTTGGTAATGAATCGGCGCACATACAAGTTGTCAAATTGAATGCAAGTGGCGCCCTCTACGAGATGTCATGAAATAGAATATTGACTATTCCTACCTACCTATTTCTTGATTTACCTGATTTTTTGGGTATTTCACCACACTCTATCAAAAAACAATCAAACTAGTGTTAATATACCGGTTCTTCTGTATTACCTGAAAAAAATTCTATTAGTAAACAATAAAACCTAACAATATCAAACGTTTCAGAAGCGAATCTGCTTCCGTCGTCAGTGGAACCTAAAAAAAGAAACAATTAATTCAAATTCATTTTTGGCACAAAATGTCACTTTTACTGTGCCAAAAACACAAAAAAACACAATTTTTACTGCGAAATCCTAAACAAACGTAGAATAATTTTTGAATTTGAATTAATTGTTTCTTTTTTAAGGTTCCACTGACGACGGAAGCAGATTCGCTTCTGAAACGTTTGATATTGTTAGGTTTTATTGCTTACTAATAGAATTTTTTTCAGGTAATATAGAAGATCCGGTATATTAACACTAGTTTGATTGTTTTTTGATAGGGTGTGGCGAAATACCCAAAAAATCAGGTAAATCATGGATGCGCCACAAAACTACAGAGCATATCTACCTATTTCTTGGCCCAAAAAACTCTCTCACATCAATTTTTGTCGAATTCACTATAAGAATAAAATTTGAAATTAAAACAAGCAAATCAAGCTAAGAAAGAAACACACTGTATAGGTATACGGATGGGCTTAGGGACTTTCATTTCCTGATCGGTGAAAACAACCCTGCAGATTTATTGATTCATGCAGACCACCCCTTGCTCTAGCGTGTCGACATCGGCAGAACTCGACGTCGTCGTCTGACCGAAATTCCCTACTATGTCCGTGAATATCCGCTTATAATTTTCGGCAGTGTCTTAGATAGGATAATAACAAGTTGAAAAATATGCTCTCATTCTTTGGTTTTAATAAGCAATATAAAATTCCCAAGTTAGTGGTATGAGTGCAGTGCTTTTATAACCTAATAAAACAATGAATAGTTGTTCCGACGTGTTAAGTAGCTGTTCAAAGTATATTGAGATGATTCCCGGAAATATCATCGAGAGAAGAAGACAAAAGCACCGAATGCGTTCACACTTATAAGCATAAAACGAGGAGCAGAAAATGCAAAAAGAAAACGCAAATTGCAGTGAGGTCCAGCATCAATATGTTGGGCCGTACAGACTTGAGAAAACCTTGGGAAAAGGACAAACAGGTAACTAAATACACTTTTTTTTAGTTCACAAAATATGAATCAATATTTTGTATATTTCATCAAAGGTTGTTTTTCACAGAAAATACACGTATCATTATTATTATGATCATGTGATCCAAGGTTTAAATTAATGTGAAAAGCCTTTTAATAAGGAAGGTTCAACGAAAATATTGATAACAATAATATTGTCCCTCAAGTTATATTGACTACCTTACAGAGATAATCTTCGACGATGTTTGTACATATCTACGTGAAAATTTCAATAATTATTATTCAGCATCAGATCGTTCCCTCTGCACATATCCACAGGAACGGCATCGATTTATACAGGGCGTTAAAATTAAGTAGGTATGTACCATAAATTCAACAGACGATTCTTTGAGTGATTTTGAGACAAAAAGTTCATAAAAACATGCATCCACAAATAAAAAAAAAAACTTAAGTAAAGGTGCATTCAAGAACTTCAATCCATTTCTCGGTTCACGTGTCCTGGCGATTTTTTTTTATTATTTAGTGCCTTTTGTCCCGTTTGGAGAAAAGATGAAATAAATCTTCTTTCTGTGGGATTTATGATAAAAAAATTAATATAAAATACCATTCAAAAGAGAGGCAGAAGTTTTGTACTTTCTGAAAATGTCACAATAATAGGTTATTAAACAAAGGATGGTCTATAAAAATTTGATATTTTGAACCAAGCAAAAATTACTTTTTTTTTTAATTCAAGAATAATTTTTTGAACCACACTCGATTGGTTCAGGTCATATTTGTCAAACAGAACCCAAGCTGTTAAATTTGGAGGCAGTATTTCTAACCTGAAGTTTACTCGTCACGGCGTACCACAGGGAACTGTCCTGGGTCCATTGTTGTTCTTATTATACATTAATGACATTGTCACTATCACGGAGAACAGTAAAATCGAACTATTCGCAGACGATACTATGTTGTATGTGGTGGGGGATGATTTGAACCAGGTACAGCTTGAAATGAACAATGACTTGAAGAAACTGTATAATTGGCTTTGTACCAATAGATTAAGCATAAATACGGCCAAATCAAAATATTGTATTTTTGCCAAAAAGCATAAACTAAGATCTATTGACGTTTCAAATTTGAGAGTTGAAATTAACAATGAATGTTTAGTGTACGAACAACAAATTAAGTATTTAGGAGTTATACTAGACTCCGAATTGAGTTTCCGTCCTCATGCTGATTATACAATGAGGAAATTTTCCCAAAAGATCGGATTTATCTCCAGAGTAGCTAAAAACCTGTCAATGTATTCAAAATTATTGTTGTATAATAGTATAGCAGCTCCCCATCTCGAATTCTGTTCCTCTTTATTGTACAGCCTACCAAGTTATAAAATTAGAGAATTTCAAGTGATTCAAAACAGAGCGATGAGAACAGTTTTAAAATGTAATAGGTACACTCCAATTAATCTTATGTTAGACGTTAGTGGTATGTTGTCTATCAGACAAAAAATAATGTTTAATGTTAACACCTTTATTTATAAAATTAGAAATAAATTGTTACCGAACTACATCTGTGATAGAGTAAAATGTTTTAAGAACATCCATAATTACCAAACTAGAAACTGTGATGATTTTATGTTAGTCAATAGAGGAAATTCTAGTCAGATGATGAGTAATTCAATCTTAAACAGAGGTCTCTCCGGTTACAATAAAATGCCGAGCCATATTAAGAACTGTGATAACTTAACAACTTTTAAAAAACTGTTGAGGGAATATGTGTTGCATGAATTTTAATTGTTTAAAATATGTTTGTACTTATTTATTGATTGTTATTATACACTTTTTATCTTTTTATAATCATTATGCCATTATTATTATTTATATTGTTTTTGTATGTAGCTATATAAGCTAAATAAAGACATTATTATATTAACTTCCACCAATATATTGAACAACATTTTTATTTGTTCCAAAACCAAGTGAACCATGAATTTAGGTATATTTTATGTATTGAGATTTTCAAGTATCGATAACCGAAGAAGTTCTCGAAGTAGGAATTTTTTTTCAAAGTACGTCGTTTGGCAACAGTGATTTTTTTATCAGCACCCTCGCCGCGTATTCGCGCGCGTGGGAATGTCGGAACGCAATATTGCAATATTTGCTGAGTCGAGTCTGGTCGAGAGAAATATTGATGAATTCAGTTGATACAGATCTGCTTATTTTACTTATCCATTTTTTTTAACTCTGACTTGCGTTCAATCGAACTAATACCATTGGAGAAAAAATTATGAGGTGATTCCTAAAATTTTTTTTTGCAAAATAGTTAGGGGAATGTTGCCTATATTGAACCGCTACCTAAATTGGACCACCTTACAACAAGTCCCAAATCATCTGGCAATACAGGAGCCTCCTGGGTGATGGTGGATGATTTGGGACTTGTTTAGTTTAATGGAAATGTACTGCGGTCCAATTTAGGTAGCGGTTAAACATAGGCAACCTTCTCCTATTTTACGGATTTGTCGAGAAATACTTCCTAAGAGAGCTTCGCTCCTTTAAATAAGACATCCTTGAATATAGTTCATTAGGCAGTGACGATTTTCGGTACATATTCTTCCATACAGCAAACATGGATAAAATTGTTTGGTTCAGTTAGTGTTCCTGAGCAAAACTCATTTCTATTTAGAGGGGAGGTTCAACGATGGGTTGAGGTGGAACTGGAAAATACGTCGGAACATACGATCATACGAATACACTGCACTTATTTTCCCAGTGTTAAAAATGGTTCTGGTAGTAAGAGGTTTATTGAAGTTAAGTGAAAAAAACTGTCTGGCTAATAAGTGAGGATGGAGTATAGTCTGGCAAGTTAAAGAGTAAAAAGTTTTCATCAAAAAATGTTCACCCTATAATATAATAACAACTCATAATACAGTCTGGGTAACTCAGCGAAACTTATTTCCAATAATATTTTATGTTTGTATATACATTCATCCAATGCTAAATGCTAAATTTCAAGCCTGGAATAAGTGCTACGGATTTATAGAATCGCTCAAATTTTTGAATCCGCAAATTTTCGGCCAGACTCACTTTCTACCATCTGAGATTAGCCAGACCGCTGTTTTCATAAACTTCATGTTGTACTCAACTGAATATAAAATATTCATGACTGGGAGAATAAGTGAACTTGTAACATATCTCTACTTTTTGAATCCATCTTGTAATTTTAGGCAGACTCAAAAATCATTTTTTCTTTGTCATCAACTGAACCGATTAATCCATATAGGGGAGAATCGGATATTGGCGCGCGGTTGATAATACCGCGCCCCCTTTTATCGCCTAGTAGATAATAATATCATGCAACACTGCAAAATTAGTGGTCACTTTGAACGTGTTCTTTTCTCACAGAATTCAAATATTTATACCGTCTGTTCGGGATCGAGGTATGAACTAAACCCATTTTTCAAATCTAGGATAATTTGCTGAGATAGAATACCACGTCCTGTGTGGTGGCAATCGTTTGTCTTCAGTTTTTATTTTCCGAATAATCTTTGAATAAAATCAAAATTGTGCCGTCTGATAATTGCGTTCCGAGGGCGCAGTATTATCAGACTAGGGTTTGCCAGATGCTTTTCTTCAAGATTGCTAGATCTCCACAAAAAAGAATAAAAAACGTTATGGGATCCAGCTAAGCAGCTTCAGAATCTGTACGTTCCTGGAGGAAAGATGGTGGTAACAAGAAGTCTTGACTTGGCAAATAGGTGGCCATCCAAATACCCGGTAAAACCTATGCACCTACTGAGTACTGCCAAAGAAATCTGCTGATAACTATAATTGCGAATTTTGTTATTGAACATCAAATAATACTGCGAGGAAGGCATCATTTTTGAAGCACGGTATTATCAAACATGGGGCGTGGTAATATCAGATTAGTTTGATAACACCACGCGTTCACACATTTCTGTTATTCTCCCACTCCCTTTACTACTTCACCTCAACTCAAAATTTGTCATTTGTACTCATTTGCCATACAAATCTTCTATTCAATGGCGTTCTCAAAGTTGGTATAAAACACACCTAGTAATTTCTAGAGGGTATTTACCTCAAGGGCGCCCCAATATCCAATTCTCCCCCACAAGTCTACTGGGAAAATAAGTGAAAAAAAAATTCTCCGCCTCCAGGACTAATAGTTTTTCTTCAATATTTCCAGAACCGTTCATATAATAATTATAATCATAAAATGTGATACAACGCATAAACTTTTAATTTCAGAATTTGAGCTCAAAATTTCTATAGTTTGATCAGGTTGGGTGAGGGTAAAAACAATCCCATTTTTGTATGGTATTTTTTTTTAATATTCAAGTTTCAGAATCTGATACCTGTAGGTTTTTTACGTGAAGAAGACACCCTTAGTTTATATCGATGAAGCTAGGAGTTTTCGGGAAAATCACAATTTTTTACAGCGATTCATCGGCACCCTAAACACGGTTTTTCCTCAATTTTTAAGAAACCGCTCACACAAAAATATTGAAATTTTCACCTGCATAAACTTTTGATGCCAGATTAGATTCCGAGCTCAAAATTCTTGATCTTTTACCAAAGGCGTACTGATACTGAAGAGTTCGGTTTAGGGGTAAAAACAAACCCATTTTTATAGATCCCCTAGGAAGCATTTTTCGACAAATGTTTGTTGGAACTTTTTCTCATAAAAATACCACAGGAATCACACCATGAATTTTTTACCAATGTTCAGGAAACACCCTGATGAAAGTATCTACATTCATGGGAATTTCGGAAACGGTATAAGAAATGGATAAAAGGGAAAAAAAGTTACCTCGGCCACAATCGGATGCTGTATCAAAATCAAAAATATCTACAGGGGTTTTCAAAATATCGAGAAAAAACTAAGAATTGTATTGTTCTAAAGATCAAAATTATGCGTAATCTTTTAAACAAATTTAGTGATTTTGTATTAGCGAATACGGCCAATCGAATGGCGTTAACGATTTTTTTCAATGCCTTGCATGTAGTTTTTTTGCAACCATAGCCAACTTTGCCATTACCTAATTTCGTTTGACAACCATATTCGATTTATAAATTATTAAATAGAGAATAGAGCCTCAAAAGAGTTTTTCAACCAAAAAAGCCATGACAGCAAACACAATTATTTTGCATTTTTCACAGGCTGGCTAATGTAAAAACGGTTTCTTTAATAAGTTTACATCTTCCTTCATCCAAAGATAGGCTAGTTATACATTATACATGATTGAAGAGCTCTTTCTATGCTCCATTTAATGACATATTAAATATAATTTGTCGGTCCAAAGAAAAAGTCAAGATGGCTATATGGACGCAAAAAACCAGGAGGCATAAACAAAATTTGTCAACGTCATTCGATTGACCGAAGGCGCCAGTACAAAACTAACAAATGCTTGATATTTGAAAACTCCTGTGGATCGCGATTCACCATGTGATTGCCGCATGCCGTTCCTAGATCCCGATGAAGTAACTTTTTTCTGAGAAACTCTTTATTGTAGACAATACTATTTAACAATATCAACAGTACCTAAAATTGATCATTGTAGAGGATTCTTTTGAACACTAGTTGTTTTCACAAGTTATACTGCACCTAAGACCAGTAGACTACGATTCAACTAAGAACTATACACCGACAATGTGTTCGTCTCTCTCAGGCTACGTGGGTGCTTCATAAGGTGTATAGTTCTTAGTTGAATCGTAGTCTACCGCAAAGCGTTTTTTTCTCAATCAAATTATTAATCTTATTTTTTGACCACCTTTTATTTATAATTATTGAAATGTTGTACAAAATCCTTTGAAGGGTGTCTCTTTCAATGAGAAATTCAACACAAATGGATAATACAGACTTTCTTATAGGATAAGTTCACATATTCAAATCAAAGTCAACAAACGTCATATTTGACATGAAAACACAAATATTTCAAAAAAGCTTATACTAGGGTATAGGACATGATACATCAAATCTGTTTAGAATTTTACGTAGAATGAGAAAATGTAATAGAAAAGTGGGTATTCCATTCAAAACCGAAAACTCAACACTGAATTCTTGAAAATGGAACATCTGGCAACGTCGCCGGTACTTCCATCGAACGCAGAATGTTGTGTTCCCCCTTAGTTCCAAATTTCATACAGTATGTCCAAAATAGTAAGTGAGAGAATAATTGGATATTCCAAGACTTTTGGGACACACTGTAAAAGGAATAATAATAATAAATTGAACAGAAGGTGCCAAGTTAGTATAAAAGGCCCAGTTCTCACAAGGCGATTTTATTGATTGAAAAAAAATCGCAAGCGATAAGTTTTTTTTGTGTTGAAACGGCTCAAAAGCCTGGTTCCTACGAGGCGATTGTAATCGATCAACTTGAAATCCCTATCAAATTGAATGACAGTCGTTCTTTTCGGTTCTTACTGGCCGATTTCTGATGTTCGACGTAAAATCACTCCCGAATTGAATGAGAATCGTTCAATGAGAACATGGTTTTAATAAAAGTTGAACAACTATTGTTGAACGACAACAAGTTGCCTGGCTCTGAAATTTGAATCGGCTTGTCGTTATCAAGGACTGGAATATTGTCATCGTTAACAGTTATCAAAATGTGTTCCGTTGCAATAAAATAGTGCACGGAAACAAGACTTCTCATTAAAAAAAGTATATTTGAAATGGAGTAAGATTTTTTGCTCCCCAAATTACTAGAACTTCATCAGCAACGAAAGTGCTTGTGGAATCACACCATCGATATTTATAAAAACAAGGATGCCAGACAAGAAGTTCTGGGAATATGGACTTGCTCATATGAAGATGATTTCTGTATCCGTGGTCTCATCCTTAATTGCTAGCTTTTCAAGAAGCCTCTGTGAGGCTACTAATTGGTCCCTTCTTGAAATTCAACCTCTTGCCCCACATATTTTCACTAAATATTTCTGAATTCCTAAATTGAGATATTTTTCATTTCACTGCGACAAGTTGGATCAACCCTGCTCAGAGCCATTTTCAAGTTTGACAATGTCATTCCTGTCCGATGATCGTTTCGACACGATTTGTGTTGATGAACAAAAGTCGTTCTACTAAAATCGCCTATTGAGAACACAAATCGCTTGCGATTTTTGTTGATCAACAACTATCGTTCAACTAAAATCGCCTCGTAAGAACCGCACTGAAGGCCAGCCAACTATTCCTTGTTTAGAAAAACGTAAATATCTTTAT
Organism: Orchestes rusci; assembly: GCA_958502075.1. Classification (NCBI taxonomy): domain Eukaryota; kingdom Metazoa; phylum Arthropoda; class Insecta; order Coleoptera; family Curculionidae; genus Orchestes; species Orchestes rusci. Next base: position 68,359,802 of record OY293303.1, read on the forward strand.
AACCGTTAAAGATAACATGATCAACCCTTATATAGGTGGTATGGTGGGATAATCACTTTCTGTGAATGAAGATGTGTGTGCAAACGTCTCGTTAAAAAAATACAGAGCGTTGAAAGTTGAGGAAAATTTCGATTTTTTTATCTGTAGATTTGAAACGCCTCAAGCGATTTTGTTCAAACTTTTTCGGGAGTATGTCCGGGGTTCTTAGGCATCTTCTTGAGAAATTTGTTCAAGTTTAACTTATCCAGGACCGGACCTAGAGTGACAAATATTTCTTTTCTCGAAGAAAGAAGTTGTACGCCATCGAGTTTTCACAAAGTAAAAACCATGTTTTGATTTTCCGTTCAATTTTGAGCAAAAACGCAACTTGAGTTTTTCTTTTCCGATGCGTCGTTTTCGAGATAGAAACTGAAGATCAATGTAATGCAGAAAAATGCACTTATTTGAAGCTCTAAGGAAAATGAAAAATCAAATGATTTCATGACAACTGCTCAAACTGATGCGCCTTGTTGCATAAAAAACACGAAACTAGTAAAATTTTAATAAAATCACTTGGGACGTGTCGAATTTACAGACAAAAAAATCGAAATGATTACTCTTATTATTATTATCTTTTTAACGAAATGTTTGCGGACTCATGTTCATCTACAAAAAATGATTATCCCACCATAATCTATTCCCTATTCTATTAGTTGAAATAAGAAGAAAATTCTCTATCGAAATAGAAGATAAAATTTAGGGTGTCCCGTTTAAGAAAAAATGAAAAGGCCTCAGTTTTTGAGTTCTGATGCTCAATTGTTTTTACTGATAACGAATTCTGATGATTCAGAGAAAATACTACAACTTTGTAATTTGAACCGTTCTCAAGGAAGATAGCTATTGGCCAAAATATACCTGAACACCCTGTACAGGGTCATTCCGTATATATTGAACCCTATGCTAGCGGCGTTATCAATGAAGATATAAAAAAAATGTAAATATGAAAGCTTTAGATATTGAACTGAACTTTTCAAAAATCCTATCAAAAAAACAAAAGACTATCAAAATGTCAATATTTTCCCAATAGTTGCATTTTTTTTAATGGAACCTCCTGTATATTATCATATATTATGAAAGAGCTTTTTTTCTTGATTTAAAAAATATAAAGTTTGATACCTTTCTGATGAGTCGTTCAGGAGATATTTAAGTCTAAATATGTGAAAGAATTAGTATTAAGATCCCGGTTGCCATGGATAAAGTTGCACTAATTTATTAATTCGTGAATATTTGGAATAAAATCTAGAAGATAAAGTTATTTGAGCTCCATTTCTATTGATTCAATCTTTATAATCACGATTCTATCATTTTTTCCATAGCAACCGGCATGTGAGTTTTGATTTTTCAACATATTTAAACTTGAATATCTCCTGAACGACTCATCAGGAAAGTATCAAACTGATAATATACAGGGGGTTCCACATAATAAGATTTTTGAAAATTTCAGATGAATATCTAAAACTTTCATTAACAAAATTTTTATATCTCCATGGATAACGCCGCTAGCATGTACTGTGTGACTGTACAATGAACTGTTAACGGCCGGAAAGTTTGGACAATTTTTTTTATATTTTTACGAGTATTTTTAGATGAAGAATCTGTTCTTTCATTTTCCACACAATATTCTGTAGCACTTGACATTCTGTAAAGAGGGCCTTTTTTCAAAGGGACAATAAGCCTCATATGGAAAAGTAATATCTTTTTAAATTCACACACAAAGGTTCTCGACCATGAACCACTTTTTTAAAATAGTGACAGTTTTGTCTATCTCTTCCGGTTATTCCGGAAGAAGCTACCAACTTCCTCATTTTAAATGGCAATTCCCATTTTTTATTGTACATTTAGGCCGTGTTCCGGAAGCACGCTATTAGCGCTATTTCGTGCGTGCCGTTCACGGAGCATTTCTCTAGCAGAGCGCAAAGCGCATCTATGACGGCATTGTTTTTGCAGTCTTCATCACTCACGCTATGTTATGCTATTTTCATCGAGTTAAGGCACCAATAGCGGCCGATAGCGTTAGCGCCATCTCCTGCAATAAGTGCTAAGTGAACAGTTTGTTTTTTTTGAAAAATTCAAAATTGATTTTGTGGATTAAGACGAACAAGTGCTTCGTGAAATGTGCATTTAATCGTTTTTTTTAAGGTTTTGTGGAGTGGGCATAAAATGTTTATTGTCAAGGGGCAAACAACAAAAATAATAGAAAGAACATTATTAAAGGTTTGTCGATACCCACAATCTGAAGTGGTTGGAGTGGGCACTACAAGGAATCAAAAATTTTGAGTAACTTCCACCACATTAATGGCCGATTTGAGCAACCTATTCAAGGATACTTAACGCTTGGGAACCCTTGACTTCAATAATTTTAGGCTTGCATAAATTGAAAGCACACTTCATCGCGCTTGTTTCTCCGCAATTACGCTATAAATACAGAGTCATTTTTCTGAACATTCATTTTTGGTAAGTTTTAATCACATTGTTAAACAAAAACTCAAAGATAATCCATTCGCAAGGACGGTATAGTTAAAGGTAGCATGTTTTACTCTCCGACAGTGCGATAGCGACGCGCGGTGGCGTGTCGGCGAGTCATTCTAGCGGTAGTAAAATGAATGTGATGTTTCACCTATCGACTTGCAACGGCGACGTTGCGACATATGTCGCCGCGGCATGGCATGCCGTCGAGAAACAAAAAATGTTTTTTGTACGGCAACGCAGTAGTATTGCAGCACAATTGTCGGTCATCTTTTGTGATTTTAATATATTATTCCTATTTTTCTGTCATGGCGCAAACATTGATGATGACTTCGACGAAGTTTTAGTAGATTGTGTGCATACATTTCCAGTTAAATAAAAATGTTGTGATTTTGGTTATATCATATTATTTTTGTAATCATTTAATTTCTGTAGTATTTTAACTTTAAAAATTTGTGAAAGAGCCTTGGGTCTTTCAATGTTATCTTGACAACTAATGTTACGAACGCTTTGCTACAACTGAATTGTCGCATAGTGAAACAACACATTGGTCGCAAACTCGCAATTTGCATCCCCACAGTTCATCGCACGTCGCTATCGCGTGTCGCACTTTGCACTGTCGGAGAGTAGAACATCCTACCTTGAGTGTATGTACAATCAATCTGGAAAATCCATGTTTTACACATGGCCATTTATATTGTAGCAAGTTTCGCTATAGAAAACACTGTTCAGTTTTAATTTGTTTATTTCAAGTCACTATGTACAGCACTCACTATTTACAAACAATTTATATTGCAATCGTAGCGCATTTATGTTTTAACGATTTATATTTCGCGGCTTATCGATAACTATTCTACTTCAAATGTCGGACCTCATTACATACCTTTCTCGCTGAAACTTCCCGAATACCGCCGCATTGTATAGAACTCTGTAGAATATAGTAGAAACCTGCTCCGCCCACTGGTTTCGCTAGAATGTACGAGAAGGTACAAATCGATTCTACACAATTTGGTCCTGGCGCATTCACCAACACCGCTGAACACATGTTTCGTCACATTGCCCCCATCTCAAGGCATTTCGTCCCGAATTGCCTTCATGTCGGTATCGGCAACTGTCTCCAAACCGGCAGCCTGATGTTCTATGGAAGTAGCAGTCCATTGTTCTCTGTTTCGTCCTCCGGGAAGGATAGCAGCACACCAGGATGTCAATACCGCTTTCTTTGAAGATCACCTCCAGCCCCTTACTACTCCCCTTACTACTTTCCAGTCCAGTTGGTCGTTCGTCATCTTCGGAATTGCCAGATGGGTCAGGTCCTGTGACAGCATTAAGCTTCTCAGCTAATGAAGTGCCTCCAAACATCACTATAGCTGGTCCGATGTTGTGGAAGCTTCCTTGTCACCAGGTAAAACAGGTATCGTGTCCCTGTCGTGACTTGAAGCGTCTTCCCAACCTCTGGCCTTTGTCGTCGCAGATGGTCCATTCGCCAGAATTTGCCCTTGAATGCAGAAGCAAGTCTAGTCCTCATGCTGAGGTCTTCAGAGACCGAGTGAGCTAACGCGTACTCCGCCGGTGCGTTGAACAGATCCAGCTGCTGTTCTCGAACGACGCCATTCAGGACTTTCTGGCCGTTGGAATATAAGGACATGATGGTTTTCAGGGACATGTCCACCACGGGTGACTTGATTTGCCTCACGTCAGCTTCCTGATGGTCTCCAGCATACGGGGCCAAACGGTTAAAATGAACAACCCTCGGCTTCCCTCGTGGCGGTTTCTTTATCCGGTAGACGACGTTATTGATTCGCTCCAGAATCTCATACGGGCCCTTTCAAAAACTTTGCAGCTTTGGGTAGAATCCACGTGGCCTATGTGGGTTGTGAAGCCAAACCAAATCACCAACACGGAACTCTCCTTCTTCGGCCTTTAAGTCGTATGCCTCATTTATCCTCTCCTTGGCACTTTGTATGCACTCGTTGATGGATATCGTCCATCTTTCTACGAAGATCACTTGCGTAGTCTTTCCCAGCCACATCCTCACCAGGTGGACAGCCAAACTTCAAGTCGCAGGGCAGCTGGAGTTCACGACCCATGATGATCTTGGCAGGTGTTTCGCCTGTCGATTCATGAACTACCGATTGTGGTGCATCCGATTGTGGGTGCAACGTCGTTCTCTATGTCTTCTTGATCTTCAAGACATCGCAGACTTTCCGGAATAGCATCGATTCGAAGTTCCTGCCCTGGTCCGAATGCAGCTGCAACGAGACACCAAAACGGCAAAACCATTCCCTAATCAAGACATCGGCAACGGTAGCCGCCTCCTGGTTTGGCAAGGCATACGCTTCAGCCCACTTGCTGAAGTAATTCATGGCGACCAAGATGTATTTATTTCCTTTGTCCGATTCAGGGAACGGTCCAGCCACGTCGATTGCAATCCTTTCAAAGGGGCTTCCCACGTTGTATTGACGCATAGGAGCTTTTGGCCGTTTCTGGGGTCCGTTACTTGCCGCACGTGCGGCACATTTTCTGCACCATTCCTTCACATCGGCTTGACAGTTGACCCAGTAGAACCGCTCTCGCAGTTTCCCCAGCGTTTTCGTCACTCCTAGATGCCCACCCGTGACGCCATCGTGGACTTCCCTGATCACTTCTGTCTGTCGGCTTCGAGGAAACACTATCTGCTTTCGATCTTCTGATTCTTCACCTCCCTCTTCAGGACGCCATCGTTGAGAACCATAGAGTTCCACTGAGCCCAGTAGGACTTCACGTTGGGGGAGAATCGCGCGACATCTTGCCAAGTTGGTCGTTGGCCTGCCTGTTTCCATCTGATGATCAGCTTCAGCTCCGAATCCTTTTCCTGGTCCTCTCGAAGCGACCGGGTCTGCCAGGAATCATCCACCACAGTCGTCCTGCAGGTGCTCGCTTCCTTTTCCTCGGCTCTTTGACAGTGCTTGCATTGTTCTGGACAAGGTCTTCTGGACAGGGCATCAGCGTTGTTATGGCTGGATCCAGCTCGATGTTCCGTATCAAAGTTGAACTCTTGAAGTCATTCAATCCAACGAGCAACTTGACCCTCCAGATTCTTGAACTGTAGGAGCCATTTGGGCGCGGCGAGGTAGGTTCTCAGCAGAAACTTTCTCCCGTAGAGAGTGTAGAAGTGCTCTACCCCTTTGACTACTGCCAGTGGTTCCCTTCTCGTGACGCAGTAGTTCCGCTCCGGCTTTGACAAGGTTTCCTGCTGGATCTGGGAGAGCACTGCACCAAGTCCTACATTGCTGGCATCCGTATCCAGGATGAAGTTCCCCCCAGGTAGTGGGTAGCCTAGGATGGGCGCGCTGGCAAGTGCCCTTTTAAGCGTGTCAAAGGCCTCCTGACAATCCTCGTCCCAGTGGAAGCGTCTCTGAGCCTCTGTGAGCCTGTGGCGAGGACGGGCGATGTTCGCAAATCCCTGGACATAACGCCGGTAGTACGTGCACAGACCCAGGATACTTCTTAGCTCGAGAAGGTTCTTTGCTACTGGCCACTCCTTAACTGCCTCTACCTTTTGCTGGTAAACGGCTACTTCCTCAGCCGACACGATATGACCCAGGTATTCTACTTTCCTCCTGAACACTTGGCATTTCTTTGGACTAAGCTTCAAACCGAAACTTTTTAGTCTTTGGAATACCTCCTCCAAGTTCTTCAGATGGTCTTTAAATGATTGGTCAACCACGATTATGTCATCCAGGTACACCAGACATGTTGACCAGGATAGTCCTTTGTGCACAGTCTCCATCAGCCGCTCGAACGTAGCAGGTGCGTTGCATAACCCAAACGGCATTACAGTGAACTCCCACAGCCCAGCTTCAACGCTGAAAGCAGTCTTCTCTCGATCTTCGGTGGCCATTTCTACCTGCCAATATCCGCTTTTCAGAGCCAGGGTTGAGAAGATCCGTCCGGCCAAGGTATCCAGAGTGTCGTCGATCCGTGGTAGCGGCTAGCTGTCTTTCTTTGGCACGTTGTTCAGCTGACGATAGTCCACACAGAATCGAGTTGAACCGTCCTTCTTTTTAACTAGAACAACTGGCGATGACCACGGACTACTAGAAGGCTCGATGGCACCGCCTTTCTCCATGTCCTGGATTATCTTGTCCGCCTCCCCCTTCTTGGCCAAAGGTAGTCTTTTAGCTGTTTTGCGGATCGGTGCTCCCTGTGTGTTGATGGTGTGCCGCACCACGTTCGTTTGGCCATTTTTCCCAGTCCCGTAGTCGAAGATGTCGCCGTAATTCCTTATTAGGCCTCTCAATCGTTGTTTTTGTCTCTCCGGTGAACTCAGAGATGGTCTTCTCGGTCTCACATACTTGTCGCACCACAGAGGAAATTGACGAGCAGAGCCCCAAAACTGTGTCCCTTGCAAAACTTACAGAGTGATAATTGACGTTCATCACTCTCACGGGCACAGTCTTTCACACATGTACCAGGCTCTTTCCACATGCAATGCCTCGTCCTACTTCAGAATCGTGTATTTTAGGCTCAAACATCACGATACTTCCTTCTTTCATCTTTCCTTCCAGACGAGCCCACAAAATCATCTCGCTCCAGTCAGGAATTGAAGCATCCCCAGCCAGCAAAACACGAACTGTCTCTTCCTCTCTCCCATGCAGTATCACCTCTTCGTTGTTGGTTCTCTGTGTTCCATTTTTGAAATCTAATTGGAAGACTCGGGTATTCATGATGTCCATTCCAATTATGTTTTCTTCCTCAATATCAGCAAGCAGCATTGGATGTTTGCACCTGGTACTTCCCAGAGTCACTGCTGCCTCCACTTCACCATGGATCCTGGCCATGTCTCCTGTTGCCGTCCGTGGTCGCCACTTTGTTGGTTTAATCATTGTCGGTGTGGTGACAATGTCGGACCTGTTGATAGTCTTCGTCGCACCTGTATCCAGCAGCATGGTGCGTTTCTCTCCATTGACAAAGCCATCCACAAACACGCTGTTCAGTTTGGGTCCTAAAGAGGCAACTATGGCAGTTTCCTTCGGAGCATACTGGTAAGAGGTCGACGATTGCCCCTTCGCATCGACCCTTTCCAGTTTTTTCGATGCCGAAGAAGGTGCCTTCTTGCATCGGCTACGGATGTGGCCAGGCTCTCCACCGTTCCAGCATCGCAGCTCCCTGCGTCTGAAGGACTCCACTTCCCTGATAACTCGCCTCACAGTAGCTTCGACGTTCTCTTCCTGTGTGGGATCCTGCTTTTCTATTCTTCACACGCGCGCAGGTGTCTTCACGGACTGCTTTGCCGCTTCAAATTCCAAGGCCAGAGCGTCGACAAGTCTGTCGGGTCGATGAAGTATCACGGACTGCCTTATCTCCTGATCCCGAAGACTATCCAAAAAGGCCTGCACAGCCAACCTCTCCATCACATTTTCTGGCGTGGTTAAATGAGCCAGTCGGGCAAGGCGAGCCACATCAGCTTGGAACTCCTGCAGACTCTCGTTGTTCTTCTGAGAGCGGTTCTTCAGCTGAGAGTGGAAGACGTGCTCTTAGTGAGTAGGTGTAGTAGGTGTCAACTCCCTTATGTTAAATGGAACACCTTATATATTATTACATTTTTGGATTCTACGTAAAATTCTAGGCAGATTTCATGCATCATGTCCTATACCTAAGTATTAGCGATTTTGAAATATTTTAGTTTCTATGTCAAAAATGACGTTTGAAGGCTCCTATTTAAATGTGAATTTCACCCATAAGAAAGCCTTCATTATATAATTTGTATTGGATTTCTTGTTGAAAAGGACCTACTTCAATAGATTTTTCACAGCAATATGAAAACTATTATTACAGGGTGGGCCAAAAATAAGATCAAAAATTAAATTCAGAGAACGGCCAAAAATCAATTTTTTCAAATGGAAACTCCTAATTTTCGTAATTTCATCTTATTGTGCATTAAAAATAAAAGTGAGTAAGATTGTCCTCTCCAAAAATTCTTTTTTTTATTTTTTTTTTGAATTTTTGAAATGAACAATATTAGGTAAACTCACCCTTATTTTTAATGCACAATGAGATAATATTATAAAAATTAGGGGTTTCCATTTGAAAAAATTTATTTTTGGCCGTTTTCTGAATTTAATTTTTGATCTTATTTTTGGCCAACCCTGTAATAATAGTTTTCATATTGCTGTGAAAAATCTGTTAAAGTAGGTCCTTTTCAACAAGAAATCCAATACAAATCAAATAATGAAGGCTTTCTTATAGGTGAAATTCACATTTAAATAGAAGCCTTCAAACGTCATTTTTGACATAAAAACTAAAATATTTCAGAAACGCTCATTCTTAGGTATAGGACATATGATACATAAAATCTGCCTAGAATTTTACGTGGAATCCAAAAATGTAATAATATATAGCGTGTTCCATTTAAAACCAGCGAGTTGGCACCTACTTCCGGTATAACGGGATGTCGCGCAACGTAGCTATTATTTCATTTGAAGAGAGCATCCTTTTAGACCTCACCATACAAATTTTCAGAATTCCAATCGTTTTATTTCTCGAGATATTCTAATGGACGGTCACCGTGAGACACCCTGTATACCTTTCTCGCTGGAACTTCCCGAATACCGCCGCATTGTATAGAACTCTGTAGAATAAAGTAGAAATCTGCTCCGCCTTCTGGTTTCGCTAGAATGTACCAGAAGGTACAAATCGATTCTACACAATGTGGTCCTGGCGCATTCACCAACACAGCTGAACACATGTTTCGTCACAATATGTTGCCTGTTCCCGTGTCGAAGAAGCATCGACATTACTTATACGCATTACAAAACCAAACTTACAATATTGTGTTTACCAAACAATGAACGTTTGTTAACTTTGAAATACTTTTTCAATATACAAGCACAGGACCACGTCTGTCGGGTCAGCTATAGTTGTTAATCATCACAGTAGTTCAATGTAGATATGCAAACAGAGCATTCTTGGGATGGATAGTTAATAAAAAGTTGAAAAAAAAACAATTCGCAGTTTTATATTGATCGTCAGACAAATTATGGAATCAGCAATGCCTTAATCATCTCGCGAAAGATCGCTTTAAATTGGAATATGTTGTTCATACTCTGATAATCGGAGAAGAATAGAGATGATGACATGTTATGGAAATGGAAAGTTGAGAAGTCTGAAATTAATGTAATTTTGAATATGAAATAGTACTTGAACGTATTTTGGACAACTATTATGCTCGTAAATCCTCAATAAAAAAAGCCACAAGTCAAGTCCACTAGACTACAGTAAAATGCAGCAGGGTACGTCACCGTGATTGGTCAGAAGTAGATACATTTGGCGAGTGATTAGAATTGGAATTTTTGTAGTTAGATTCTCCATTGATGAAATGAATAAAACTCTTATCTGTTTTCAGATAGATAATAAGAAAGAACAAAATCTCCAGATATTAAATCTCTGGACGAAGTTCTTTTAGTAATAATTTATTATTTTTTAGGCATTTTATGATCATCGGAAGAATGATTTTCTTTTCCTGAATTTTTCCTTCTCACTGTATTCAAGTTGTGAAATCGTTCCAAAGGATATTTAGGCAAAATAATAATCTGTGGAAAATAATGGAAAATCTATTGCTAATAGGTGGAACTTCTTATTTCAATGAACTATCTGTATATATAAAAATCAATTGCTGTTCGTCAGCCTCGCTAAAAGTCGAGAACGACTGGATCGATTTGGCTAATTTTGGTCTTGAAATATTTGTGGGAGTCTAGAGAAGGTTTGAATTGTTACAGTTTCGCTATAGAAAACACTGTTCAGTTTCAATTTATCCATTTCAAGTCACTATTTACAGCACTCACTATTTACAAACAATTTATATCAGCCTATTTATGTTTTACGATTCATATTTCGCGGCCAATCAATAACTGAACTGAACTGAACTGGCGGCTGCGTCTCCGAAGTCTCATATATCCCAGGCCCCATAGGCGAAGTTAGGTCTTTGTCTTAGGGGGGGCTCAAGCCCTAGGCAAGAATTATGAAATGCCGAAGGCGGAAGATTTTTGAGCTGCGCATTCGCCATTTTATCACAATTCGCTCAAACTATTCACCAAATAATGTCAAATGAAGAATTATTTCATCCATTATTTAGCAGCTATAAATAATGATGAATAACTAAAACGTGAAAGCCCCAAGATCATATCTACTCTGGGTTCTGGGAAGAACGAAAGATGTGTATATTTTTTGTGTTCATATGTGTTAGTGGGTATTGGTATAAATAACTATAGACTAAATGAAAACCTACAAGTCAAAAAACATCCACATCTATTTGTCCTGACATAAAGAAATAAAAATAGAAACCATATATTCCTTGAGAACTTGAACGAACGCCTTCAGCTTTTTTTCGTTTTGAGAAACGAACGTCTACCCCTATGTCATTTTTATTGGCCAACTCCAACTCTTGTATTTGTGGCCACAATCGTTCAAACACATTTTGGTAACGGTTTTACTCCAATGAATCTATGATCCATTGATGATGTTTGTAGTTTCAGCTATCATTCATAATTATTAATACTCATGTAAAAATATTCAAACCGCCAAACTTAATGGGGGGGCTAATACACAATATGGGAAGCCCCCACCTAACTTCGCCACTGCCAGACCCTTCGCCGAAAATGCGAGAATACCCCAGATCTTTCTAGAACTATCTATACGCTTCCACCCCGTTTGCGCAGCAGCACAGTGGCGTTGCAGGGCAGATATCGGCGACAAAATCATATCTCGTCACATAAATATAAAAATGCCTGGAATTAAATAAAAACAACAATAATTTTGATTGCGTTATGAATGCCATCATTTGTCAGCATTCATGAATGACAGTAAGTGGAGTTATGTTCCATTGCTACGTACAAAACATCAAGTTGCGTTCACATTTAATAAATATTAGCGTTGTGTGGTGAATGTAAATAAGAAACGGTGACTTAAATAGTGATATTGTATTAGATAAATGTGTGGAAACAAATTATTATTTGTCGTAAATAAACCTTTTGTTTTATAAAAAATATTGAATCGAAAGTTTGTTATTCTATATTATCTCAAGGTGCGTCCCCACTTGCAACAAAACAGCGAACGAAACGTCGTCGCAAAACTCGTCGCGAACCTCTTCAAGAGCCCCGCCGTTAGCGCCGTTGCAGATCCAGTCCCGAACACAGTCGCGCAAGAAAGTAGCGAACTTCACGACATTCCGTTGTCTTTGATTTTATTGAGTGAGTCCTCGTTTGTTGCAATTGAACGTATTATGTTCATTGGTATTTATTGAATCTATCAATCATCATACAGGGTTGGTCAGAAGGGCCGGGTCAAATTGAGTAGGTAGGACATTATTATTACACACGTGAATGTAATTAACATGATATTTTCCAAACCAATAATGGTTATAAATGTGTAGATATTCAAGTGGGTACCTACAAACTCCACTATAGGTTTTGACTTTTCACGGGAGAATTGTTGAATTCGCTTTATTTACTTACCTGCTCCAGTAACAAAAGTTTGTTTTTCATCCTCGCCTTTTTTCTTCGCAATGACGATTATAACACAGTCACTTTCTTCTTCCACTGGCCAGTTTAAAATTTATCTTGGACGATATTTTTCCTCATGCATCATTCTTTTTAATTTTGTTCTGATGCATCTCATTGAAGTTATTGTTTTTGAAACTCTCAATCGTTCAATCATGGTCTCTTGAGTTCATTTTATTAATAATCAAATCGGATATGAAACACTGTAAACAACCTATTCGCTGCACTGCAATGAAGCTATAAACCAACTAACTGACGCTAGGAAATTTAACTTTCAATCTGTCCGTCCCCGATTCTTCATCTTGCTACAATCAACAATGCAGCGATCGATATCACCAAAAGAACCACAACTGTTGAAACGCGACAAGGTTTGCGACGGCGCGGCGTTCGGTCCGCTGCTTTGTTGCAAGTGGGGACGCACCTACAGGTTGGTGGGCGGAGTCGTGGGTTGTATTATATTTTTTTGCTTTTTCATATTTTTTCTCTTTTTTCATTTCAATTCTAGTCAAGCTTATGAAAAACAATCATAATGTGCACCAGATTTTGACCCATTTAATTGAAAATAGGTACTTTTTTGTTTGTTTTATGTTTATTTAGGTATATCTCTTGATCATTATTTTTTGGGATTGATTGGCATAATGTACAAGGACTTTCATTCCATGGACAAAAAGTTTATTGGAAAATATAAAAATACCAAACGCTGAGGATATTGATAAATAATTAGATACCTTGTCTAAAATAGTTATTTACCTAACAAGTGTGGAAAGTGATACTTTACTGCACGCGACGGCAGTGACTGACCGACGCGAAGCGGAGTTTGGTCACAACGTCAAGGGCGGTAAAGACACTTTCCACATGTGTTAGGTACAAAATTTCACCTTTGAGTTGAAATTTCACATTTTCTTCAACATGGAAATCTGCCTCTCCATAATTTTGTCATAGTAACCACCAAAGAAATGTTATTCATATTCAGTATGACACGATGGTTACCTAGAGAGATTGGTGGTTAAGTAAAGTACTTTACCACACTTTGTGCGGAAAAGTAACTTTACCACACGGAGTGCTGTAAAGTGCTACTTGCCACACGAGTAGGTAAAGTTATAAACCAAGTACATACATACTTAGGTGTTACCTTCCGATATACATATTCATTAACATACAAAGGTATATCTGCACCTGCCTATAAAATTCACAAGTCTCTATGTTAACAAACACTATTCACAAATCATTATTAAAGAAACAAGTGGAAGGTCTTTATATATCCTTAGCGTTTATAAATTTAATTTCCTTAAAATGAGAGTTGTTTCACATTATGCCAATCGTCCCTGAAAAATAATGATCTATAATCCTAGCTTCATAAGAGATCAAGAGATATTGAGATATACCTAAATGAACAATTAAAAAACTAAAAATGAGTACCTACCTATTTTCAAATCTGGTGCACACAATGATTGTTTCTCATAAGCTTGATTAGAATTAAAAAGAAATAAGCAAAAAATTATAATACCTACATAGTTCATTGGAATAAGAAATTCAACCTATTTGCAATACATTTTTCCTTATTCTCCACCGATTATTATTTCGCCTAAATATCCTTTGGAACGATGTTTCAGCTTGAATACAGTGAAATGGATAAATTCAGGGTAAGAAAATCATTCTTCCGATAGTCATAATGCCTAAGAAAATATTGAATTATTACCAACAGTTGAAAACAGATTAGGATTAGAGTATTATTCATTTTATCAATGGAATATTCAACTACATTAATTCCAATGATTTTCCAACAACTCGATATAGCCCGAAGTCTCTTTGTGTGTCACATATTTATACATTGAGGGGAGAGAGGAATTCTTGCGAGAATTCTTGCGAGTTTGCCAAACTGCAAATTCAATAAGTAGCTACCTTGTATTCAAGATATTTTTATTCTAATTAAAATTAAAAATGCTTTATACTCTATGACTGCATCCCCGGTGGTTACCAATTATATAATATGTACATTTTCAGATCACTAGTGATGATGAAACATTTTCAATGAGACCCATATTTTTCCATGAACCTTGGTTACTTATGTAGACACGATGCAACGAAATACATCTGGCACCACGACACAAATAACTATTTGAGATCTACCAATCACAGCTGATAGTCATTGTAACAAATCATAGCCTGTAGCTCCCTTGGAACACTGTTGTCGGCTTGTTCAAAATTCAATATTTTTGAAGGCCGAACAGCTGAACGAACGTTGAACGAGTTCAACGGACGAGATGTAAATAATAACATTTTTATCATAGTGACAAACAATTTGCCCAGAATCTAGGGTGTACGCTAGTTCTAGTGGGTTCTATGTTCTAAGATAATTTCCAATTCGAATCACCCGCCAAATGTATTTAACTTCTGACGGCGACGTACCCTGCTGAATTTTACTGTCGTCCAAGTCCAAGATGAGTATATAACAGGTTGCCTCACTTTTACGGTCATGACGTCATCTGTGTCAGGTGTTGCCAGATGATCACTATCAAAAACAGTAGAACTGAACCCATGGGCGAAATCAGTATATCTCCTGTTAAAACAGTACTTCTGGCAACCTTGCGAATGACACATGATACGATACGAGGCAGGCCGATGCAAGCGAATGACAGGATTCAGTCTACTGCGGACGCTAGAATCCGAAGACGTCATATTTTTCTCACCTCCGTCTCTTACCTCAGGCGAAGTGAGGGAACCTCTCGTATACTGATCTTGGTCCAAGTCCACTTAGGTACTTGACAATCTTGACATAATATCTAAGCCAATGAGAAGATACCATCTATAATCTATGGTCACATGATGCCAAACTTAATGATCACTTAGATGATACAGTGAAAGATTAATATTACTTTATTTACGTTCAACCCACTTACGAAAAAAATATCGCAATCGTTAAATTTTTGTTTACTCGTGACATTTTCAGATTTGTATCCAAATTGGATTTGTTTCGGCGTAATTACGGAACCGCGTGGTCGTTATGTCCGAAAACAAAACAAAATAGCAGCTACGTTAACACATTTATGCCTCAGTTACATTCAATTTCACTTTGAAGTGGAAGTGAGAGATTTCCGCTTGCCAAACGGGAATCATATGCTACCATCCACATTGAATTTGGCGTAAGCGTGACTTTGAACACAAATTCAATACAGTATGTCCGCGTATGCGGTTAAGAAGAGGTGAAATGGACCAAAAACTGAAAGATACGACAAAAAGTCATTCTTGATTGAAAAAAAGTCTGCTTTTTGAAAAAATAGAAGCTACGCTGAGAAAATTGACAAAAATCTTAAAACCTAAAATTAATCAACAGCAAAAATTTCATTTCTTGGCTTTTTAACTTTGAATAATACTTGAAAAACTTGCTCCAAATTTAGACACTGAAACCGAACTTACAAAAGAAAATTTGGATCTCTGAGAATTTTAAAAAATTGAACAATTTTGCATGTCAGCATTTCACTACTTCCATATCAGGACTTTTATACCTACAACAACAGGTAATCATCTACAGGTACAAAAGTCATAATATGCAAGTGGTAAAATGCGAACTTGCATAACTGTTTAATTCAAAAATTTTATAAATTAAAATTTTATTCAGTAAGTTCGGAATTAGAGTTTTGGCTAAATTTGGAGCAAGTTTTTTATTTAACATTCCACGTTTAAAAGCCGAAAAATGACTGCTCTTGTTTAATTTGATGTTTTCACATCTTTAGACGCCCTGTATAATAAAAATCAATTTTCTCATCGTAGCTCCTATTTTTTCGGCAAGTAGACTTTTTTAGCAGGAATGACTTTTTGTCGAATCTCTCAATTTTTGGTTCATTTCACCTCTTGTTATCCGCATACGCGGAAATACTGTAGATGGTAGCATATGATTTTCGTTTGGCAAGCGGAGAACTGTCACTTTCACTTCGAAGTGGAATGTAAACCTTAGGTACCTGATGTTCTTGTTTCAATACTATTACGAATGCGAATTAGGTCCGTTTTTGAGTTGTTCCTATAACCGATTTTTCAGAACGTTATAATAATGTTACTTGAAGCTTGAAGTAATGTTATAGTTTCGAAAGAATAACGGTCATTCTTTCGAAACCATAACAAATCGGTTTTTTTCTTGGATCCAACTAAATTCAGACACAGACTCGTTATGTTACATTCTTGGCTTTTAGAAATTCACCCAATCGTACGCTAATAGTACACATAGGCTGGGACATAGGTACAGTGGCAAGCATAGGAATTCGCACACATTATTTAAAACGGTTATTCTTGTCAACCCGCGTAAAATGCCAAAATATTAGACCAGGGTAAAATAAACCAACACATGTGATCTGCTAAAAGTGCTAAATCGTTCCGCTGTCTCTGACCTCGTGCAGTTTGTTTACTTCGATGACTTTTGTTTTTAAACCATGAAAATAACCCAATGCGATGTGTATTTTATACTATCTGTGGTGGGTTTTGTTTAAGGTGATATATATTTAAAAATCTGATACGAAAGAGATGCAAGTAATGTATTTTCCATTAACTTCTCTCAACTACATAAACATCTCACATACTAGCCAATAATTCAATTGCCCTTCGCATCACTGGATAATATATGTATTTGAGAAACCACATTTTGTATCAAGATGATTTGAGTTAAGCTGAAATAACCAATTCCAAACTCAAAAAGTAGCTTTGTTGTTCACCAATGACTATTCATTTTGACGAAATTGATCATAGCAACCATGACAAAGTTTGGCATTTTAGGAGGGTTGTTTAAAATATTGTGTGCCAATTACAATTGTGATATTTTTCACTATAGAAAATACTTGTCCAGTTTTGATTTATTCAATTTAAGTCACTATGTACAGCAGCCACTTTCTTAAAAAAAATAATATTTCAAACGCAGCGTATTAAAAAATGTATATTGCAAACGCAGCGTATTTATGTTTTGACGATTTATATTTCACGGCCAATCAATAATTCCTTCTTCAAATGGCGGACCTCATTATATACCGTCCTCGCTGAAACTGCCCGAATACCGCCGTTTTGTATAGAACACTGTAGAATATAGTAGATATCTGCTCCGCCCTCTGGTTTTGCTAGAATGTACCAGAAAGTACAAATCGATTCTACACAGTGTAGTGGCTGGCACATCCACCAACTTTGGTCCGCTGAACAGATGTTTCGTCACATTGCCCCCATCTTAAGGCATTTAGTCCCGAATTGCCTTCATGTCGGTATCGGCAACTGTCCCCAAACCGGCAGTGTGATGATTGGTGGAAATAACAGTCCACTGTCCTTTGGTTCGTCCTCCAGAAAGGATAGCAGCACACCAGGATGTCGATGCCACTCCCCTTGCAGATCGCCTCCTGCAAGCTTCTCGACACTCGCCAATCCACTTAGTCATTGGTCATCTTTGGGATTGCCAGATGAGTCAGGTCCTGTGACATCATCAAGTTTCGAAGGTGATTGAGGGCTCTTCAACCATCAGTGTAGGTGGTAAGATATTGACCTTCTTCGTCACAAGGTAGAACACGTATCGTGTCCCTTCCCTGATTTGTAGCACTTCCCCCACCTCTGGCCTTTGTCGTCGTAGATGGTCCAGTTGTCCAAATTTCCGTTTTAGAGCAGCAGCAAGTCCACTCTCCATGCTGAGGTCTTTAGTGACTCAGTGAGCCAACAAATATTTGGCCGGTGCTTCGAGCCAGCTGCCTTTCTTGGACAATGCCATTCTGGACTTTCTGGCCATTGGTGTATAGAGACATGAAAGTCTCCAGTGACTTCCTCTTATGGCCTGATCTGCCTCACTTCAGCGTCCTGATCGTCATGGATCCAAGTATACCGAGCCAAACGGTCGAAGTGAACAGCCCCCGGTTTTCCTCGTGGTGGCTTCCTAATCCTCTGGACGACGTTATTGATTCGCTCCTGGATCTCATACGGGCCCTCCCAAGAACTTTGCAGCCAAACCAGATTCTCAACCTGGAACCCGCCTTTCACGTCATTCACGTCGTGGGCCTCCTTCATCCTGTCGCTGGTACTTTGGATGCTCAAACGGACTCGTTGATGAATATGGTCCATCTTTTTTTGAATATCACCTGCGTATTCCTCCCCAGCGACATCTTCACCAGGTGGACATCCCTACTTCAGGTCGCAGGGTAGCCGGAGTTCACGACCCATGATGATCCTTGCTGGAGTTTGTCTGTCGATTTATGAACCGCAGGCCGGTATGCCAAGAGAAACAGATGAAGATGTTCGTCCCAAAATCTTTGATGGTCAGAGACAACTTAGGCCAAGAATCGATTGATAGTCCGATTCATCCGCTCCACCATCCCATTCGATTGTGGGTGCAGCGCAGTCATCCTCGTCTTCCTGATTCTCAAGACATTGCACACGATCTAGAATATTGCCGAATAAAAGTTCCTGCCCTTTTCTGAATGCGGCTCCAACGGAACACCAAAACGGCAGATCCATTCTTTAATCAAGACATCAACTACGGTAGCCGCCGCATGGTTTGGTGAGGCATACGCTTTGGCCCACTTGCTGAACTAGTCCATCACGACCAGGATGTATTTGTTTCTTTTGCCTGACCCAGGAAACGGTCCAGTCACATCTATAGCGATCCCCTCGAACGGGCTTCCAACATTGTACTGGCGCATAGAAGTTTTTGGGAATTTCTGTGGTCAATTAATTGCAGCACAAACGGCACATTTCCTGCACCACTCCCGCACGTCAGCCTGGTCAATGAACCGGTCCGGTAAAACCGTTCTCGCAGCTTTCCCAGCGTCTTGGCTACACCTAGATGTCAACCCGTGATGCCATCATGGACCTTCTTCATTACTTCTGCTTTTCTGTTTCCAGGAACAACTATTTGCCTCCAATATTCTGTGCCATCCTGATTCTTCATCAGCCTCTTCAGGATGCCGTCGTCAAGAAACATAGAGTCCCATTGAGCCCAGTAAAACTTCACGATGGTCGAGAATCGCGCGACTTCTTGCCAAGTTGGTCGTTGGCCTGCCTGTTTCTATCCTATGATTGGCTTCAGATCTGGATCTTCCTGCTGGTCCCCTCGAAGTGCGTCAGACTGCCAGGAGTCGTAAACCACAGTAGTCCTGCACATACTGGCTTCCTTCTCCTCAGCTCTATGGCAGTGCTCACATAGCTCTGGACAAGGTCTTCTGGACAGGGCATCAGCATTCTTGTGGCTTGATCCAGCTCGATGTTCAGTGTTGAAATCAAACTCCTGGAGTCTCTCGACCCAACGGGCCACTTGACCTTCCGGGTTCTTGAATTGTAGAAGCCACTTGAGTGTAGCAGGGTCGGTTCTCAGCAGAAACTTTGTTCCGTAGAGGTACTTGTAGAAGTGCTCTACCCCTTTGACTACTGTCAGCAGCTCTCTTCTTGTAACGCAGTAGTTCCTTTCAGGCTTCGACAAAGTTTTGCTGAAATAACCGATGACCCTTTCATGTCCCTGCTGGATCTGGGACAGCACTGCACCAAGTCCTTCTTTGCTGGCATCCGTGTCCAAGACAAATTTTTCTTCAGGTTGTGGATAGCCAAGGATGAGCGCGCTGCCCTTTTTAAGGTGATGAAAGCTTTCTGGCATTCTTCATCCCAGTGAAAACGCCTCTGTGCCTCCGTAAGTCTATGAAGAGGTCGGGCGATGTTGACAAATCCTTGGACATAACGCCGCTAGTACGTACACAAACCCAGAAAACTTCGTATTTCGTGAAGGTTCTTTGGTACTGGCCATTCCTCAACTGGCTTCACCTTTTGCAGGTCGACAGCTACTCCCTCCGCCGACACAATTTGTCCCAGGTATTGAACTTCACTCCGGAACAGTTGGTATTTCTTTGGACTCAGCTTCAAACCAGACATTCTCAGCCTCAGGAATAACTCCTCCAAATTCTTCAGGTGGTCTTCGAATGGTTTGCCAATCACGATTATGTCGTCGAGGTAAACCAGCCATGTTGACCACGATAAACCCTTGAGCACCTTCTGCATAAGCCTTTCAAACGTAGCAGGGGCGTTGCATAATCCAAATGGCATTACAGTAAACTGCCACAGCCCAGTTCCAACGCTAAAAGCAGTTTCCTCCCGATCTTCTGGAGTCATCTTCACCTGCCAATATCCACTGTTCAGGTCAAGGGTCGAGAAGATCTTTGATCCAGCCAAGGTGGAAGGTGTCGTCAATACGTGGTAGAGGGTGGCTGTTCTTTTTCGTCACGTTGTTCAGCTGACGATAGTCCACACAGAACCGACTCGAACCATCCCTCTTCTTGACCAACACCACTGGCGATGACCACGGACTACTTGAAGGCTTGACGATACCGCCTTTCTCCATGTCCTGAATTATCTGGTCCGCTTTCTCCTTCTTCGCCAGAGGTCACCTAGCAACTTGGCGGATGGGTCGTGCCCCTTCGGTGTTAATTTTGTGCCGTACCACGCTTGTCCGACACTTTTTTCCCGTTCCGTTGTCAAATATGTCGCTGAACTTTCTTATTGGGCCTCTCAAGCGTTGTTTTTATCCCTTTTCGTAGTTCTTCTTCGAAGAAGTGGCAACTTCTCCATTTTTCCAGTGAACTCAGGAGAAGTCACCTCAGTCGTGCACAGCTGTCGCACCACGGAGGAAATTGACGAGCAGAGTCCCAACGGCGTTCCCTTCGCCAAGCTCACTGAGTGATAGTTGACATTCATCACTCTGACAGGCACAGTCCCCTTCGCTTGTACCAGGCTCTTTCCACAAGCAATTCCTCGTTCTATTTCGGAGTCGTGTAGTCTAGGCTCAAACATAACGGTGCTTCCTTCTTCGACTCTTCCATTCAGACGACTCCACAGAATTATCTCGCTCCTCTCTGGATTCGAAGCATCCCTAGCCAGCAGTACACGAACTATCTCCTCCTCTTTCCCATGTAGAATTACCTCTTCGTTGTTGACTCTCAATGCTCCATATCTGAAATCCAATTGAAAGCCCCGGGAATTCATGATGTCCATTCCGATGATGATTTCTTCTTCAATGAAGTGTGTTCGGAGCTGGTGCTTCCCAGAGTCACTGACGCTTTCACTCCGCCATGTATTTTCGCCAGGTCTCCTGTTGCAGTTTGTAGTCACCAGTTAGTTGGTCTGATCATTGTCGGTGTTATGACAATATCGGGACTGATGATCGTCTTCGTCGCTGTTCTGTTTGGGTCCTGAAGAGGCAAGCATGGCAGTTTTCTTCGGGGCATTCTGGTTACAGGTCGACGATTGCCCCTTCGCATCGACCCTTCCTAGTTTTCCGATATCGAAGAAGGTGCCCGCCTCTCCTTCTTGCATCGGCTACGAACGTGGCCAAGCTCTCCACAATTCCAGCATCGCAGCTCCTTTCGTTTGGAAGCCTCTATCTCCTTGACGACCTTCCTCACAGTTGCTGCGACGATGTTTTCTTTCAGAGGATCTTTCTCCTTCATCCTTCGTACACGTGCAGGAACCTTCACAGACTGCTTCGCTGCTTCGAATTCCAAGGCTTTGGCCTGTGCTTCAACGAGTCTTTCGGGACAATGGATTATCAGGGACTGCCAAATCTGCTGGTCTCGAAGTTTATCCAAAGAGACCTGAACTGCGAGCCTTTCAAAAACGTTTTCTGGCGTGGTTGGATAAGCCAGTCATGCAAGGTGAGCAACATCCACTTCAAACTCCTGCAGGGTCTCGTTGGTCTTCTGATTGCAGTTTTTCAACTGAGAGTGGTAGACGTGCTTCAAGTGAGTTTTTCCAATAGCCAATAGTCCTCCTGCTTCTGGATGTTCCGCGTCTGCAGCATTTCTGTAGCCTCTCCATGAAGTGCCAGAGTCAATGCCAGGCCTTTTTCCGGTCCAGTCAATCCATTTGCCCTTGCTGCTGCCTCGAACTGGTGATGGTAATTGTTCCAGGACAGCTTGCCATCAAACTGCGGGCAGGCGGGGCTTTCATGTGGATTCGGATGGTATCGGCCTCCATTTAAGCACTTGTTCTTTGGCTTCCGATAGTTGTCCTTGTCTTCTCACCTCGTCGATTTCGTCTTCCAGGGCCTTTGCATTCTCTCCAAGTTGTTGCTCCAGATTTCCGATTTTCTCTGCCACATGAGCTTTCAAACAGTTGTTGTTGTCCGCCAGTTGTTCCTTGATTTCCTCCATAGCTCTGGAAGATTCTACAAACTTCTCTTCCAACTTCCTGGAGTTATCTTCCAATTTATCTTCCAATTTATCTTCTTATTTTCTAGAGTTCTCTTCCATAGCTCCAGATGGCTCTTCCAGCTTGTTCTGCAATTTTCCCAAACTCTCGTCCAGCTTCTTCGACAATTTGTCCACTGCGCTGGGATCAGGAATCTCGAATTGGAACGTATCAGGATCCATGCCTACTTTCATCAAAGCTTCACGAAGCCGTTGTCGTAGATCAGCTTTCTTCCCACTCGTATTCAAATCACGCTCCTCCAGCTCCCTCTTTAACTCGGTAACCTTTAATCCAGTCAAAAACACTGATTTCGTAGCCATCACAGCGAATATTTATGTCGGTTTCTATAGCACTCAATATCCCACTTTTGACACCAATGTAATATTTTTCTCTAAAGATAACACTTGACCAGCTTTAATCTATTAATTTTAAGTCACCATGAACAGCATTCACTATTTACAAACAATATAAATTGCAATCGCAGCGTATTTATGTTTTTACGATTTATTTTTCGCGGCCAATCAATAATTCCTTCTTCAAATGGCGGACCTCATTATATACCCTCCTCGCTGAAACTGCCCGATTACCGCCGTATTGTATAGAACACTATTCCAGAGTGGAGATCTGCTCCGCCCTCTGGTTCCGCTAGAATGTACCAGAAGGTACAAATCGATTCTACACAATGTGGTGGCTGGCGCATCCACCAACTTAGGTCCGCTGAACACATGTTTTGTCAAACAATGCCTTTCATTGTACATTGAATAATTTATATCAAGCTTTGTAAAAATGTGCATTTTCTTAGGGACTATTAAACAACCATGTTTATTATTCAAACAATGTACAATGTAAAGAATGTATAACTTTGAGTGAAAAATAAAACAATCATTCCTCTTTTACAATTTCAAATAATTATAGCTTTTTAACAACAGCAATACTAATAATCTATCGTGATTTAATTTGTTCTTTCAAAATATGCAATGACAAAAAAAAACTCCTGGCAATCATTTATGCATGCCTGAAACAAAAAATAATTTTTATCGTAGTGAGTTGAATGTTGAAAGTTAAAATAATAATTCAAATGAATAATTTTTTTTGAGAATGCTGAGATTTTGGTAAAATCTGGAGTACTATATCAAAAAAATACGTCAAACTCTAAAAAGTGGTAGGAGTCATCAAAACAAACTTTTTTTGTCCAGTAAACATATGTCTGCAAATGAGCCGTTTTGTCTCTAGAGCAAAAAAACTGTTTTTGGTACTTGTATTTTGCGCATCTATTGAATCACTGTCTACAGTTCAGTGTAGGTAGTTATTATTTTGTTTATCAACAAATGAATTATTGACCACAATAATTGTTCAAAATTTTGACCATTTGCTCCAATGCAAAGATTGCATCGTTCGGTTATCGAGTCGTGAACCCTTTGGAATATTCCGGGAATAGCTTCTCAATGGGTACAACCAGCCATTATCCTTGCTAACAGATCTTCCTCATCAGAAACAGGTGTTTAGTTGATTGAACAAAGCCCAAAAAAGTAAATTATAAATAATAATAACAATAATAATAGAGCTTTATTTATCAAAAAGATAATATTAACAATCTCACTTACACTATTTACAAAATATATCAATTTTATATTATAACATATAAACAACGATATCAGCAAAATAAATTATATCTAACCGATAAATTGCAAAGTGATACTTACATTTATTTAACTTAATAACCGTACTAATAAAAAATGATTAAGATAAAATACACTAACTAGAAATAATTAAGTAGCTATCTAAGTAGGTATGAACCACTACACTATCTTAGTAGGATTATTTTTCAAATGTACAATCAGCAGCTTTTTAAATATTATTACATTTTCACTAGATTTAATATTCTGAGGTATAAGATTGAATTGTACCACTCCCTTATGAAATAAATTTTTCATTGAACTTGTTTTATGGCTAGTTTTGACATAAAAATTCATAGAGCTTGCTGATCTTGTACACCTTTCATGTATTTGTGAGACGGGAATCAATTGACAATTCAAATATTGCGGCAAGAGGTTATTAATGATTTTATAAATGAATATCATGGTTTGCAAATAAAGAAACTCATCAATTTTTAACCATCCCAAACACTCAGTCATTAAAGCCACACTAGTGTACCTATTACAACACAAGATCACTCTCATAGCTTTATTTTGAATGATTTGTAATCGCTCAAAACTAGCTTTGGAGCAACCTGTATAAATTAGAGATGAGCAGTAATGGAAATGTGGTAGAATCAATGTATTGAAAACTGTAAGTTTCGTAGTCATTGATAGAAATGGCGAAACTCTTCTCAGAAACCCAATCTTTTTCCCAATCTTTTTACATATATAGTCTATATGGCTGTTGAATTTTAGCTCCTGATCCAATATAAAACCTAGATATTCAATTTCATTTACAATTTCTAATGGCTCGTCATTTATCTTGATACATAAATTGAGAATTAAAAATCTGGATCGTAAGACGGGGTTACCAATGAACATATATTTAGATTTACTCTCATTCACTATTAATTTGTTCATCTTAAAAACCTTAGATAGTTTCCGCAATTCACAGTTTATTGTTTGAGTGACCTCAACAAAATCTTCACCGTAATAGTAAATGAGTGTGTCATCTGCGAAAAAGTGTATTCTACATTTCTGTAAAACTTCTCCCAAATCGTTGACATAAAGTATAAAGAGAAGTGGACCAAGTACGCTACCTTGAGGAACACCGATATTGTTCAATTCTGGGTCCGATATTGAGTTATTAACTTTAGTTACCTGATACCTGTCTGTTAAGTAATGCTGAATCCAAGAATAAACAACCCCATCGAATCCATATTTCTTCAATTTCAATAATAATATTTTATGGTCTATAGTTTCGAACGCTTTTTTGAAGTCTATAAAAACTGAAATGATACCGACCCTTGGTTTATCTAGGATAGTTTTCATCTCAGATACAACTAACTGAAGTGCTGTTTCACATGAATGTGAATTACGGAACCCAGATTGGTAGCTGTGTAGTATGTTATTCAAAGAGATGAATTCAACTATTTGATTGTAAACTACTAGTTCCAACTACTTCTCACAAAAAGGTAACATATTGATTGGTCTTAGTTGATCGGCTTTGTTTGTATTCAACACTTCAGGAAAATGCTGAACATATGTAAAGTTAAACAATCAACACCATACATTTCACATCAATGTCAGTAAAAGTGACATTTTGTGTCATAAACACAAAAAAAACAATTTTACTGAAAAATCACACAAAAACGAACTTGGATGTGAATTAATTATTCTTTTTTTAGGTTTCACTGACGACGGAAACAGAGTCGTTTCCGAAACGTTTGATATTGATAGGTTTTATTATTTACTAATAGAATTTCAGGTAATATAGAAGATCTGGTTTATAAACACTAGTTTGATTGTTATTTGATAAGGTGTGGCGAAATGCCCAAATAAATCTTGTAAATCATGGATGCGCCACAAAACTACACAGCATATCTACTTAAAAAAAACTTAACAACGATATTCGGGAAACGGAGAGTTTTCAAACACATACAGAGTGACTCATTTGAAAGCGGATCACCCTCATAACTTTTTAATTTATTCATCGATTTTAACGATTATTTCTTGGAAATGTAGAGAGTAGAAAGGTGTATTTTGAGGCCATACGTCGTCCTGGTTTTTCCAAAAACCAAGGCCTTCTAGAGCATATTTAGAGGCTGAAAAATCCAGAAAATATATTAGCGATTTTTTTAGAGAAAATCTGCCTACGCCACTGGATTTTTATCCCTTGAAATGGGTCTGTACCAAATTTCAAGAAAAAATATTCAATTGACAAATATTATTTCTGTGTGTGATTTTTTTCTATTTTTTTTTAACTGTCTCGTTTGTTTGTTTTCATAGTATTTTGACATGAGAATATATATTAAATGTTCATATTTCATATATTTTTTTGATAGATTTGCTGTCGCAAGAGTTTCTAGGAAAAATACTTCTTGATGCATAAAAAAATTATTGATAAATTTTTGATATTTTTTCATGAAATTTGGTACAGATCCATTTCAGGGTATGACGAATCCAGTGGCGTAGAAACAATTTTTCTGAAAAAATCGCTTATATGTTTTCTGGATTTTTCAGCCTCTAAATATGCTCTAGCAGGCCTTGGTTTTTGGAAAAAACTGGGTGACGTATGGCCCCAAAATAAACCTTTCCACTCTAAACATTTAAAAAAAAACGTCAGAATCGCTCCATAAATAAAAATGTTATGGGGGTGGCCCGCTTTTAAATGGGTCACTCTGCAGATAATAGAATTATTAACACTATTCAAAATAAGAGCATGGTAACTAACTAACTAAACTGGCTTATCTGAATAAAAACCATTGACAAATGAAAAAAAAAAAAAATAAATACGTTCCAGTCCATATACGTTATCTGCAAATCGATTGCATTGGAAAACATTTAGAACATTTTTCAAATAATACCTACTACCTTTTAAATCTATGGAAATCCAATTATTCTGGTGTCAAGAGCTATTTTTTTGAATTTAGTTCTTCGTGTAAAACAAAAGTTAACAGCCGTTGATTGAAGACTAAATCGATAAGTTAGATAATTTGAAATATTCTGCTGTATTGGTCTTATACTCTGGTTAATACCAGACTGCAGAATCATTACCTGAAAGTGCCTTCATTACACTTGATGGAGATTAAACTATTCACAAAAGGGTTTTGCTCTTGTAATGCCTTCCTTGTTATTTAACGGATTATTAACAAGATTATTATGTAACCAGCAAGTGGTGCAGTATTGTCTTGATTAGATCATAAAATGATGACAGCTCAAAGACTTACTGATTACTGATTACTGAAGTACAGGCGCTACGAGTTTCGGGCTGTTGGCCCCGACACCGCAGCCTCTAGTTGGGCTTATTGTATCTTCTCTGTGCCTGTCTCTCAGTCGAAGAGCTCCATTGCCCGAATAAGGTTTATGACTCGTTCTACTGTTTCCCTGTCCGTCCTTCGAGGAGTGGTTGTGAATTCCCCATTATCTCTTCTCCAGTACCCCAGCGCTTCACATTCGAATACAATGTGGGAGGCTGATTCCTCCTCCTCGTTGCACAGTCTACATATGGGTTCCTCGTTGAAAAGACCCATGATATGCATGTGTTTCCTTAGAGTGCAGTGTCCAGTTAATATACCTGTTACTTTCCTAAGCTGATTCCTGCTGAGTTGCAGTAGGCTTCCAGAAAATGATGATTCGATCTCGTCTGCCATCATTAATTTACTGTGTTTCAGACCTGGTGATTGGCACCATCTAGCTTTCTGTTGTTTTTTGGACCAACAGTTCAGCCAACCTCTCACAGAGGATTTTGTAATACCAATAGCAGGTTCTGGACCCAGAAGTGGTGTGTTTGCAGCTTTGCGTGCTAGTAGATCCGCCCGCTCGTTCCCAGCTATCCCTGTGTGTCCTGGTATCCATCCAAGAGTAACATCGTTAGATACTCCCAGTGTGACAAGGTTTTGCTGACAGTCCATGACTTGTTTGGATTTGGTTTCCCGACAGGAGATGGTTTTGATTGCGGCTTGGCTGTCACTAAGGATAAGGATTTTCCTTCCTCTGTAGCCTCTCCTGAGATTTTCTTGCACGCATACGTTTATTGCATGTACTTCTGCCTGGAAAACTGTAGCGTACATCCCGAGTGGTTCACATGTGTCCCACTTTGGATTTTCACCTACGATTCCGGCACCAGTTCCCCGGCTTGTTTTGGAGCCGTCTGTGTACCATATTGCCCCATTAGCCATCCGGAGTTGTTTCACCGTTTCCTCTTCCCATATTAGCTTGGTCTTAGGAGACGTGCTAAAGTTGATATTTTTCCACATGATATCACTCCTCATTGTTACTAAGTGGTTCGTGACTGTGCTGGTTATCTTAGTGTGTCTTTGGGAGTTTGAGTGGCTCCAGTTCCCGGTGTTGCTAAGTCTATATGCTCCCATTCTTGCTTCCATTTTGATATGGATATCTAAAGGAGGTAGGTTAAGCATGGCCTCCATGGCAAGTGTTGGAGTGGTTTTCATGGCTCCCGTTATACAGGGACATGCTAGCCTCTGAACTTTTGCAAGTTCCGTGGCTGCTTGTCGCTGTTCGATTTTTGGCCACCAGACAACAGAGCTATAAGCAAGGGTGGGTCTTACCACGGTACAGTAGAGCCAGTGTACCATGCGCGGATTTATGCCCCAATTCTTTCCTATCGCTCTTTTTGTTGCCATTATTGTGGCTTTACCTCGATTCACTATTTTCTGTAGGTGTGAATTCCATGTGAGTTTGTCATCCAGGATGATGCCTAGGTATTTGACTTCTCTTACCACCAGCAGTTCTTGTCCAAAGAACATGGGTTTGAATAATTCCGCTGTCTTCCTCTTTCTCGTAAAGCTGACCAGGGAGGTTTTCTCAGGATTGACCTTCAGGTTCACCTTCCTGCACCAATTTTCTACGATTGTCAGAGCTGTCTGCATCAGTTCTGATATTGTCTTGGTGTGTTTGCCAGTGATAAGTATTGCTACGTCATCGGCATTGCCTTGGGCGTAGAAACCTTTGCTGTTTAACTCTACCAGTAGTTCATCTGCGACTAGGTTCCAGAGGAGAGGGGACAAGACTCCACCCTGGGGGCAGCCTTTAGCTGCCTCTATAGTTACAGTTTTGTCAAGCATAGTTGCTTGAATTCTCCTACCTTTCAGCATGTTTCTTATCCACCTACAAACTGTGTCTTTAATTCCACGCCGATTGATTGCGGTGGTCATTGAATCGAAGGAGGTGTGATCAAATGCTCCTTCTATATCAAGGAATGCAGCTAGGGCAACTCCTTGGTTGTTCAGTGGTTGCTCTATTTTATGAACAAGTTCATGCAGAGCAGTTTCACATGATTTACCAGGTTGATAGGCGTTTTGGTTTTTGTGTAGTGGCCTCTCTATTAGTGAGGTCTCCCTAATGTGCCTTTCAATCACTTTCTCCATCGTTCTGAGTAGAAACGACGAGAGATTTATTGGTCTGAATGCCTTGGGCTGAGAGCTATCTTTCCCGGGTTTCGGTATAAAGACCACTCGTGGGAGTTTCCATATCATGGGTATGTGTCCCGTTGCCAGGCTTGCTCTGAATAGTTGGCCAAGCATCGATATGAGTTGGGCTTCGCCCTGCTGCAGGTGTGCCGGTATTATCCCATCGCATCCAGGTGCTTTGTATGGTTCGAATGAGTTTATGGCCCATTCGATTCTATTTGGTGTCACAATCTGTCGGGCTATGACCCAATCATCTCTTGATCCTCTCATCCGGAGAATCTCAGGAGATAGGGAGTTGACTCCCTGTTGCGAGTTGATTATGGTCGAGTCTGGAAAGTGAGCCCTGAGTAGTGTCTCAATGGTTTCTTCGCCATTTTTCGTGTATTCCCTATTTGGTTTTTTTAGTGTTCCCATTGGTGGAAGGGGGTCTTTAGCTAGGATTCTCTGAAGGCGTGCGCCTTCCGAGGTTTTTTCGACCTCAGTGCAAAACTTCCTCCAGGAGTTCCCCTTAGCTTCCCTGACTTCTTTGTTGTATTTCGTTAGAGTATGGTGGTATTCATCCCATTCACCGGTTTTCTTGCCCACATTGAAGAGTCTGCGTGTTTCCCCCTTCATCTTGTCAAGTTTCTCGTTCCACCAGGTTGTGTCCTTGCATGAAGAACGCCGGATTAGCGGACAGCTTTGATGGTATGAGTGAATCATAGCGTTTTGTAGTTGTTCTGCTACCACCTCAACATCAAATCTGTTACGCATACGTTCCTTGATCCCGCTCAACTCCGCCTCCAGCTCCTCCCGGTATTCAGTCCAGTTCGTTCTGCGTTGCGGTACATTTCTGACGACTTGTCAATACTATTGATTTCCATCAGTATATACCTATGATCCGACAGGGATGGTTCATCGGATACGCGCCACCGCTGGATATCGGGATTAATACGGGAGGTGGACAGAGTGACATCAATAACTTCCGACCGTATGCGGTTTGCAAAAGTAGGCTTGTTGCCCTTGTTTAGAATCTCCAAATCATGGGTTATAATAAAATCCAATAAAGACTCACCTCTTTTGTTGATATCGCTGCTCCCCCAGATGGTGTGATGCGAGTTGGCGTCCATACCTATTATACACTGTAGGTTTCTCTGCCCACAGTGATTCACTAGTTTCTCCAGGTCTTCCGATGGTGGGGGTCTGCGTGCATCGTAGGGAAGGTAAACCGAGGCTATTATCATGTCCTTCTGGGTTCCTTCCTCTTTGTAGCTTAGTTGGACGGCTACTTGATCCCTGGAATTTAGTTCTTTAATATTGAGAGCCTGCACTCCGTTTCTCACGTATATGCAAGCTCTCACGTTACCTGTTGATTGCTCCTTGTAAAAGATCTTACCTCCAGTGTTTCCTAGACCGGCTATTTTTCCCTTCGTGATCCAGGGTTCTTGGATGATGGTCAGGTCTATGTTTTTCTTTGCCAGCTGTTGGCAAAGGGCAGCAGATGCTCCCTTACTGTGCTGAAGGTTTATTTGTATTACCCTCAGCATCGGGAGCCTCCTTCTTGAGAAGTCTGAAGGTTAGCTGCATTAACCCAAAGTAGGCCCGGAGATTCCGGTTTTGCAGCTCCCTCAGAGATCTGCTGTCAAGACCGACAATGAGTGTCATGCCCTCATTGTCCGTCTTGTGGCTGATTATTCTCCAGTCCTCGGTCTTCAGCCCTATGTTCTGGGTTTTGAGGAACTGGAGAGCTTGTGCCGGTTCCTTGATTCCCGCGGATTTTGTCGGTATCCAGACAGCAGACCTCACGACTGGCACCACTCTGTGTGCCAGGCCAATCCGAAGACTGGTTCCCTCGTAGGGGCTGAAGCCTGGAACCACTCGCAGCAGCCAAGTCTTGGCAGCTTCATTGGCGCAAGTGATATAAATCACCCCACCTCTGGAGCTGCTGTTCTTGAACTGAGGACCAGTTCCGGGTTCGCATTTGAACACTTCCCGGAGTAGAAACTGTTGTAGGCCTCTACACTGCTCCTCAGTGAAGGCTTCATCCGGATATTTCTCGGAAGTGATGGCCATTCTAAGCCCGGCTAGGGTTTCACTGTAAGTTTTCCCCAGTTGATGTACTGGGTGTTACTTCAGCATCCCCCTGCCGTGACCTTTTCTTGGCGCTTTTTTCTGGGGTTGGTGTGTTGCCCTCAGAGCGACCCCTCTTTGCAGAGGATTTGTTTCCAGGGGTCCTAGGTTTACCTGATGCTCCAGGCTCTGAGGCCCGAGCATCAGGTTTCCCAGTGTTCCCTGAGCTATTCGGGAGGGTTCTATTCCCGGGATTCCTATTTGTCCTCGGTTTACGAGGCCGTATAGGCTCTCCCTTGGCTTTAGCCCTCTGGATCGCAAGCTTCCTTCGCTGGGCTCCGGAAAGCTTTGCCATTTTGTTCAGGCTGATGTTGCCAACGCCTGAACTAATGGTAGATACACCGGCACCGTGGATTGCATCACTGCTTCCCTGGTTACCCGTGGTTGGTTCATGAGTTACATCGAGGTTTGGTTGTTCCTCGGATGCCAGAACGTGTGATTGGCCCTCTCCAAAATCCGTGGGGCCAGCGTTGGCCACCGGGGCTTCCACCCGGTCGGAACCAACGGTGAGATTGAAACTCACTTGGGGTACAAAGTCCTCAGGTTTGTCACACATCGTTCCTAGGTGCTGGTTTTGGTCCGCCCCGGGGTATTTAATTTCCCCGGTACCTCCCATATCTGGGAGGCATTCCCCTATCCGCCACCTGGGGAGGCGCCCGATAGGGGACCAGCAACCCCCACGAGGCTCAAAGACTTACAATGGGGATAACTCTTCGGATAAATAAGTACAGCACAACTAGAATAAGCAAGGTGTAGATTTAAACTAACCCAATCAATTATCTGGACCGTTCAATTTTCAAACTCTTAAGGACAAGGTGAAGCATCTGAGCCTAAAATATAAATTTTGGTGGACAGCCCAGTTATTATACTCAATCATGAAACATAATTTGTCTTTTGAATTCTATTTTGTTATGTTAGGTTGAAAACATCGTGCGTAAGAGAAATTTTAGTACAAAAACACAAAGAAAAATGGCATCAAAGTATAGCAAACACGGTAACTATGTTGTTATATTTTTAGTATTGAATTGTTGTATTGTAAATGCTGATATATTTAACACACACAACTCAAACACTAGAAATACCGCACTAGCAACTAACTCACTTGAATAAGGGGGAAAAATAATTAATGTATCTCAACCGCATAACTTATAACTCATTTCACCGAGTTCGATTTATTCTGACAAAAGGTTCAAGAAGGAAGAGTCGCGGTAAGGTTCTCGTTGCACGTTGTACTGCCTGCTCTGCTCTTCAAGTCTCCTATCAATTGCATCCATAAATAATGCCATTTTGTGTTGATATTTGCACAGAAGCGATCTATTGTCTTCAGGTTCATCTGGAAAACTGTGACAATAAACCAATACTGCTTAACCTGAAGATATCCTTCATTCGGATGTTATCCAATTTCTAGGCTGGAATAGCCAGATAAATTCTCCATGCTGAAGTCTTCATTCACATGCCTCCACTCCATATACCTTACTCCTTCGTCCTTCAAACTTTTGCATTACTTCTGGCCTTTTGTATTACGGAGTCACTTCCTCTCAATAAAAAGGAATTCACACATCCTGCTATGCTAGTCTTTGGCTTTATACTTTTATCGTATTAGATATTAAGCCTGAATGAAGTTTCTCCCAATTGTTTTTCTCGCAATGCATCTCACTGCTAAGCGTCATTTGTGATTGTTGTTTTCTCGCAAGTCGCTTTCTTTGGCTCGGCGATGTGATACAGTGGCAAAGAAATACTGCTCTAAAAGATGAGTTCATAGAACTAATAGAACAGTGGTATAAGCTGTGCAACTGCCACGCCATTAGCCATTTGCCACTTCTGGCCCCTTATTCTTGAATGTCTGTAACGGGAGCACTCCCGGCAATGTTCCCAGGAATCATCCTTTTTATTTCCATCCACTCTTCAGTGTCTTCTAAATCTTCCAGATCATAATATGATTGAAATTATCTACATCCACTTCCCGCAAAAGATCTCCTCCGAGATATTCAAGAATACGGGTCCTGTGGGCGCTTGGGTTGTCTAAACCAAGTGAAATAATAACGGAGTATATAGCGCCCTCTAACTACTATGTATAAAAAAGTTGAATTATGGACCGAGAAAAACCAAACTAATACAGAAGCGACAAAACTTGTCGGCTCCTTTGATGTCGGTGTTCCGTTTTCGGCCGAGCCATTTGACGACCCTACCATGTTTAACACTGAGAGAAAGAAATTGGTGGTAATGGACGGTGGGCAAAATATTTCTGGCTACACGGCAACACTGAGAAAAAGTTGATGTTCGACATAAATTCGATTTTTAATGGACTATTTTTCAATAGCACATGGACATTTATAGGATATTTTTCTATATCATTTAGAAAAATATTTTAATAAATGTATAGTGGCATTTGTACTTTATTTCTCATTCTTATTTCTTCATTTCATTTTCATTCTACAAAATCGATGGAAACCCCAATAAATCGGTACATATACAGTGTGTCTCACCAAGTTGGAACCATATTGACAACTTTTTCATTATTTTTCATTTCCAAAGTTCTAGTGACCCAAAGTAATTTAAAATTAGTCGATTTTTTGGGTTTAGGGTCGAAAAGATTCTAAGAAAAACTACTTTTTTCTTTGCCGACGTTTCGGTTTATTTCAAACCATCGTCAGGGCTCAAAAAAATTTTGTTTATCCACGTGAAGCAATAACAATATGATCGTATGTGTTTTATATTGTTAATGATTCACGTGGAGAAACAAAATTTTTTTGAGCCCTGAGGATGGTTTGAAATCAACCGAAACGTCGGCAAAGAAAAAAGTTGTTTTTCTTAGAATCTTTTTGACCCTAAACCCAACAAATCGACTAATTTTTTTATTATTAATAAAATTTTAGGAGAAAAAGTTATTCTTAATAAAAAGATCTGCTTGTCCTAAAATCTAAAATATAATCATCGGATATCAGATTTTTTCAGTCTTAGTTCTTGATCAGAACTAAATACCACGTTTAAATAATATGCAATTACATTTTTGATTTTGGAGCAATTTTTTACTTTAACGTGACTTTACGTACTTCAAATTTGTGTTCACAGTCACGGGTACGCTAAATTCAATGTAGATGGTAGCGTAGCATATGATTCCCGTTTAGTAAGCGGAAATCTGTTACTTACAATTTGAAGTCAAATTTAATGTTAATCAGAGCCACATTTGATTGGAAATAAGCTGATACAATTAGTTTCACATGAAGTGATCTGATCCGAAAGGCCCTAATAAAACGATTGTCATCACAGTAACGGCGGATAAACTTATCTTCAATTTTTTTTGAATATCCTTATGAAACTATCTCTATAAAAGTTAGTTTTCACGGTTTCCCTTCGTAAAGGAAGATTTCAAAAATTTAATGTTTGTTCATAATCATCAAATCGAAATAATAGAAAAAAGTTAGATTATAATAATCAAATGATCAAACCGAACCACTAAAATATTGAGATCACTTAGAACTAATCTCAGATCAGTTC
The DNA here is from genome assembly GCA_958502075.1 of Orchestes rusci. Classification (NCBI taxonomy): domain Eukaryota; kingdom Metazoa; phylum Arthropoda; class Insecta; order Coleoptera; family Curculionidae; genus Orchestes; species Orchestes rusci. The sequence continues at coordinate 68,394,704 of OY293303.1, forward strand.
AGAGGTAGTGCATATACTGAACCATTTCCAATCAAATAAGGATCATATCACTTGTAATAAGTTCGATCGATCCAATCATGTCAATCAAGTACGCCTCAGTCAATAAGTCGAATAAAAACTGAATAAGCTCACGGACTAAACGTTTGCCGGTGGGCGGGTACATTCTACTACACATTTGGGTAGCGCATACAAAAATGGAACTGATGCTGTCGCTTCTCTATTAGTTTGGTTTTTCTCGGTTATGGGTATTTATACAGGGTGTTTACGGTCTTGTGATTTTTTCTTCAATGTTCTTTTCTACACGTTAAAAGAATATGATTAACGCTAAAACGCCTTAGTAAAAGTCGAATAATAATAATAATTATAATAATAATTATAATAATTATAATAATAATTCATGGATACGTCGAGCGAGACTTTGCGTTCAACAACAGGGCGATAACTTTGAACAACTGCTGTAAAGCAGTAATTTTGCAATTTAGTGTCATCATTTTTGAAAATAAAATCGTACAAAAAATTCATTATCTCTCTTATTATTCAACTTTTGCTAAGGCGTTTTAGCGTTAATCATATTCTTTTAACGTGTAGAAAAAAACATTAAAGAAAAAATCACAAGACCGTAAACACCCTGTATAAATAAAAATATCGTTAGGTATTTCTTAAGTAAGGTAAGGGTAGTTTAGGGGTTGCTCAACAGACACGTCAAAAACCTTTTGCAATGCTATACCTCCTGTGAACGTTAACCAACGACAGACTCAAGTAAAGATATTGAACTGCAATCGAAAAAACGAAGAAAATTGAGGAACGCATTCAAAACCAATGGTTGATAAAACACTTATTCTTATTATGGATATAACTAAATAAATAGCTCTTCATTAGGAAGCTTTACAAAATACTTTACATTCCGTACATAAAAATAAATATAAATACAATTTTTCAAAAAAGTGATGAATAAATGCTTGAATTATTATTAAATTGAAAGAATGTAGACTCCTAAAGTGGATGCATACAGTCTGTATCAAATGGAATACATTCAATAAGAAATAAATGGAGTCGTATTTGAAGAAACGCTCGGACACATGGATTGATATTTTCAGTTGCGCCTTTTCTTCATTTTCATTTTATACAGCGTGGGTCATATAATAACAGTAGTTGATGCCAATTTTTATTTCAAATACAAGACTGTACATTATCAAATGTTTGGATTCTTCAGAAAATTCTGGATATATTTTGTGTAGAATGTCTTACCTATCTTCAACTGTTTCGGAAATATCAAGAGAGTTTTGTGACGAACGCTTATGTAGTGTGATTGTGGTGTGCTACATCGAGACAGCGCCATACCAGTGGGATTCGTCAAAAAATCGGCAGATTCGCAAGGACGGACAAATTTGGGTTGAAAAAAAATCGCTTTCTGAAGTTGCCGCCCTATAAATTGGTATGACCAAGTTTCCATTATTTCAAATGTACTTCAGTGGTGTAAGTTATTGATTTCAAAGTTAAAAAAAATAGTCAAACATTAGATAAAAATTTGATCGACTTCAAATTTTATTATTATTAACTCTTCAACTGACTCTGATACTCTCTCAAGCAATGCAAATAACTCGAATCTAGCAACTGATAATTTATCGCAAATATCCTTGCTCGATAATAAAAAATTGGAAAAACATTCTTAACAAATTTTTGAAGCTTTGAATCCAGTATCTCTTGTGCAATCTCAATATCAAAAAAATGCCGCTTCAAAATTTGGAAAATTCCGAAGATTTTCGGAGATAACCGATTTTTTCGAAATCCTTTTTTATTTTGTCCTGAATTCATTCGAAAAAGATAATTGAAAACGAATGACAGATATTCATGGCCAGTTTGTCTGCTCTTCAAGATAGCATGATCAAAATCCGACGTTTCGAGTTCTCGCAACCATCCTCAACTTTTTTTTCAAATACCTATGAACCCAGATTTTTAAATCATTTTTGAATAATTCTTTGCTTACTAGAAATAATTATATGTCACTTTTGCCATTTTGAAACATTGCAGAAAGTAAATACGAGAGTTATCAAAATCCAAAGTTGTTGATTCTTTCAGAACGTTCCACGTGGATTGTAGTCATGCATGGTGACAATAATGATTTGTGACTTTTTGAGTTTGAATAAAGAATCTTCAGGTTTGAAAAGTCTTAAAATAAAAAAAAGGTAAAAAAAAAATAAAACGGATATAAATTGTGATGCATTATTATTTACAGGAAGCGAAGAGTTATCTTGAAATAAATTAAAAATGTTGGGTTCGTATTCGAAAAAAAAAGTTGATGATGGTTGCGAAAATTCGAAACGTCGGATTTCAATTTCGACCTTGCTATCTTTAAGAGCCAAAAAAGTGGCCATAAAAATGTGTCAATTATCTTTTCAAATAAATTCAAAAAACTTCGCCGATCAAAGAGACGAATCCTGTCTCAACAGAGACCTTGTAATTTTAAGACAAAATTCAAATGAACAAGCAATAGTGAATTTTATGATAGGTTTCTTCACAATTTGAATCTATTATGTTCATAATATATAGATACACGAAGCTAACCCTGACGGAAAAGCTTTGGAGAAATTTCTTTATGATGAGTTGGCTCTCTATAATGAGTTGGCTCCAAAGACTTTTCTCTCAGACTTGAGAGAGACTACTGATACCAATATGTGTGCGACCTAACTCCTTAGTAGAAACCATGCAACTATTCATTCAAGAAGGAAATATAAATCACTTCCAGAACTTGACAAAACAGAACCATTCATCAGTTCACAAAAACACTCCTAGACAATCGGCAAACACTCCAAGAGCACCACCCTCACATTTTGCTGGACTTGACCACAAATTTTCAACAAATAGACCAAATAGTAACGTATTCGGACCCAAAAAAAAAAGACGTTACGTCATCCGAGGCCAATGAGCATAATATCTTCATACAAACCCTTGAACTCTCGACCATCACAAAGACTCCAGTCATCTTCTCAAAATCAACCTAAGTTTACATTTGAGGAAGTCTACAACACTGAAATGCATCTTCCCAATGAGCAATACTCTGATTATAAAAACCGAGTCGCTAGTGACGTTCAAGGAAATCAACATTTTCTTAACAAAATAGAAAGATGATCATAGCCCTAAATCACTCAAACTCTTCTGGATTGTCGTATAGTATTCAACATTGAACTTCTCATTGATTCTGGATCATCAAAATCATTCTTGAACCCTTGTTTAGTGGAAAAACATTTTCCAAATTATATTCGCAATGACCCATCTATTGTGGACTCAGTTTTCCAAAAATGCGCTCATCGTGTTAGTGCCTCAGTACCTGCATCTAGTTTTTTTTATTTTCCTGAAAATCGACATTTGGAGTTTTACCTATTCATATTTCACAATCTTTTCTATGGTCTTATAGGTTAAGATGATCTTAGATAATTAGAAGATAGTTTGGATTTTAAATCAGGATATTTAGTAACACCATATACAAGAATCAGATTAGAATTTCAACAAACTAAGAATGAACTAGACTTTGTCACTATTTCACCGCGAAGTGAAGAAATCATAAAAATCAAGACATGACTAATAACGGAGAAATAATGATACCTCATCAAAAACTTCACAATTATGAAATTCCGGAATGCTTAACTATCGCGAAAAACGGATACGCATTAACTTCCATTCTAAACCATTCTTGTGATGCAGTAACATGCAGTAACATTAAACTTTTCGGAACCAATCGCTACAAAAAATTCGATCGGAAATATCTCCAAAATATCGAACTTCACAATTATGACAAATCTCACTCATCTCTTGACTTAGAAAAAATTCGGGTAGACCATTTGGATAAAGAAGAAAAATAAACAGTTTTGAAATTATGTAACGAATTTTCGGATATATTTTATGTGGAAGAAAAACCGTTAACCTGTACTACAATGGTGAAACACCATATTCGAACAACAGATGTCCAGTCCCAGTGTACACAAGATGTAGATACCCCTTTATTCTTTATCCATGAACAAGAAGTCAAAATCCAAATTGAAAAGATGTTGAATCAAAAAACAATTAGACCTTCAAACAGCCCATGCATGGTCGATGGACACTATTTTGCGAAGTATCCAATGTCATTAGCTAGATGATATCATTGTGTTCTTCACGTCGCCGTCGTTACAAGAGCACATTTAGAACTTGAAAGCAGTTTTTCAAAGTCTTTGTGATTAAAATTTCAAGGTACAACTAGACTTGAGCGAGTTCCTGCAAAGGGAAGTTGCATACCTGCTTGGACATATTGTGACACCGGTAGGTGTGTTAACTTACGAAACTATTTTACAATATTCGGATTTCGGACCACCAGAAAAAGATCTACCAGTGGCATACGCTTCACGCACACACACACACAAGCTCAACGATTCAGAACAACAGACATAATTTTTTTTTAAATGTATACTATCACATATTCAGAAAGAGCTAATTTCTCTGATTTCAAAAATATATAGTTTAATGCCCTTCTGATAAGCAGTTTAGAAAATATTTGAATTTGGTGTTTTTTTTTTATTTTTGTCGTCATATTAGGCTGATAAATTGATTTTATCCAAACCTTCACCTTGTTAAGACAAAAGTGAAAAAAGAACTGGAAAGTCTTTATATTTAGATTAACTTAATCAAGTCTAAAGTATAACGTTAAAAATGATGAAAATGACAGAAAAAGCTCCACATGTTCTCTTTTTTTTCTATGGACAGTCTGTATCTCTTTTTTGAATTTCTCAATGTATCATCATATCGCTTACATTTTTATGGCGAATCACACTTAATACTCTTGTTTTCATCTCTTCGGTACTTTCCATTCTGCCACCATATACCTCATTCCTTAGAAATCCCCACAAAAATGTGTATCTGAGGGTGCGAGGTCAGGGCTCTGGATGCAATTGTATTGTTCCCCTTCGTCCTATCATTTTATAATACGACTGCTAACTATCCATTTTCCATTTCCTTTTTGTGTAAGTTTATTGTGATGACGACGGATGCCGTAGTTTGTCGGTTGATTTAAAATATTCAAATCTCAAACTCAAATATTTACTGACCGGCTCAGAAAGGCTTCAAACTACAGAGTGACCCATTTGGAAGCAGGCCACCCCCATAACATTTTTATTTATGGAGCGATTTTGACGATTTTTTCTTTAAAATGTGGAGAGTGGAAAGGTTTATTTTGAGGCCATACGTCGCCCAGTTTTTTCGAAAAACCAAGGCCTACTAGAGCTTATTTAGAGGCTGAAAAATCCAGAAAACATATTAGCGATTTTTCAAGAAAAAATCTGTCTACGTCACTTGATTCATCATATCCCGAAATGGATCTGTACCAAATTTCATAAAAAAAAATATTAAAAATTAACGATTAATTTTTTTATGTACCAAGAAATATTCCACCTCGGAACTCTTGCGATAGCAAATCTATCAGAAAAAAATTATAACATTTAATAGATACTCTCATGTTAGAATACAATGAAAACAAACAAACGAGACTGTCAAAAAAAAAATAGAAAAAAAATCACACACAGAAATAATATTTTTGAATTGAATATTTTTTCATGAAATTTGGTACAGACCCTTTCCAGGGGATGAAAAATCCAGTGGTGTGGGCGGATTTTCTCTAAAAAAATCGCTGATATGTTTTCTGGATTTTTCAGCCTCCAAATATGCTTTACTAGACCTTGGTTTTTGAAAAAAGACTGGGCGACGTATGGCCTCAGAATACACCTTTCTCTTCTCCACACTTCAAAAAAAAAATCGTCAAAACCAATCAATAAATTAAAAACTTATGAGGGTGGCCCGCTTTCAAATGGGTCACTCTGTATATATTTTTTGAATCAGATGATGAGCTCTTTCTTAATTTGTAACAAAATATACAGGCGATTTCATTCAACAACACGTAGGATCGCTTCATATCTTTGGAACGCGAACCTCAATTTTTTTTTTTAATATAGCAATGGGAAGCCATTTATTTGATGATACCTACAACATTTGTTTCTACACAATTTTTTCTAGTTTTTGCGTGACCACCCTGTACACCTGCTTTCTACGATGAGAAACACATCCACTTGCAATTCAGTATCAGTCCAAACCAATCGCCCAATGATTAACCAAATGTCAACGTCAGAAAAATGGTTATTGGTCCTGTCAAAAAAAAAAACAAAATCAGCTGCTTCAATCAAATCGAAAAACAAAATCTGCTGGGAACTTATTTGGTGGAAACTCTCAACTCCTGCCAAATCTCAATCGACGACATGATTGTACTTAACCAACATAATCCAGTCAACACCACCAGACAGTCAACAATATTTACCGACATGGAAGAAAATACCACAATGCTACCAACAATCGATTCAAGCATCCACCCAGAAGATCCCAAGCTGGACGAGCTCCAGTCCTTCCAAAACAAAATACTTGCAAACATACCAGATCTAGAAAAGTCCATATTTCCAAATCCCTCTCATCATGGACAGTCCTCATCTATATCCTGGTGGCACTTGTTGGTGCCTACCTCTTGTCCAGAAGATTCCTAAAGAAGATCACCATAAGAAGAAGAGCTCCAGAAGATCGAATCCAGCAGCCAATTCAACTACCCTCATCGGTATGGTTTTCTTTAAGGGTGGAGGAGTGATGTGACGGACGCTTATGTAAAGTGGTTACTATAGGTACTTTTAACTTTTGCAGTTCATATTCACATGTAAATGGAATACTCAGAGTGAGCGATTACTGATAAATGATCATTATTCTTCAAAACAGAAAAGTCCATACATTTTCTGGATCTATCGATCTCAAGAGAGGACGACACACTGTCGTATTCAATATTCAGAAAGCCCACTCAAACAGAGCATACCATTCCAATTGACTCTAACCATCCCTTTTCCCATAAAATGGCTGCGTTCCATTCATTGATCCATAGAATGTTCATGGTTCCTCTGTCTCCTGTCAATTTTGTCAAAGAACTCAACATAATCTACCAAATAGCTTCTAACAACGGTTACCAAAAGCACATTATCGACAATCTTGTTTCCAAAAAGCACAAAAAGCTTCAAAGGACTCTCCTGGATACTCAGGATCAGACTTGGCAACCCCCCCAGATATCTGAAATTCAGCTACCTAGGTCCTATTTCAACAAAAATTGGCAATATCTTCAAGAATTTTTGCAACGATGTTAAAATTGTGTATAGTTCTAGATCTAATATTAGACAACTTTTTTCTAGAGTTAAGGATAGGGTGGATACTTCAGATAACAGTGGCGTTTTCAGACTTTCATGTAACGATTGTCCTGCCAAATACGTGGGAAAGAGTGGCAGAAATTTCAAGATTAGGGTTCAAGAACACCTCAACTCTTTGAAGTCCCCAATAGACATTAGATCTGCTTTTGGTGTTCATCTCAGGGAGTCTGGACACGTCTTTGATTTTTCTTCAAATTTTGAAATGCTACACAATGCATCTGTGGGGAGAAGATTGGATGTTTTGGAAAATTTAGAGATATCCAAAACTTTGATCACCGGTCATGTCACGCCACTGAACGAACAAGTGGGTGCGAATTTTGTTGAAGCGGCCAAATTGAGCAGGCTGTTCAAATAGTTCAATTGAACCAGTAGTAGTGAGGTTAGATCTTGTGTTGTTTACAGTTAGCGAAATGTGATAATTGTTTAAATTTTGTCTTATATACTCTGACCGTTATTTGTTTTAATGTTTTCGCCTCTTATATGAAATGTGATATATTATGACTGTGAGTACCCTCCTTTTAACTTTGTTTCGTTTCATTATTTTCTTACTGTTTGTTCCAGGCTAAATGCTCTTGATAATGGCATGTAGCCGAAACGCGTTGAGCTAAGAATTAAACAATTTTGTAAAGACTTTTGGATTTTTTACCTTCTCTCTATCTGTATTGAAAGAACATCCCAGTGATTTGTAGGAAAGAGAAGAATATTCGACGCCATCTAGCCTCGCTAGAATGTACCAGAAGCCAATCGATTCGGCGCATTCACCATTAAATGAAAAATGATTCTTCACACAGTGAATACTTATTTAACATTTAGGTCTTGCGAAAGCAAAAACTGTTTCAACCGTTTCTTTCTACTGATATAAAACTATTAATAAATTGTCAGACTGCTTGACAGCAGTTGTCAGTGTTTAGTTACGTACAGAGTGACCCATTTGAACGCAGGCCCTCTGCTTTTTAATTTATTGATCGAGTTTGACGATTTTTTTGAAATGTAGAGAGGGGAAAGGTGTTTTTTGAGGCCATGGTAATGGTGATGGTAAGGGTGGGGGACAAAAGCCCGGCGAGTAGGCCTAGTGGCCCTTTTCGCCAACCCCGTGCTTCCAACCCTCTTCACTCCAGTCGTCCTGTCTTCATTGTGAAGCGGAGCAGGTCATCCCAGCTCAGGTCCCCCAGCTCCACCCGAGAATATCTATAAAACGTTTATATTCAATTTTTTTTCTGATAGATTTGCAATCGCAAGAGTTGCGAGGTAAAATACTTCTTGGTGCATAAAAAAATTGTTCGTTAATCTTATATATAAATGTGAAAGTCTGTATGTTTCTTTCCCTATAAGGCTTTTGAACCGTAGCACAGAATTATCTGAAAATATACACAGTCATTAGTCTCTACTCAAAGATGGTTTAGGAAAAAAATAAAAATTAATAAAAAAAATTAAAAATGGAAAAATAAAAAAAAAAATACATGAAATTGAAAAAAATAATAAAAAAACTGTGTTTTTATAATGTAGGTTCTATGGGGTGTACGGCCAGCGGGCGAAAAAACAATAAAACATAAAAAAAAGGATTTTAAAGAAATAGAAGAAGAAAAGAAATAGAAAAGAAGATAAGGATGTATATCATGTGGATCTTGGGAACCGTAAGAGATACAAGGTCAGTTAAATGTGTAATGGAGGCAAAGTTGCGTATTTTGATGCTTAACAAAATGCCGTTTTAAAAGCCAAGAAATTCCGACTACGTCCGAAATTATCCGAAAAAAAACGAAATTTCTCAAATTGTTTTCATTTTTTTCTGACCACATTTGAAGAGATTGCCACTTTTTGCCCTTCACAAGATAGCGTTATTAAATTGAAAACCGACGTTTCGTCTATGAGCAGCCATCATCAACTTTGTTTTTTAAATACGGTCCTGGTTTTTGTATTACGGATTTTAAGAGCCTCCTATGTTCCTAAGCCATCGATGTATCGCACTTATTAAAAAAGAGGTGTTTGTTTTTGATCCTATTAAAAATGTATTTTTTGTCTCTCTCTAACACATGAGTTCTTATGGAAAAATCCGTCAATATAATTTTTTCGAATAATTGCGAAACATTGTTGGTTTAGGAACATAAAAGGCTCTTAAAATCCGTCTTAAAAAATCCAGGACCGTATTTAAAAAAACAAAGTTGATGGTGGTTTCTCCGAAACGAAACGTCGTACGGTAAATCTCTCAACGCTGTTTTGTAGAGCTTGAAAAGTGGCCATGAGAAAGTGTCTCTTGTTTTTCCATCTCTCTAAATAAAAACGAAATCGTTTTTTTAGGCATATCTCCGAGACTACTCGGAATTTTGTTTCTGTGTGTTTCTAACGCTAAGGCTTTTGAACCGTAGCGGAGAATTATCTGAAAATTTGCACAATTATTAGCCTCTACCCGAAGATGGTTTAGGAAAAAAAATGGAAAAATAAAAAAATAATAAATAATATAAAAAAGTCTGTGTTGTTTATATGTAGGTTCTATGGGATAAACGACCAGCGGGAAAAAAGAAATGAAAAAATAAAAAAAAATACATAAATTGAAAAAAAAAAAAACAAAAAACTGTGTTGTTATTATGTTGGTTCTATGGGGTATACGGCCAGCGGGAGAATAATAATGATCTTTATTAGCAAAGCTATACAATTGACAAATTGATAAAGATATTTCTACAAAATATATAAATGAACAAAGCGAGATGGCTAAATGAGGGCGTACTAAAACATAGAATAACTAAAATAGAAATAAAAATTTCATAAATGTATAAACGTGTGAACACCCAAGCTTAAAATGACATAAAGTATTACTTGGATAAAATGCGAATACAATGTTAAATCAAACAGTACAATATTAAAATGACTAAAATGACGACAATAAACTTACATGCTTGTCAGGTACAGTAAAAGGCGTTTCTTGAAGGAACTTATGGTATCACAGGATTTTAATTCGACAGATAGTTTATTATACTCTACTAGTCCTTTGAAAAACAAGCTTTTGGTCGTTTGATTCAGTCTTGTTGTATTAACGTAAAAGTCTGAGGCACTTCGCGTGTTATAGTCGTGCACTTCACAAACCAGTCTTAATTCTCTACACAAGTAGTTTGGCATCAAACCCTTTTTCATTCTAAATATCATTACAAATGTCTGTACATAATAACATGTCTTACACTCAATACATCCACAGTTTTTAACATAAGTACGCTTGGGGTATAAAAATTACAGGACAAAATTGATCTCGAAGCCCGATTCTGGATATTTTGTAATAACTTGAGTTTTTCTTGTGTCAATGAAAACAGCATTGCCGCACAGTAATCCAAATGTGGGGCAATAATTGACTTGTAAAATAAAAGTTAATAGGTTAAAACCTCAGTATGTACATACATACTGAGGTTTTAACCTATTCTTTGTGAAAAGTAGCCTTTTGTAGACATTTTCTTAGCTACATAATCAGCGTGCTGGTCGAATTTCAAGTTTTCATCCAAGATGACTCCTAAATATTTGAATGATGTAACTCTTTCAATTGGTTCTTGGTCAATGCTGAATTTGATCGCACTTCCCAGTTTTTTGATTGTGTGTTGTGTGCCGAGTTCCATCCATTTTCATTTTTTCATGTTCAGTGACATACTGTTATCACACAGCCAGTCTCCAATGTTCGTCAGGTCACTTTGAATTTGTTTCTGCATGGCGTCGATGTTATTCCCAGATATATAGAGCATTGTATCGTTCGCAAACAGTCTTATAGAACAATACTTGATGTGTCGAAGAATGTCATTTATATACAATGTGAACAGTAGTGGTCCCAGAACAGTGCCTTGAGGTACCACGAAATTGATTTCCTTCTCCTGTGAATATTTGTTGTTGAATTTTACTTTTTGTGTCCGTTCTGAAAGGTATGAGGTCAGCCAATGATGAACTGTACCCCTAAGACCAATTTTGTGTAGCTTCTTTAGTAGCAGCTGCCTATCAATGGTTTCTAAAGCTCTTTTGAAGTCGGGAAAGATGGAGATGACGAACATTCCATTATCTATACTTTTGAACCAGAAAAAAAATAAAACATAAAAAAATGGATTTTGAAGAAATAAAAAAATCAGTATTATTATTATTTTCTTATATGTATATAAATGTGAAAGTCACAGTTATTAGCCTCTACCCAAAGATGGTTTAGGAGAAAAAAAATGAAAAAATAAAAAAATTAAAAGTCTGTGTTGTTAATATGTAGGTTCTATAAAAAAAATAAAAAAAATACATAAATTGAAAATTTTAGATAATTGTGAAAGTCTGTGTGTTTCTTTCCCTTAGGCTTTTGAACCTTAGCTCAGAATTATCTGGAAATTTGCACAGTTATTAGCTTCTACCCAAAGATGGTTTGGGAAAAAAAGGAAAAAAAAGTCTTTGTTGGTTATGTGTAGGTCCTATGGAGTATACGATCAGCGGGAGGAAAAAAAAAATAAAAAAAATACATAAATAGAAAAAATGTGTTGATATTATGTAGGTTCTATGGGGTATAAGAAAAATCAAAACATAAAAAAATAAATCGAAAAATAAATCTGTGTTATCATTATCTTATTTATAAACTGGCCTTAACCCGACGTTGGCTGCGCCGTGGGTTTAGGCTATTTTTTGATATTTTTTTCATGAAATTTGGTACAGGGTATGACGAATCCAGTGGCGTAGAAAGATTTTTTCTAAAAAAATCACTCATATGTTTTTTTGATTTTCTAGCCTTCAAATATGCTCTAGTAGACTTGGTTTTTGGAGAAAACTGGGCGACATATGGCCACAAAATGAACTTTTTCACTCTCCACATTTCAAAAAAAAAACGTCAAAATCGCTCCATAAATAAAAATGTTATGTGGGTGGCCCGCTTTCAAATGGGTCACTCTGTATACCGCGTGTTCCATTTAAAAAAATACTAGTTGTGTCTGCCATATATTTTGCGTGCACCCTTTATACAGGTATATATAGTGTGACCCATTTAGATTGGAAACACCCCTGTATAATTTCAGGTTATTAACCGATTTCGACCTTTTTTCTGAAATGTCAAGTTATGAAGGGTCTACTACGAGACAAATTTTGAAATATTTATTTCAATTTTTAGGGCGTATCACTATACTTCTTCGTGATAGAAAATGAAGAATTTCTTTTGGCGATTTTTTTATTACATTAATGAATACGCCATTGCATTTGGAGTGGTTCCAAATAGCTGTGACCAATTTTCCATGTCAAGGGTCGCAAAAGAACATCCTGCATTAACAGTTGTCATGGAGTTACTTGTTGATCTTTCATAACTTAACATTTCAAAAAAAAAAATGTTTGAAATCGGGTATTAACCTACAATTTTACAGGGGTGTTTCCAATCTATATGGGCCACACTGTATATACAGGGTGTCTATTCAAGAATGGCAAGCTGCCAGATCTCAGAAACTAGGCATCCCAGAGACTTACGGAAAAAGAATTACCCAGTAATATGGATAAGAGAAAATGCTAGAAATATATCAGAAGTTTCCAAGATAGCCACAGGATGGCGTAACGATGCTATCAAAACACAGAATTGCTGTTTTTTTGTGATTTTTAAATGGAAACAAATATAAATGAGTCCTACCGCTATGGATTCATTCAGAGATTTTCTTCAAATTTGCATGTCAAATAAGACGGGCATCAGCTGTCAAATCTTACAACGCAAGAATGCTCATAACTTTGAAACAACCCAACCGATTGACGAGATCTTGGTCTCATTTTAAAGAGGAGATTTGTACAATTTCGAGATTTCAAATGATTCCGATTAAAACAGACGATTGTATTCAGTATAATATGCGGACGATGAACATTTTTTGAATTTACTTGAAATTTTCAAATGCAAAGGTATAGTGAAAATTGTTCGTCTGAATTGTGGACAAAATTCCGCGCAACTTTCATGTATTACACTTGTTTCTAGATTTTGCAATAAAAAAGCTATCTATACGCTTTTCTGTAATTTGATGTACATACAGGGTGTTTAAAAAGAATGGGCCATACGTTAACAACAGATTTCTCACACAAAAATATCGCGATCGATCCGAACTTGCCTATTCCGAAACTTGATATTAACAGAGGTACAAGGTGTCAATGTTGAATTTTAATTTTTGATTTTTTCAAATTACTTTTGGGGGGCTTTGAAAACGGCGTTATCATGGTAATTTTGACATTAGCTTGAATGCTCAATGTTTCTCAATCTAGTTTTACATTTTTTTCTACAAAAAAAAAATTTTTTCTCAACATTTTATTTTTTTCTAGATTGTTTTTCATGAGACACATTGAACATCGAGACCCTTGTTGAAATTACTGTGACAACGGCGTTCTCGATGCCCCCTGTGTTATTTTCAAAATTTTCCAGTTAAAACCACATTGCATGGATTATTTCAAGTTCAAATATCTTGAAAAAAGCTACTCCTAGCCACTTCTACATGGTATACTCTTTCACGTAAAAATGACGGAGAAAACAATTTTCCAATTTAAAAAAAAATGTTCGAGTGCATCAAGAAATTTATGAAAGAGCCATACCAAGGCCAGATATGGATTTTGCATGTCAAGCAACCTCCATGTACCAAATGTCATCAAAATAACTTGATTAAGTTATTTGAAAAATCAAAAATTCAAATTAAACTTTGACACCTTGTATCCCTGTTAATATCAGTTTGGGTCACTCGCGATATTTTTGTGTGAGGAATCTGCTGTTATCGTAAGACCCATTCTTTTTGAAACACCCTGTATATATGAACACATCAAAAAAATTCCACACATAGGCGTAAGAATTCTTTTAAACGGTCTAGTGAACTCCAGGAAACGATCAAAATAAAATGTATGGATGAATGTATTATTTTTATTAGGATAGTGATTTGATGAGGCCTAGTATATGGCTTCGTTTCAATTGGTATTAAAAATACTATACATGAAATATGTCTAGAATTTTCCAAAAAATCCCAAAGTTGAATAATATACAATTGAATATTTCATATAAGAAAGTTGGCATTGTCCACTGTTTCATGACAAATTTTGCATTCTCACTTAGTTTTTTATTCTGCACTCCTTCCTCCTTCCATAACATTTTGTGGTTTGACCTTTAGAAGAAGCACTTCACTAGTCAGGTATTGAGAGTTTAATTGTTCAAGTGGCTATAACTCATTAACGGCTTATCCGATTTTGTCAAATTTAGGCCTGTTTGGAAGTGAAATTCCGAATATAATGCAGTTCAGTAGCCATGAATCTGTGGCCAGTGAATGAACACAGCTTTTGCGTCCGAGCGTATTATCGATCGGAGTCTGTTACTGAGGTGCAACGACAGTTTCGGCGTGAATATAACACTTCCAGGCGTTTTTTAGCAGAACCGACATATTCATTTCTCGAAGTATGTCCCCACTTGCAACAAAACATCGAACCAAACGTCATTGCGAACTCACGCCGTTCCACCAGATGTCGGTTTAATGTTATGAATAGAGGAAAGTGGAATGCTTTCACTCTGATATAATCTTTGTCGGTTGTTTATGAAGTGGATGGTTTTATTTAGTGATTATATGACCCAATTGCTTGAATGTGGCAACCGGTGAAAAGCCGTGATGTTGCGCTGTTCACAACGGCGTTCGCGGCGTGTTTCGCAATAGCGTTCGCGACGTGTTTCGCAATGGCGTTCGCGACGGCGTTTGGTTCGGTGTTTTGTTGCAAGTGGGGATGCACCTTAACATTTCCACGATCACAAAACTTTTCAACCCTCCGCAAAATTTGGTTCCGCGTTTGCGCAAAGGAATTTTACCACGCCTAGGAATGTTATCTTCACGCCAAAACTGTCGTTGCACCTTAGTAACAGACTTCGATCGATGATACGCTCGAATGCAAAAGCTGTGTTGATTCACTGGCCACAGATTCATGGCTACTAAAAAACTGCATTACATTTGGAATATTTTAAACGGTTGAATGTCTCCTCCAGTTGACTCCCATTCGGATAGTGGCGTCTCAAAAATCGTCAATACCCATTGCGCCACCCTGTACTTGATGTTCAAATCATTTTTTTGTATCACAATAACATTAGATGAAGTCTCGTTCCATTAAAATAGCTAATGGAAACGTTTCACATGTAACAATTATCAAAACCAAAAAAAAATGCTCCAAAAGTAACACAAAAACAATCCACTTTTCGAATAAACCGTCAAAAATTCTTGTTTCGGCAATAACTCGAAAACGATAAAAGACATCCAACCGCGATTTTCAGGTTTTTTCTTGTAAATTCAATCTAGGTACTTTCCGATTCTGCTGTCAGAATTATACCCCACCATTTAACTTTTCGTGGCACAATCTAAATAACTGGATACGGCATTTGAAAGTACTCACATTTCACTTTCTTTTTTTTCCCTATAGGTCTTTTCTGCGGAGATATGGCCCCCCAACGTATGCGCCGATGGAAATCGGTTTTCTCAAATAACTTTCAAAGTACTCAATATAATTTATACAAAAAATATATATGAAGGACACCTAAGGACGTCTTAAAATAGTGTCCTTGAAACACAGTAAGCGGGTTCGGCATCGCAATCAGACTTCTTCGATTGTTCTGAATCGTTCGTTTATGACATCTAGATGTGTCAGAGGTAAATCGGAATCGTTCGATAAAAACATCTGACAGATCGGATGACGATCTTTTTGCTCGATGTATTGAAACCGACGAAAGCGATCGATCTGTCAGATTTGTCTTTATGAGGTTATAATTCAACTGTTTTGGATTGAACTCGATACTACGTAACTGGAAGGGCCCCTGTCGTGTCGACAGCTGAGGCAATATTAGTCGTATTTTTTTGGCGCATAGGTATATTTTGATTGGACTAAAAAGGTGTTGCTATCTTTGTCACACTCATTGCCCTTATGCGAAGTCGGAGGTTTTCAAATAGTTTGAAGATAACAAATTGAAAAAACGGTTGATTTGGAAAAAATTACTACAATTCTGTGCATACTTAGTAGTCTTAATTATCATGATATAATGGATCTATATTTCAAATAACTATAGGGAAAAATGCAAAATAAGGAAAAAATTGGAAAATAATGAAGTATACTTGGATGATCCGTAATTCGATTGAATAGTTGAGAAAATACAGGGTAGGTAGTAGGTGCAGGGTGATTTATATGTTCAACCTGTGTATTGAGTGAAGTAAAGGTACAAACTTGGAAACTATAATAGCTTTTAGAATAAAAATGAATATACTTTTATTTTTGAGGTCACATTAAAACTAATAAATATTATGTGTTTTTTGATACCCCGTCATACCTTTCTAGCATTATTTCAAGCAAGATATGAGAAAACAAACTTTGAAAATGATGTTAGTTGTACCAACGAACTCGAACAGGATGTGGAATTGTCACATATTCTAAACAAAACGTCATTTGCAAGGAAGTTTCTGCTGCGGCAGGCCTAGATTGCCCCAATCGCCATGCCTCCTAGATTGCCCTTGCTGCAGGCGTGTGAGTAGGGCCCTTAACTAGGGCAATTTCGTGTAGGTATACTTCAGGTGCCCTTGTCCTTAATAATTATAATTGGAGTTATACCTATCACTTGAAACAGTCACGACTTGATCAAGATACCAAGGAATAAAATCTAAACTTATCAAAATCACAAATAAAATCCAATAACGCTGACGCTTTTTCCATGAAAACTATGTAAAAAATCTCAATGGAGAAAACACATTCAAAGCAATGAAATTATTTTGAACCTACAGAGAATCAGAGCAAGCTACATATTGATTGAAAGGTTAGGTTGACATAAATAGGGTGTTCCGGTGATCATGTTACAAACTTCTAGGGTAGAAGACAATCGAAAATAAGAAAAAAAGTTCATATGAACATGGGTCCGGAAACGCTTATTCCTTCTTTACCAAAATACCCCCCTGGTTAAAGGTGACAAAATCCGGAAGGCTCAGATTGATGAGCCTACGAACTAGATTTCATGTCCCAAAATAATTGGTGACGATAGCTACAGTCTACAGTGGTACGAAAGCTATAAAACGAAGAGTATTTTTTGAAGGTCATTTTCGAAATGCCTGAGGAAGCGTTTCCGGACCCATGTTCATATGAACTTTTTTTCTTATTTTCGTGTGTTTTATCTACCCTAGAAGTTTGTCACATGATCACCGTAACACCCTGTATATGTCAACAGATATGACAAAGATAGACACCCCTTTCTGTCTCTATCTCTTTCTACCCGAAAATGTGTCTTCAGTCAACTCGATGTAAACAGCACGGACGGGTCCCTTCCAGGTACGGTAGTATCGAGTTCGATGCTGTTTTGTTTGTTATAAGTCAACAGTTAATGACGAATTTGATATTAAAATGAAGATTATTCACTTGCACTACGAAGATTTGAAAAAAACTTATTCTATCACGGTTACAGACGATCAACTTAAAGATTGTGGGAAATGGAAGTGATGAGGTTAGGTAAACAAGTCCGAATCGTTCTTGTATTCCACCTTGCTCTGTTCCGTCAGATGTCACGTGACCAAAATCTGCTCGGATCTGAGACGGCAATGCCGAACTTGCTTATTCACCTCATTTAGTTCACCAGGAGCAGACTAGGTTGTAAATTTCATTGCTTAAATGTGTATCCGTTCTGGAAAAAAAAAACATTAAAAAAACTCAAAAAAAGCCATGACGAAATTATTTATCCTATGTTTTCCTTGAGATGTTTATAAAAATGAACCTTAAAAAAAATGTAAACTTGAAGGGAAACGTAGGTTCACATTTTTTTTTTTTCAAATAATTTTTTCAAGGACATCACTTCATCACTTCATCATGGCTTTTTTTTAGGTTCTTTTCAATACAAATTTTTTTTTTCTTCAAAACGGTACATTTTATTGATATTGAACAAAAGTACCTTTTTTGTAGTTCAAGGTTGAAGCTTTCCAAATTTATTTTGTTTCAAGTCTTTATCATACAGTGTTTCAAATATTAAGCAATGAAATTCACAACCAAGTCCGCCCCTCGTAAACCAAATGAGGTAAATGTGTTTTAAGGACACTATTTTAGGAGGTCCTAATCGTAAAGTGTGTCATTTCTGTCCATACATAGGCCAAAGGGTTGGAAAGAGAAAGGTATCCGTAACTATCACTATCTCTCTCTCTACTCCATGGATATAGGCCAAGGAGTTAAAAAGAGATAGAGCGGCTAGGTTGCCGAGTGGTATAAGGCGCCACTCGACAAGGTCACCGGGGGAATAGCTCGCGATCTGATCGGGTTCAAATCAAGGTGGGCAGAAATATTTTCTGTCCGACATTTAGTGGTACCCTCATTGGCTTATGTTACTGAGTAGACTGCAGTATTATCAATTACTGACAGTCAAAAAGTTTAAATAATTAGCCTAAATTAATTGGTCCCGCTAGTTCAAATATATAACTAGGTGGTTCTCCATCATCAACTTAGTTAGAACTGCAATGGTCCTGGGATTGGCGAAAAGGGCATCGCCTGGCAGTGGTTTGCCCCCCCACCAATACCAATACCAATACCAAATAGAAAAGATAGATATCCATAACTATCGCTATCTCTACTTGAGTCACTTCGGATAATAAGCGAGTCCGTTCCAGGTACGTAGTATAGAGTTCATTGCCATCATATAAAATTTTGGTCAAATTATATCGAGTACTTTGAAAATTATTTGAGAAAACCGATATCCAGCGGCGTCCTTTGGGGGATTATAGAGACTTGTTAACTTACTTTTTCCATGTTCTACCTGTATCCGAGATACACTACACTTTTTCCCAGATATTTGGTATTCGGTATACAGGGTTACCTAGTAAATGTTGGTATACTTAACATGTATTCAAATCATTCATCGTATTTTGGCCTAATAATTATATTTTTTCAATAAGAGATTTCTCTCGGCTGTGGAACATTCATTATCTACTAAACAAACATTGATTTGATTGTATTTTATATGCAGTTTGATAAACTCAAACGAACTAGTGAAAAAAAGGTGAACAGATCATTCTTAACGTAATTATTATTGATATTTCACTTTAAGCACAGAAAACGGAGACCTTCCAGTCGGGAAAACTTGGAAAAGCTGATTTTTTGTCAAGAGTTTCACTGAGGTGCGCTGGCTTTTTGGCTTCTACTGATTTGATTGCGAACATAGTGTCTTGTGACTTTATTAAACAGGTTTTTGTGATAGTTTAGGATTTTTATAATATTTTGCGATTCTTGTTAGTACCTTTAAACTTTTTATCAAACATTTGCTAAGAAAAAATGCCGTAACTGGCCAAGTTACTGCGATTATGCTTAGTAGCCTTTGATGTGCCGCCATTAGCTGTCATTGTAAAAAACAATCTTTACATCAATTTTCGAGAATATTTATTAATCATAGTTAAGTTTTGAATTAAATTAATAAAATAAGGTACCTTGACCAAACAAATAGATTATAAAAATTCAAAATATCCTTTTAATTCAAGAGGTTATGGCATTTTGAATGTTTGCTTTTAATTGAATTTTATCACGTAGAAAACGTACATAAACTAAATATTACAAACTGGAAAAAAATAGCATTCGTTTCCAAACAATATAATTTACACATAAAAATAATAAAAATTCAAGATTAGTTAGGTCGTGATACTGAAACTTTAAGATTAAAAAATGCAGTTGAAGGCTATTTAAAAACGTTTAATTGCATTTCTTGTAACGCAGTCTTGATACCTTTAAGTTTTTTTTTTGAAATCGAGTATACCAGGAATGTACAAAATTACCTGAAGAATCTGACAAAAATCCCAAAACGGTAAAAATCGACTCACTGCGTTTTTCATCATGACGGCAGTATAGTGACATTGACGAGTGAACTGACAGATTCATAAGTATGAAAACAGTGATTTATTCTTCATAGGCAAGAAAACAGTAAGTTGTGAACTATATATTTAAATTAAGACACCTTGTATCAGTAAATATGATTTATAAATATAATAACTATGAAAACCAACAAAATATGATAATACGATCCGTAACGTTTCGATCGAGCCTATCGAATGCTGTTTTTCAATCCAACCGCCGGCGCCGTTACGAGTTGTGAGTCAGCTTCCCCAAAAAATACAGTGAGGACGTAAATAGTCCCCCCCTCTAACTTTTGAACGCATTAATATTTTTGGCTCAAATTTGGAGGTGTTGTTCAGGGTAGGCTTTACTAAGTTTTGATCTCCAAAAAAAAATTTCAACTGTCAAACTGACAGCTGGGCACCATTTTGAAACAAATTATTAAATGGAAAAGGGGGTCATGTGATACTTTATTTGAAAGGTCCTTCCATTCTCTTTTCACCCCCAAAGTTTGAAGTCCTTAGCATTTTTCTTAGGGAAATGGCGCCATATCGAAAATAAATTATTTGGGTCAAAATACTATCTCTAATTCTTAAAAGAACTTTATTAACAATGAAAAAACTAACCTTTAACATAAGTGATTGTTTCTACAACAGTATTTAATAAAAAATCAATCTGTGCTACCATAGTTTCTTAAACAAAATAAAAGATAGTATCTACTTAGACACAAATACTTTATTTTCGACATGGCGTCATTTCCTTATGAAAAATAATAAGGACTTCAAACTTTGGGGGTGAAAAGAGAATGGAAGGACCTTTCAAATAAAGTTTCACATGATCCCCTTTTCCATTTAATTTTTTGTTTCAAAATGGTGCCCAGCTGTCAGTTTGACAGATGAAGATTTTTTTTGGAGGTCAAAACTTAGTAAAGCCTACCCTGAAACACACTTCCAAATTTGAGCCAAAAATATTGATGCGTTCAAAAGTTAGAGGGGGGGGGACTATTTACGTCCTCGCTGTATAGCCGGTGCGCGTACCATGATTCGGCGCTGTGATGGGGTGAACCGGCGGCTCTTCGCGTCCTCGTGAAGTGTCCCCTTAAAAATTAAATAAAACAATTATCAATAACCAATATTGTACGATTAATTTCGGGATAAGGTCATTCGCCCACGGATTCAGATTCATCTGACGTTACCACTATAGCGAACAACTTCATCCTATCAGATGGGCAAATTCCGGCATAAGCTTTTCTGGAGCGACTAGCACCAGGTAATTAATCGATAACGTATCGGTCGTTATCCAATACTGGTTTAATCAGAAAAGGACCTTTATAACGAGGCTTTTCTACTTTGGCCGTCATTACTTCTTTTTCCTTTTTGGACAAGAATATTTTATCCGACCACAAACTTCATGGAGGAAGCATGCTTTCTAGGGATTCATCAAGCCAAGTAGCTTGACTATTTTCTTACTTGACTTGACTTGAAAACTCAAGCATTTCAAAAATTTTTACTTGACTTGACTTGATTTACAGTCAGAACTACTTGACTTGACTTGACTTGAAATCAAGCTACTTGATACTTGATAACGTGAAATGTACACAGGAGATTCACTGAGCTTACAGCAAGCAGGCACTTGTGGAAACATCTATACCGACCTCTTCAACTTCGAATTAAGATTTGATGAATTCAAATTAGGAAAAATTAATTTCAAATTGAAACTAATCAGAATCAAATTACATATTATACCTACATAGGTACGGTACATACTTACATATTCACACAATAAAAACAATTTAATATTATGTAGACGAAATATAACTATTTTGAGGATTTTTTTATTAGGATTAAGAATAATTAGTAATTCAATTCATTTATAAATTTGCATCAACAACTGCGCAAAAAATGAGGCACACATTATAAGGTTTATTCCAGAATCTTTGAACTAAGTACACATTCGAATAAGTGAATAAGTATAATGTATCATCACATATCAAATTCGTTTTCGTGGTACTTACGTATTTTTCCACTTTTTATCTAAAATGTACATAATAATAATAATTCTTATGATTATTCTAATAATTAAGCAATAATTATCATTATGACTGACTGACCAAAGCATCTTATTATTTCTGCCAGATAATATTAATTTCGATTTTTTCAAGTATCAAGATATAGGAATCAGTTTGATTCTGCTTAGTTCCAATTTGATAGCTTTCCATGGTCGAAGTCAACGCCCGGTAGAAAAATGACAAGCTGTAAGCTCTGCTACATTTAAATCCTAGCTGTATAGCTGGTAGGGCATTAAACCGAAAACTTGAGACAATTATGCAGCTTGGCGATGTTGATTCCGATCGATGCGGTGATATGCGTCATTCCTGCCAATGTCACTACTGTCAACTGTCAAGATTGTCAGGAACGTAGCTTAAGAAGCTTACCTGCCGGCCTGCCGCGAAAACAACAATAATAATTTACTGCATTCATTTTTGTTTTTTTGTATTATTACATCATTTCGTTTTGTTGTTTTATTATTTATTATTTAACAAAGTATGTCCGTTTGTTTTTTTATATTTTGCTTTTTTTTGTACTCAGATTTTTATTCTTTTTACGTTTGGGCAGTTCAGATTATTGTTATGAAATGTACATTTTTTGAAATCAAACTCAAGTAGCTTGAATATTTTGGGCTTGATCGTCAAGCTACTTGATGTCTAACTACTTGACTTGACTTGAATCCCAAAAACAGATACTTGACTTGAGATTGACTTGATTTCAAGTCAAGTCAAGTCAAGTAGCTTGAAAATCAAGTCAAGCCGTGAATCACTAATGCTTTCTATCGTAGAGACTTTTTGATATTTCTGCTTTGACTTAATCAGCTCAGAAATCTCGTCAGTAACTTTGCCAGATCTGGACGTTCATCGTTGCAAACTTCATTTGCAAGAAAGGCATCATCAATACCCTTCGGCCTGTAGCCGAAAAATACTTCATAGGGTAACTTTTCGGTGGTGGAACCAATCGTGGTATTAACTCCCCACCTAACGCTCTTCACGGCCTGGTCCCAATGACGTTCATCAGATGTGGAGGCCATGAGGGCGGATAGAATTGATCGATTCATCCTTTCAACTTGACCATTAGCCCTTGGAGTTGAGGTAGCACACAACACCTTTTTGATATTTGAGTTTATGCAATAGTTTGTGAACTGTTTGCTCGTCAAAGCAGCACCTCTGTCACAAATGATTCTTCCTTGCACTTTGAATTTTTTCATTATGCTGTCAAGACAATGTATAACAGGCCCTGTCTTTGTATTTGGTACATCCTTCAAAAACCGGAACTTTGTGAATGCATCAACAAAAACTAAAAGATATGAATTTTTCTTACTGCTCACTACGAATAGTCCCAGGTTGTCCATGGGTAAGATATCCATGGGAACTTGCTGTTTCTCGATAGAATTTAAACATCCTCGTGCTTTTCCACCCGGCTTTTTGTTATACAGGCATCCTAAGCACGAATTGATATAATTTTTTACGTTTTGTCGCATTGATGGAAACCAACATCGAGATTTGATCGATTCAAGCGTTTTGTCCACAGCAAAGTGTCCTGCATCGTCATGGTCATATAAAAGAATTTCCCTTCGGGTAGTGTAAACCACCCAACGTTCACCACCATCAATCTTTACGCAGGTGTGACGCAACGAATTACTGTCCGTGACCACCTTGAATTTATTGCCCAGCAAATAAACTCGAAAGTCCTTCAAAGCACAGACAACGGCGAGGGTCTCCAGCTCGTAGGAATGAAACCCCGGCTCGTCTTTGGTAGTCGACTCACTCATATATTGCACCGGCTTGAGAGTACTTCTTGCTGTTGCAATAGTTTACTTCCTAGTCCAATTTTACTGGCATCACAAAGTACTTCCGTATCAGCTTCTCGTCTGTACAATGCTAGGACTGGTCTCTTCACAAGCTTTCCTTCCAAAGTCTCAAAGGCTTCTTTTTTTGGAGCGTTCCAGCTTAACCCGATATCATTCCTAGTGAGCATTGTCAAAGGTTTTGCAATTTCAGCAAATCATTTGATTTACTTTCGGAAATAGCTGGTAAGTCCTAAGAATCGCCTAACCTCACGAACGTCGTTTGGACGAGGAAACACTGACTCAGCCTTTATTTTGTCGTCACCTGGCCGAATTTCTTCACTATATATTTCATGCCCCAAATACTCAATTTTTGTTTGTAGAAAATGACATTTATCGAGGAGCAATATCATTCCAGCGTTCCTAAAAAGCATCAACGCTTCTCCAAGTTTTTCTAAACCATCTTCATCATCAATGTACGTCATCGCACCATGACTTATAGGCCCTAGAATGTTCTTCATCGCTCTTTGGAATACGGCCGGGGCATTTACCAGGCCAAAAGCCATCCGAATACCTCCCATAATGGCCATCAGGGATCACAAAAGCGGTCTTTGAAACTGAATCTTCATCAATTGGTATCTGATGATAACCAGAGGCAAGATCCAATGTAGTGTAACGAATTTAAACACTAACGAATAGAAAACACTGTTCAGTTTTAATCTATTTATTCAATGTTACAGCACTCACTATTTACAAACAGTTTATATCACAATCGCAGTCCATTTATGTTTTACGATTTATATTTCGCGGCCAATCAATAACTTACTCTTCAAATGTCGGACCTCATTATATACCCTCCTCGCTGAAACTGCCCGAATACCGCCGTATTGTAAGAACACTGTAGAATATAGTAGAAATCTGCTCCGCCCTCTGGTTTCGCTAGAATGTACCAGACAGTACAAATCGATTCTACACAATGTGTTGGCTGGCGCATCCACCAACTTTGGTCCGCTGAACACTTGTTTAGTCACATTGCCCTCATCTTAAGGCATTTCGTCTGGAATTGCCTTCATGTCGGTACTGTCCCCAAACCTGCAGTGTGATGTTTGGTGGAAATAAAGTTCACTGTCCTTTGGTTCGTCCTCTGGTGAGGATAGCAGCACACCAGGATGTCAATGCCACTACCTTTGAAGATCAACTCCAGCATGCTTCTCACCACTCGCCAATCCACTCGGTCATTGGTCATCTTCGGAATTGCCAGATAAGTCAGGTCCTGTGACATCATCAAGTGTCGAAGGTGATTGAGGACTCTCCACAAATCACTGTAGGTGGTCAGATATTGTGGAAGCTTCTTCGTAACAAGGTAGAACAGGTGTGGGACACCTATGTATGGACACCTTCCCTGATTTGAAGCACTTTCCCTACCTCCGGCCTTTGTCGTCGCAGATGGTCCAGTCGCAAGTTCACTCTTCATGCTGAGGACTTCAGTGACTCAGTGAGCCAACGAATATTCGGTCGGTTTTATGCGAAAAAAGCCAGCTGCCTATCTTGGACAACGCCATTCTGAAAGTTTCCAGTGACACGGATGACCTGATCTGCCTCACTTCAGCGTCCTGATCGTCATGGTTCCCAGCATTCCGAGCAAGACGGATGAAGTGAAGAACCCTTGGTTTTCCCCGTGGTGACTTCCGAATCCTGTAGACGACGTCATTGATTCGCTCCTGAATCTCATACGGGCCCTCCCAAGAACTCTACAGTTTTGGGAAAAAGCCAAGTCGCCTCTGTGGGTTGTGTAGTCAAACCTGAACCCGGAACCCACCTTCCACGGCATTCACGTCGTAGGCCTTCTTCATCCTGTCACTGGCACTTTGGATGTTCAAACGGACTCGTTGATGAATATCGTCCATCTTTCTTCAAAGATCACTTGCGTAATCCTCCCCAGCGACATCTTCACCAGGTGGACAGCCAAACTTCAGGTCGCAGGGCAGTCGGAGTTCACGACCATGATGATCCTTGCTGGGGTTTCGCCTGTCGATTCATGAACCGCAGACCGGTATGCCAAGAGAAACAGATGAAGATGTTCGTCTTAATCTCTGTCCATTGATGGTCCGATTTTTCCGCTCCACCATTTCATCCGATTGTGGGTGCAGCGCAGTCGTCCTCGACTTCCTGATTTTCAAGACATTGCACACGTTCTGGAATTGTGCCGATTCAAAGTTTCGGCCCTGGTCTGAATGCAGCTCCAACGGAACACCAAAACGGCAGATCCATTCTTCAATCAGGAGATCAGCTACGGTCGCCGCTTCTTGAGGGATACGCTTCGGCCCACTTGCTGAAGTAGTTCATCACGACAAAGATGTATTTGTTTCCTTTGCCTGACAGGGAAAACGGTCCAACCACATCTATCGCGATCCTCTCGAACGGGCTTTCAACATTGTACTGGCGCATAGGAGCTTTTGGGTGTTTCTGTGGTCCATTACTTGCACCACAAACAACACATTTTCTGCACAAACCACACGTCGGACAATTGACCCAGTAAAACCGTTCTCGCAGCTTTCCCAGCGTCTTGGCTACACCCAGATGTCCACACGTAATGCCATCATGGACATCCTTCATCACTTCTGCCTGTTTGTTTCCAGGAAAATTTATTTGCCTCGTTCTTTTGTGTCATTCAGATTCTTCACCAGCCTCTTCAGGATGCCGTCGTCCAGAACCATCGAGTCCCATTGAGTCCCATAGGACTTCACGGTGGTCAAGAATCGCGCGACTTCTTGCCAAGTTGGTCGTTGGCCTGCCTGTTTCCATCCGATGATTGACTTCAGATCTGGATCTTTCTCCTGGTCCCCTCGAAATGCGTCAGACTGCCAGGAGTCGTACACCACAGTTGTTCTGTACACACTGGCTTCCTTCTCCTCAGCTCTATGGCAGTGTTTACATAGCCCTGGGCAAAGTCTTCTGGACAAGGCATCAACATTCTTGTGGCTTGATCCAGCTCGATGTTCAGTGTTGAAATCAAACTCCTGGAGTCTCTCGATCCAACGGGACACTTGACCTTCCGGGTTCTTGAATTGTAGAAGCGACTTGAGTGCAGCATGGTCGGTTCTCAGCAGAAACTTTCTTCCGTAGAGGTACTTGTAGAAGTGCTCTACCCCTTTGACTACTGCCAGCAGTTCTCTTCTTGTGACGCAGTAGTTCCTTTCAGGCTTCGCCAAAGTTTTGCTGAAATGAACGATCACCCTTTCATGTCCGTGCCGGATCTGGGCCAGCACTGCATCAAGTCCCACATTGCTGGCATCCGTGTCTAAGACAACGTCTCTTCAGGTAGTGGATAGCCAAGGATGGGCGCGGTGGCAAGTGCTCTTTTAAACGTGATGAAAGCTTTCTGGCATTCTCAATCCCAGTGGAAACGCCTCTGTGCCTCCGTAAGCCTATGAAGAAGTCGGGCGATGTTGGCAAACCTTTGGACATAACGCCAGTAGTACGTGCACAAACCCAGGAAACTTCGTAATTCGTGAGGGCTGTTCGGTACTGGCCATTCCTCAACTGCCTTCACATTTTGCAGGTCGACAGCTTCTCCCTCCGCCGACACGATATGACCCAGGTATTGAACTTCACTTCGGAACAGTTGGCATTTCTTTGGGCTCAGCTTCAAACAGACATTCTTAGCCTCAGGAATACCTCCCGAACTTCTTGAGCCATCTCCACCTGCCAATATCCACTCTTCAGGTCAAGGGTTGAGAAGATCCTTGATCCAGCCAAGGTGTCCAAAGTGTCGTCAATTCGTGGTAGCGGGTACTTGTCTTTTCTCGTCACGTTGTTCAGCTGATGATAGTTCACACAGAACCAAGTTGAACCATTTTTTTTCATGACCAGCACCACTGGCGATTACCACGGACTTCTTGAAGGTTCGATGATACCTCCTTTCTCCATGTCCTGAATTATCTTGTCCGCTTCTTCCTTCTTCGCAAACGGTAGTCTCCTTGCAGTTTGGCAGATGGATCGTGCCCCTTCGATGTTAATTTTTTGCTGTACCACGCTTGTCCGACCCTTTTTCCCCGTTCCGTTGTCAAAGATGTCACAAAATTGTCTCAACAAGTCTCTCAACCGTTGTTTTTGTCTCTTATACAGGTCCTTCGAAGTAGCGGCAGCATACTTCTCCATTTCTCCAGTGAACTCAGGAGAAGTCATCTCAGTCTTGCGCAGCTGTCGCACCACGAAGGAAATTGGCGAGCAGAGACCCAACGTTCCCTTCGCCAAGCACACTGAGTGATAGTTGACGTTCATCACTCTGACAGGCACAGTCCTCTTCACTGGTACCAGACTCTTTCCACAAGCAATTCCTTGTCCTATTTCGGAGTCGTGTAGTCTAGGCTCAAACATAGCTGTGCTTCCTTCTTTGACTCTTCCGTCCAGACGACCCCACAGGATCATTTCGCTCCTCTCTGAAATCGAAGAATCCCCAGCCAGCAGTACACGGAGTACCTCCTACTCTTTCCCATGTTGAATCACCTCTTCGTTGTTGACCCTCAATGTGCCATGCCTGAAATCCAATTGGAAGCCTGATGGAAATTCATGATGTCCATTCCTCGATGTCAGCAGCTGGCATTGGATGGTTGAAACTGGTGCTTTCAAGAGTCACTCCTGCTCCACTTCACCATTTATTCTCGCCAGGTCTCCGCCTGTTCGTAGTCGACACTTAGTTGGTTTGATCATTGTCGGTGTTGTGACAATGTCGCGCCTGATTATTGTCTTCTTCGCACCTGTATTCAGTAGCATGGTGCGATGTTCTCCATCTATCAAGCCATCCACAAACACGCTGTTCGGTTTGGGTCCTGAAGAGGCAACTATAACGGTTTTTCTTGGGGCATACTGGTTAAAAAGGTCCACGATTGCCCCTTCGCATCGACCCCCCTACTTTTCCTACGTAGGAGAAGGTGCCCGTCTCTCCTTCTTGCATAGGTTACGAATGTGGCCAAACTCTCCAAAATTCCACCAACGTAGCTCCCTTCGCTTGGACGCCTCCATTTCCTTGACGACTCTCCTCACATTTGCGTCGAAGGAGTCTTCCTCCGCGAGATCTTGTTCCTCCATCATTCGCACTCGCGCAGGAATCTTGACGGACTGCTTGGCCGCTTCAAACTCCAGGGCTTTTGCCAGCGCATCTACCAGTCTGTCAGGACGATGAAGAATTAAGGACTGCCTAATCTCTTGGTCTTGAAGACCACCCAAAAAGGCCTGAACTGCAAGCCTCTCCATAACGTTTCTGGCGTGGTTGGACAAGCCAGTCGTGAAAGGCGAGCTACGTCCGCTTGAAACTCCTGCAAGCTCTCGTTGGTCTTCTGAGAGCGGTTCTTCAGCTGGGAGTGGTAGACGTGATCCAAGTGAGTTTGTCCATATCGCAGCTCCAGATGCTTGACCAGAACATCGTAGTCCTCCTGCTCTTGGATGTTTAGCGTCTGCAGGATTTCCGTCGCATTCCCACGAAGTGCTAGTGCCAATGCCAAGGTTTTTTCGTTTCAACTCCATCCATTTGACCTTGCTGCTGCCTTGACCTGGCGATGGTAATTGTTCCAGGACAGCTTGCCATCAAACTGAGGGGCTTTCATGTGGACGCTGACGGTATCAGCCTCTATCTTATCACTCGCATCCCGGCTCCATAATATCACTTCTGTTTGTTTCATAATCACTGTAACTTGCTTTTCATTTGCTCTATTTCTTTTTCCAGAGTCTTCACTGTATCTTCTAGCTGTTTTCCGATCTCTTCTGCTACCTGAACCTTCATAGCTCAGGAAGTTTTTTTGAGCATCCCTTCCAATCTCATCTCCATAACTCTATAGAATTCTTTGAACTTTTCTTCCAAAACTCTAGAAGATTCTTCCAACTTTCCATTTTTCCAATTTTCTTGATCTTCTCTTCCATAGCTCTGGAAGATTCCTCGAACTTCTCTTCCAATTTTCTTGAGTTCTCTTGAATAGTCTTGGACAATTTCTCCACTGCGTTGGGATCAGGGATCTCAAATTGGAACGTATCAGGATCCATGCCTTTTTTCATCAAAGCCTCACGAAGCCGTTGTTGTAGTTCAGCCTTCTTCCCGCTTGCATCCAAATCACGCTCCTCCAGCTCCCTCTCCAACTCGGTTACCTTCAATCCGAATAAAAACACTAGTTTCGTAGCCATTGCAGCGAATATTTATGTCCGCTTCTATAGCACACAATAAATCCCACTTTTGACATCAATTGTAACGAATTTCGCTGTAAAAAACACTGTTCAGCTCTAATTTATTTATTCAAAGTCACTATGTACAGCACTCACCATTTACAAACAGTTTATATCACAATCGCAGCCTATGTTTCACGATTAATATTTCGCGGCCAATCAATAACTAACTTTTCAAATGGCGGACCTCATTATATAACATCCTAGCTGAAACTGCCCGAATACCGCCGGATTGTATAGAACACTGTAGAATATAGTAGAAATCTGCTCCGCCCTCTGGTTTCGCTAGAATATAGCAGAAGCTCCAAATCGATTCTACACAATGTGTTGGCCGGCGCATCCACCAACTTTGGTCCGCTGAACACTTGTTTCGTCACAGTAGTAAAGATTTGATTGCCTTCAATGTTGTCTAAGCGATCATCAATACGTGGCAGTGGATATTTTATCTTTAATTGTTTTTTCGGTTGACGGCCCTGTAGTCCACACACATTCTCTCTTCTCCATTCTTTTTTTTTACTAAGATGATGGGTCTGGCATACGGTGATTCAGATTCTTGGATTATCCCATTATTAAGTAAGTCCTGCACGATATGTCGAACCATTTCCTTATTAACAAATGCCATGCGATAAGGTCGATATGTCAATGGTATATCGTCAGACAGTTTGATGGATATTTTTGTAACGCTGGTTCAGCCTACGTCTCTTAAAGTAGCAAAACAGTCTCTGTACTCGTTAAGTACCCGTAGCAAACTTTAAATTTGTTCAGAGTCAAGTTCACAATCAACTTGTCCTTGAATATCATCTGTAGTAAATTGCTTAAAATTTTCTACCTTAAGTATTGAGCAGAAAGCTGACGGGACATAGTTTTCGTAACACTCAGTTACCCTTACACTATTTGTTTTTTTTTATAGTGTATCGGAACATTAGAGATATTAATAACAGGAAAAAGATCATTTTCTTTCAAATTTAACACGAATGGTGGTATGACATGAAAATTGTCATTCCATTGCCGTTGTTGAACATCTATAAAGATATCATCAAACTTATCCTCACTGTCAACTGCGACATGTCTCATATGCATTGGTGAAATTATGGTTGTCTCCTTAGCAGTTAATTTTACCTTTTTTGTTATTAAATGTTCAAAAATTTCGCTAGGTAATTCATTGTTATTAAAGAGTCGTATTTGATTTTCCCTGACAATAGTTGTAACATTCACATTATAAATAAAAGGTTATCCTATAATAATTGGTACCTCCTGAACATAATCAGGTACTACCAGAGCTTCTACATCCATTTTGGACATATCTACTTTAAGATTAATAAGCGACTTTGTATCAGCGATTACAGAGCTTCCCGCATAGCCACACAGACGAATCTTGGTCGGACTAAGTTGCAACCCCAATTTATTTGAATTCTATGCTGTCGACCAGCGTCTCGTGATTACAAAGTGGTCATCTGATTATCTGATGTTGTTTTATTTCCTATGATCATTATATAACTGTGTTTTATCTTATGAAATGCCCACAAAGTGGCATTCACAGTAACCTATTTTGTGCTGAAAAACCTCAAATACATATTATATACTGTAAATTTCTTTATGAGATGTGTTCAGACTCGCCAGTAGAAGGCGCCGATTTCAATAACACATTTTGCGTGAAATTGTGAATTACTGTTTTTTTGCTTATGAGGGCAGCATAAATATTTGAATTTGCACCTTTTCGGGAATCTTGAATTTGGTCCATTGTTGCAATTCGCTCTAACCGTTCACAAGTTATTCCACTTTTTCTAAAAAATGACGCGTATGCAAGCATTAACTAAAGATACCACAGAGAACTTGGTTTTTGAGATATCAAGTTGAGACTTTGTCAGTGTTTAAGCAACTGCCTTTTGGGCATTATGGTACCACTTTGCTGTGTCATTTCATTGTTGATTTTCCTGATTTATTTGTTATACCTCAATATAAATAATTGCTTACTTTCTTGTTTTGTCAATTCAAATTTCTTTGATTTCTAGTGAAGTTTTAAGAAGCATACGATAAATGTCATTTTGACGTTATAAGTCGAAAACTTGATTCTTATGACCCGTTCGTAGTGTTTTCGATAAAATTTGTATGAGTTTTTTTGGAAAAAAATTGTGGCGTGTAAAATACGTACAATGACAAGCTGAACGCGACTAAGTTACAAAATACAATGGGTGGGTTGAAAAAATCAAGTTATGGTGCGTTGAAGTTTATCAAAATTGATGTGTCACAGAAAAGTTATACCATTTCCAATCGGCGGCATTGTCACCGAAAGATACCACAGACCTAGCCACAGACAGTCGCTTGAACACTGACAAAGACCCAACTTGATGTTCTAAAAACTAAGGGGCCTGTGGTTATATCGATAGATGCCTGCAGACGCATCAATTTCTAGAAAAAGTTAAAAGAATAATTTCTGAACGGTTAAAGCGAATGGCAAAAACTAAACGAGTTTGCGATGCCCAAAAAAGAACAAATTCAAATATTCAAAGATATACAGGGGTTGCTATTTAAAGAGACCATATTGAAGCCCAGCTGAAAAAATGATACACCCGTCCGTATATCGGAAAAAAATTTCGCAAACTGCACTTGGGCCACAGTATATACACTAACCAGTAATATATCTCGTGACGTAGCGCACATTTGAGCTGATGACCTTCAAAACTGTTCGGTTGGGAGAATTCCCAACCGACGACGGTAGCAGTGCAGTCCCGACCGTTTTTTATATGACAAACATATAACAATACCTACCTATTCAATATGAGACGCCTATGGTTGCAGTAGATGTAGATGAAGATATGCGGGTTAGGGTGGTAAGTACCACAGCACTTTTTAGGTCTGCCAGCAGGCCTATTGCACACCTCCTCGAGGAGAGAAGTTGTTCTCTTGGACCATTGTCGTCAAGCCTTAGCCATTCAGCATAGGCGACAACTTAGTCGTCAAGCCACAGCATTTAGCTTAGGCGACAACGTAGTCCCTCTGACCTCCCGTATGCCGCAGTTCTAACTAAGGTGCTGATTGAGAACATCATAGTTTGAGTGTTGAACATGCAGGATCCAATAATTTAAACTAACTTTTTGACTGTCAATAATCTTTACGCCTATGGTTACTATGGATACTATGGAAAATAGGAAAAATTTGACAAGCGGGCCCGATCATGATTACCGGTTATTCGGACGATTTAAGAATGAACGACACAAGAGATAGACTACTGGTTAGTGTATATAATTCACTTGGGCGTCCTGTATTCGAATCCATTTAGTGATTTTTGATATCATTAACGGCTTAAGCGCCATTTAGCTTTCCCATATCAATGACTCACCTTGTATAGAAAATGTCACCCGGTCCTTGACACTGATCTTGATTATTGTTCCATTTATAATTTCACATTCAGATAATATTTATGATATGTACCCATGTTTAATTTTCTTGTCAAATCCGATAATAACAAGTCATGAATGATCATGTCTGTAATCTCGATTGCATAATTCAATCAATTTAACATACACGTTGAAATTTCCCATGTTCGTATTATTGTTTGTCTGTATAAAGAATAGCGTATATCTATTTATTGAAAATGTATTTTTTTCAGGACTCGTTAAACTTGGAGTGCACTGTGTTACTGGAAAAAAAGTGGCCATCAAGATAATCAATAGGGAAAAGCTCAGTGAGAGCGTTTTGATGAAGGTAAGCACAATATAATATTGATATAAATTCCTTTTATTATAAAATCTACATACAGTGTGTCCACTCTGAAGTCGCCCACCCTGTATTAGGTATCGATGATTTTTTGTTTAAAACACACATTTATTATTATTTATTATTTATTAACATCTTCGCTGTGAATTAGAACGTACAGGAAGACTCAATGAGCAGTATAAGTATTAAATTAACAAATTAACAACAAAAAATAATCAAAACAGTAACTTTTTTTTTTTGAAAATGTGAACAGGGAGGTTTTTGGTAATTCTGATTGAGAGTCCGTTGTCAGTTTTTTACTAAAAAATCCCCTTATACGATTTTCTGAAATTTGACCCACTTTGGACCCCCATAATCACCCAAAAGTACGTCCCTGGAACTGATTTGGGATAATGTTCAAAAAGTGTTTGACGAGACCTAACAAACAAACAAAAGAAATGAAAATCGGTTAATAAACAAAAATGGTACAAGGGTGGGACACTTCAGAGTGGACAAGAAACTCAAATACTAAAAATGAAGTGTGAACTGCTGAGTACACATAGTAAACAAAGTGAAGCGGAGCGAAATATGTACTAATCGTGTATATGTTTATTAAAAAAAATCAAAGCGCTTTTGGCTTACAAGGCCATCTTCAGTGCTTCCGGCTGGAAAAGTATATACCTATAAAATTACTAAATGGAAGCATATGGGGCAAACATACCTCCTACTAGACAAATAAAAGAAAATTGTATCACAATTAACACCAAGCACAAGTAAACAGTCAAAAAATAAAATGCAGAAATACAACTTGATCACGGAAATTCTTTATGGGTCCCACAAACACAAAGATCAATAATTTTCATTTTGATTGTTCATCACACATAACCCAACTTAACAATAACAGTGAAGTATTGGAGCTACACAATAAACAATGAAGTACGACCGAACGAGATCGTGATTTTAAACCTGACAACACAGGGAAAGGCTGGTACCGTACTTGGTTGATTATTCTCCATTCGTCTCTACAGGGAATTCAGTATTCTGTGAATAGGCTGGAGTTTGAAGTGGTCTGCAGTTGTCCCTACATATGTCGTCTCACATTCTGAGCAACTTAGTTTGTAAATGCCACTTTTGTTAAGTTTATTGATCTTATCTTTTGAATTGACCAGTGATGTGTGTAGGTTATTTTCTATTGAATGGGATACACTCACCTGCGGTAGTCTATCCTTGAGAACTTGAGATACTTTCTACACATGACTAAGTACACTTTGCAATTCAGATGGATGTGCTGATTGAGCAAATATCATCAGATAGTGACATTAAGAACTCACTAAGAGTAGAAATTCATATGCATTTGCACAGAAGTCCAAAAGACAGAGAGCTGAACCATGTGAACAGCACAGATATTTCAAAAACATTTTAAAGAGGATCCAAGAGAAAGTGAAAGATCAGAATTTGATTATTTCCAAAGCTGACAAGGATAATTGCTTGGTCATCATGAACACGGTGGATTACATCACCAAAGTGCAAAACTTCTTATCAGTCAACAACTTCAAGATCCTAGATTCCAACCCGTATAATAAATTTATCAATAAGACCAAAACACATCTAAAGATAGGAGAGAAGCTGTTGGAGGAATTCAAAGCACCAAAAACTCTGATCTCAAGCAACCCAACCATGCCAAGGCTATACGGACTCCCACAAATCCATAAAGATGGAATACCAATCAGGCCAGTGGTTAGATTCATAAATACACCAGTTGCCGTTCTATCAAAATTTGTACTGTGTCTTTCTCCATTTTTAAATGGAAGTAGATTCTTGGCTGCAGGACAAATGTGTGTATATGGGAATATGAAAAAGTGACACCCCAGGTGGGATTTGAACCCACGACCTCCATATCTCTAGTCTGACGCTCTCCCAACTGAGCTACCGAGGCATGGAATTCAAACCACCAGTAGTGCCACTGATTCATATCCCCGTATGGTGAAGGTGAGTAGTGTCAAGTAGAAAGCAATTTATCGACGTCACTGGTAGTCACTGGAAGTCTAGACAGACCTTTTTATGCACGATCTAGAGTCAAAATATCTTTTTGACAACAAAGAAATAACAACATATTCACGTTACGTCGATGACTGTTTCGTCATCATCAAAGGAAACCCGGAAACTGCTGAGAAAGTCTTGTCAAAAATGAACAAAGCACACCCAAGTATCAATTTTACACTGGAAATAGAAGAAAACAAGTGTATAAAACCTTGAGACAAATTGCTCATAACAATGGCTATAAGCAAGACCTAATTGACCGAAAGGTCAACAAGTTAGAGACCAAAATATTGACGAAATCAGTCTACACTCAAGGTCCAGTTGAAAACTCGAGATTCATTTCCCTTCCATTTCTGGACACTGCTCTATCTGAGAGAGTATCTCAAGTTTTCAAAATTAGACTACCGCAAGTGAGTGTGTCTCATTCAATAAAAACTAACCTACACAAATCACTGGTCAATTCGAAAGATAAGATCAATAAACTTAACAAAACTGGTATATACAAACTAAGTTGCTCATAATGTGAGACGACATATGTAGGGAGAACTTGCAGACCACTCTAAACTCATATTGAAGAACATGTAAAAAACCCAATCAAATCTCCATTTGAAGATATCAAAACATAAATTTGACCCGGACAAAGATTCGATACTGCTGGTGAATGTGCAAAGCAAACATTTTCTTCGACTGAATTTTCTTGAAGACTCAGAGATAAGCAGGGAAATAAAAAGGAACAAGAATCGCTTGAACACTCAAGTTAATTTGAATAGACATCTCTAGCCTATTCACAGAAGACTGAATTCTCTGTAGAGACGAATGGAGAATAACCAAGTAAGGTACCAGCCTTTTCCTGTGCTGCCAGGTTCAAAATCACGATTTCGTTCGGTCGTACTTCATTGTTTATTGTGTAGTTCCAACACTCTATTGTTATTGTTAAGTTGGGTTATGTGTGATGAGCGATCAAAATAATAATTATTGATCGTTGAGCTGGTGGGACCCATAAGGAAATTTCCGTGATCAAGTTGTATTTCTGCTTTTTATTTTTTGCCTGTTTACTTGTGCTTGGTGTTTATTGTGATACAATTTTCTGTTTTTTGTCTATGTAGGGTGTTTGTTCGCCCCAAATCCTTCCATTCAGTAATTTTATACTTTTCCGGAAGCACTGAAGATGGCCGTGTAAGCCGAAAGCGCTCTGAATGTTTTGATAAACATATACACGATTAGTACATATTTCACTCCGCTTCACTTTCAAATACTAAACTTCAAAACAGACATTTCTGGAAGGGAAAGATTTGGCGTGGCCAAGGCCAAGGCTAGCCAGTGTAAGCTACTCATGCTCCACCACTTTCCAAGAGCAACCAACCATAGATATCGAGTGGATACAGCGTATTATAACTCAAAAGATTTTGAGTCTATACTTCAATAAAATGAAACTCGTTCAAAAGTACTCATTTACAAGATTTTTCATGAGGCCCGCATTGAAATTTTTATTTGGTATTGGATATGGCATCGGCCCAAATTCCGTTGGTTAGTTTGGATCTAGTTTCGGGGTGTCGAAATCTATACCGTAATATTGGACGCCGCAGAATCATAGATGGAAATGTTGATGAAATCAGCTCTCAAAATATTGAAGAAATAAAGTTGAAAGTTAATAGATTACCACCTAATTTCATATTTAAAATGTGGAAATGTAGGTGTTGCAAGTTTGATCTATTGTTTCAGAGCAATGTCAGAGTGAGTGTCTTCATTATCTACTTGTATCAAAAGAGAGAGCTCTGTAGCTGCTGTCGAGTAGTGAATCAAAATTAATCTATTCACATTATGTATAACGAAAATTATCTTGATAACAAACTGAATAATAACAAAGATGATTATTAAGAAAACTTTCTTAATGTCCTGATCTGTGGAACTTGGCATTTGGCTGAATTTGGGCTACGAGAGTTGGGCAAGTTTCTTGAAATATTCCGTTCTTTTTTTGATGACCTACCTACTGGAAACCTTCTACATCCTGAAGTAACCTTTTTTGCGTCGATTAATTGCAATATAGAATGAACTTTGATGTCCAAATAGGTAATGCTATTACGTATCGGATTTGAGCTTCCAACAGCCTTAAAAATAACTTTTATGTTTTTGTTTCAATACACTCAAATCTTTCGAGGGGTGTCTTCAGTTGAAAGCAATGTGCCAAAATGTTATAATACTTTTGCATTATTTCGTCCAAGGTTTATCCAGATAACTACACTGGCGAGCAAGAAAAACATAATTAATTCAATCTTGAATTAATTAGTCTAGTAGGCGGTGAATCAATAATTGACCTGCTGTATCCATAAGCTAAATTCAATATTCAATAATGAACAAAGCCTTGTTTTTGTTTTTTTTTTGCTTTGATAAAAAAAGCAACAATGTCACATTTTGAACGAAGTTCGAATCTTTGTTATTTGGAACTAGAAAAATGTGTATGTGTATTTTCTCTTCTGGCATTGATAACCGCTGGACGTTGACGAAGAATCAAGTCAAGGATTTATTCTGGTCCAGGTTATATGCCACTCTTGCAGTCGTAAGTAAAGTGACAATTTGACAATATGTGAAGGCTAACACAATATAACGTATAACTTTTCTCGGTAAACAAACCCTATTAGATAATTTCTTAAGTGACCTAAATTTTTTGTTCGCCAGTGGATTATCAGCCACCTGCAGGTGTATTATTGTTTGGCAGTATTGATATACGTACCCAGCACCTATTATTGTTATTGGCAGAATTAGACAGTTTTCCATATCTCTTTCCTCTTTCATTTTTCATTAGTTTCTGCATATGTATAATACGTTAGAGAATGGCAGAGGAGATTTTTTTAAACTGAGGATATTTGATATCATAAAAAAAAATTAATGATTTTTTTTTGTTTTTTTTTTAATTTTTTTTTCAATTTTTTTAATAGGAAAATGTATCCCCTTTCAAAAAATATAAAAATAAATATACCATCACATTTGATTTTTTTGGAAAAAACTCAAAAACATGCTACCATTTCAGTTAACGCCATCTAGCGGCGACGGCGAAGGTCAAAAATTCAAAACCAAAAACGTTTTTTGAAGTGCAGATCATGCTCTTGCATGTGAGACCAAGATCGCGTCAATCGGTTGGGTTGTTTCAAAGTTATGAGCATTATTGCGTTGTGAGGTTTGACAGCTGATACCTGTCTTATTTGACATGTTAGGAAAAAAAAACACAAAAACAAATTTGAAGGAAATCTCTCAAGGAATCCATATTGGTACTCATTTGTATTTGTTTGTATCTAAAAATCACGAAAAAACCGCGATTTTGTGTTTTGATAGCACCGTTACGCCATCTTGTGGCGATCTTGGGAACTTCTGATATATTTCCAGCATTTTCTCTATTCCATATTACTCGGTAATTTTTTTTCCCGCAAGTCTCTCGGATGCCCAGTTTCTGAGATCTGGCACCTTGCCATTCTTAAATAGACACCCTGTACATTAATGTATACAGAGTGTTTCCCAAAATCCTCAGTCTTTTGGTTTATTTTTTAAAAATGATGTAGAATATTGAAGCAGAATGAAAGTTCCAGTTGAGGTGTACAAAATATTCAATACACTCACCGCCAGACATACTCCATTGTACGTTTTATTGTGGTCACCAGGAAATTACATAGCAGCACGCTTGGTGGTATAACGGATCATGTTTGGCGCTGAGTATGCATGTACCAATTTCTGCTATACATATTCCGTTGATTTAATCTGCAATAAATCAGCTATTTGATTCATCTGATTGAATTTCCGGTCCCAAAATCTTCAACATGCAATAAATGGAAACATTTTAAATTGAATTGAATATAGAACAACCCCCTGTCACCTGGCTTTGAAAGTTCAAGAGTCTAACCTTGAGCTGTGCTCAGTCATTGCATTCGACAAACTGCATGCACATTGCACCATTCCATCCACTTTATCGCGAACATTGTGTTCCGGCGTCATTTTATCCAATACTGTGTAAAGGTTGCCTTGTCGTCCCTGACCCGCCTGAACGTTATTCCTGGAAATTCCGGAAACTGAATTCAAAAAAACGATTATCTACTTTTTACGATAATGGGAATATTGCCATTCCCATAAACGTAAGCAGATTTACCAAAGGATATGGATAGCTATAATAAAAAAGCTTGCTTTGACTCCGTACTTCTGCACTAATAATGTCTGGATTCGCACCTATAAAGTTCATAGACATGAACGAGTCAAATCGGAGCAAATTGGCAGATTGATAAATCGAGATGAAGTGGAGATAACTTCTTATTTATATTGCACAAATATCACCTTAGAAATTGGGACGGTGACTACTTAATTATAGAAAATACGAATTTTCTTCCGAAATAAATCCTGGAAAGTGTTTGTATGCGAGATGTGATTCACTACCAGTGTCAATAATTATTAGAAATATCGCATTTTGTTCTTGTAGGTAAATGAGTGGAAGATTATTGTTACATACTGACTAGGTATATAAGATGAGTATTCTCAAAATTTGTATTTTCACTGCATTAATTATTAAACGAGATCTTTTCTAAATTGTCAGGGTATTCTGTGTGAGGATAATCGGAAAATACAGGATCCATTATGGGATAAATGATTAGCAGTACTTATAATAATTTTCTAGAGTATTTTCTCTAGTAATGCAACGGTTCCCATTTTTACGTTTAAGGTTATTGTTACGGATACGGTTACGCTTATAAGAAAAACAAAAATAGAGAAAATAAAGTTTATCTATTCAGTGGACTGACACTTGATTCAATTGATAGATTATGCCAAAAAGTATATGGACTTTTTTTGTCATCTGACATCTAGGTATTATAGTATATTCCAGTCAATTTCAAGTTACCCTAACTACGGTCGCTTCACAAAAATAATATTGGTGAGTCACAAAATTGAATCTATTCAAGATTTATACTACTACTCTTTGATGATTGAGCATAGGATGAACATAAATCAAAATTCAAAATAAAGTGTAAAGAATTTTGCTATATAAAACACTGTTCAGTTTTAATTATTTATTCATTTAAAATCACTACAGCACAATCACAACCACAGCTCATTTATGTTCCGCGATCAAAATCTGAACTGTACTAACTTGTTCAAATGGCGGACCTTGTCATATACCCTCCTCGCTGAATCTGCCGGGATACCGCAGTATGGTTTAGAGCAAGCATCGCCTTGGGACATGTTCCAAACGTGTGGAAAACCGCCAAGGTAGTCTTCATACCCAAAGTTGGGAAGGAGGACTACGGGCTGCCAAAATCCCAGAGGCCGATTAGTCTAACATCTTCCGAAGCTAAAACCTCAGAAAGATTGATTGATAGGTACCTGACAGAGGAAATTCTTTCGACATCTCCTCTTCATATGAACCAGTATGCCTACTGCAAGGACAAAAGCACGGAGTCAGCTCTCCATGCGGTAGTGCAACTAGCTGAAAAGGCCATTAACGACAAAGAAGTGGCCCCAACCCTATTCTTTGACGTCGAAGGAGCATTTGATAAGGCTAAAACCGGCACTATTTGCGAGGCGCTCACCAGCAGGGGGGTTCCCTCTTCCATGGTGAGGTGGGTCTGGTCCTTCCTTCGTGACCGTCAAGTTAAAGCGTCTCTAGGAGGCTACCAGGTTGAGGCAGAAGTCCAAGGAGGCTGCTCCCAAGGCAGCTGCCTCGCTCCCAGACTATGGTGTCTGATAATGGACAGCCTCCTCAGAAGGTTAGATGCAGAAGGATTTTACACTCAAGCGTACGCGGACAATGGACTGGTGGCAGTGAGGGGCAAACACCTAGGGATCGTCTGTGAGCGGATGAAACTAGCCTGTAAAATGGTAGAAACATGGTGTGGAAAGATGGGGCTGTCGGTGAATCCCTCCAAAACAGAGCTCATTCTCTTCACCACCAGAAGGAATATTCGGGAAGTCAAGCCACACACGATGTAAGGGACCACACTGTCACTTATGCAGGAGGTCAAGTACCTCGGGTGGTGTTGGACAGGAGGCAAACCTCACGTTGAAAGGACAATAAAAAAAAGAACAGCAACACTTTGGCTACTGCATCGAGTGGTCGGAAGACAGTGGGGCCCAAAACCCCAGGTCATGCATTGGCTCTACCAGGCTGTCATCAGGCCAAGGATCTCATACGGATCTGGTCCTCCGTGGTCTGGTGGCCGTCAACCGATAAGACCACTTATGTACTCAAGCTAGACCGACTGCGAAGGTTGGCTTGTTTGGGTACAACAGGCGCAATGAGGACAACTTCTGGAGCAGCACTGAACATCCTCCTCGGACTGCCAGAGCTAGGACTCTGGGTGAAGAGGGAAGCG
This sequence comes from Orchestes rusci, assembly GCA_958502075.1. Taxonomy (NCBI): domain Eukaryota; kingdom Metazoa; phylum Arthropoda; class Insecta; order Coleoptera; family Curculionidae; genus Orchestes; species Orchestes rusci. The sequence goes on from OY293303.1 coordinate 68,436,903, forward strand.
ATGGCTCCCTATATTAGGATGGTTGCCCAGAAGACATGGAGAAACATGGTAATGGAAGCTGGCCACACCAGAATATCATCACTGGTGCGGAGCGAGTTTCCGCTTCTATCGGCCTGGTTGACACCCACGGATGGTCGTCTCAGACTCCGAAGGAGCTTTGAGGTGCACGTACCGACGAGGGAAGAGTCTGACCAGATCGATGGAGGCGCCTGTCAACACTCAAGTCTGGTTCACAGACGGCTCCAAGGCTGAACGCACGGGTTCGACTGGGCTGACAGGAACACTGGCGAAGCTTTTCCCCTTGGAAGACTTACAACAGTCTTCCAAGCGGAAATATTCGCTATCCTAGAGGCTGCCTCCAGAGATGAGGTAAGAACAGGAATCTACTCCGACAGTCAAGCGGCATTTAAAGCAATCACCAAACCAAGGATAAGCTGCCCGCTGGTCCAAGAGTGTAGGGATGCGCTGCAGGTGCTGGGTGAGAACAAGAGGGTCAAACTAGTATGGGTTCCGGGGCACGCGGGGATCACCGGCAATGAGCAAGCGGACAAGCTGGCCAAACGAGGATATGTCACGCGACTGTCCGGACCGGAACCATTTCTAGGCCTCAATAAACAACTGATCTCACGCACTCTCAACGAATGGGCGTGAGAGAGAACAGTTGAGAACTGGAACTGTAACCCATTATACAGGAAGGACAAAGAAACGATATCAGAACCTCACAGGCCAACGACGGCCCAATTGCTGAACAAGAGCAGGAAGGCACTGAGCACCATCGTTGGCATTCTGACAGGTCATTGCAGGCTCAACAGACACCTGAATTTGTTAGGAATAAGCGAATCACCCCTATGCCCTCACTGTGGAAGGGCGGAGGAAACCTCCTACCACCTGTTGGTAGTTTGCGACAGGTGGGGTCGATTGAGAAGGAAGGTCCTAGGAGCAGCCACCATTCCTAAGGAAGAGTTGGGGTACCTGAGCTGAGATGATCTGCTCCTATTCACGACAAGGCCGGTTTGAGTTGTTGGGTCGGCCAAGCGGGGATGGCAAAAAGAGCCACTAGGTCTACTCGCCGGGCTTTGCCCCCCCACCTTTACCATTACCATGGTATAGAACACTACAGAATGTTGTAGAAATCTGCTCGGCCTTCTGGTTCCACTACAACGTACTAGATTGTTAGCGAAACAGTTGGAAAGATGAAGGATCAATGGCCAGCCACGGTGGGATGACTTTGTACCAAAAGGGACAAGAGTCGAGATGGATAGATATATGGGGACCCAGAAAGATGGATAGATATATGGTATGGAGGAATAGCATGCGCCCTCCTTTTACTGAGGCCACTTCTCACAGGACCAAAATACTTTTATCTATTTTTTTAAACACTTATCTTTTATTGGATATCGGCTGTGGCACATTCCTTGAGCGGTTTTTTTTATCAGAAGATACTCAAAAGTAATTTATATCGTATTTTGATTCAGAAATGAAATTTGCAGCAGTTAAATCATATCACGAATTCAGTATTATGGAAAATAGTGGAATGTTTTTTTTTGTAGGAAATCATCGACTTGTTAATCACTTGAGTATGTGAACGTAAACATCAAGTTGAAGTAGCTCACATACATCGTTTTAATTTGTTGCCGTTCAAAATCCTCAGGAATCAGCTAAAAAAAGATTGTACATTTTGTACGCTGGTGAAAATGTATATCAATTAAATGTTGGACATTTTGTGTGAGAATTGTATAACGTCTTTATATTCAATTCGAAGCAGCTTTTCTTTAAAATGAGCACGGAAACGTCAATACATAACGCAGTCTACTTCGTAACAAATACGTGAGTGGTTCAAAGTCTGGCGCCTTCAAATGAACACGGGTTTGTCAGTTGATATTGCCTTACTTTTCAGTGTTGATTTGACGAACGCACTGGTTTCAAATGAACACTGAAACGTAAATACGCTGCCGGACTCCAAAAAACATCTCCAAACCATTACTCCACTTCCTCCATGCTTCACAGTAGCTCCTGGGTACTTGAGGTTAAATCGTTCGTTGATAGGCTGCCTCACCCATAAAATTCCATCTGATTCCTAGATTTATGATATTTCTGTTAACGGCAGTATAGTAGTTTTTCGTCTCCTACCAGCTTTGGGGGCTGCTAAGTATTCCTTCTGTTAAAATTGGAAATAGCTCTTGATACTATTGATTTGTTTAAACTTATTTTCTATGCAATTTTGAATCGTTTTTCTTCCTGTCTGAAGTTTTAAAGATTGTTCCTTTTATTTTTTGACAAAACATGCCCAGTGGTACAAACTTTCAAGGTGGCCGACAGCGGAGATGACGTTACAACCATTGAGTCTCGCTATCGAACATCTCGTCTTTTGTCCCGTTTATCACAAGTCCAAACCACTGTTTAGACTTTAGAATCAAGAAGTATATGCGGTTGCCTACATCTGGAATATTGGAGAACTTTCGCTATCTGTCAAGGGATCGAAGAGGATTTGAAAGCCCGCCATTCAGACAAGAGTTTGGTTGTCTTTTGGTGTTCGTTGCATCAATTGTGAACGGGCAGTGTTAAAGAAAACATAAATAATTGACTGTTCATAAATTATTGTCAGCAAAAAAATTAGCCAAAGTTGAACAAGTGTTTTCTATAGCAAAAAATCTTTCATTGGTGTCAGAAGTGATCTACAACAACGACTTCGTGGGGCTTAAATAGAAGAAGGTAAAGATCCTGATACGTTCCAATTCGAGATACCTGATCCCAACGCAGTGGAGAAATTGTTCAGGAAACTGGACGAAAATTCGAGAAAATTGGAGAACAAGTTCGAAGAATCTTCTTGAGCCATGAAAAAGAACTCCAGGAAGTTGGAAGAGAAGTTTGAAGAATCTTCCAGAGCTATGGAGAGAATCAAGGAACAACTGGCGGACAACTACAAACTGTCTTAGGGCTCATGTAGCAGAAGAAATCGGGAATCTGGAGAAACAACTTGAAGATACTGCAAAGGCTCTGGAAGACGAAATCGACGAAGTGAGAAGAAAATCGCCGCAATTATGTAAAACACAGAGGTGCTACAATGGAGGCTGATAACATCAGAGTCCACATTGAAGCCTCTAAGTTTGATGGCAAGCTGTCCTGGAAAAACCACCATCGCTAGTTCAAGGCAGCAGCAAGGGCAAATGGATGTGGTGGAACCAAAAAAGCCTTGGCCTTGCTACTGACACTTCACGGGGAGGCAACGGAAATCATGCAGATGCCAAACACCCAAGAGCAGGAAGACCACGATGTTCTGGTCAAGCATTTTGAGCTGCGATATGGACAGACTCACTTGGAGCACCGTTATCTTTGAGCCAAAATTCCACGCCTACGGATTAGGACGAGGGATTGCTTGTGAAAAGAGCCTGGTACAAGTGAAGAGGACCTGTGCCTGTCAGAGTGATGAACGTCAACTATCACTCAGTGAGCATTGCGAAAAGAACTGTTTTGGGGCTCAACTCGTCAATTTCCTCCGTGTGTGTCGCGAGATTGAGGACAAAAACAGAAGAAAAGGGTCGGATAAGCGTGTTACAGCACAAATATAACACTTATCTGACCGCCTACAGTAATGTCTGGAGACATTAGTCATCTTCAAGAATTGATGCAATCACAGGACCTGACTCATTTGGCAATTCCGAAGATGACCAATGGCCAAGTGGATTGGCGAGTGGTGAGAAGCAGCTTGAAGTGATCTTCAAGGGGAGTTGCATTTACATCCTGGTGTGCTGCTATCCTTTCCGAAGGACGAACCAGAGGACAGTGGACGGCCGTCTCCACCGAACTTTACACTGCAGGTTTGGGTACAGTTGCCAATATCGACATCAGGGAGCAATGTGGAGAAACATGCCCAGTGGTGTAAACTTCCAAGACGGCCGACAGCGGAGATGACGTGACAACCATTGCGTCTCGCTATCGAACATCTAGTCTTTTGTCCCGGTTGTCACAAGTCCAAAATTCTAGAATCAAGAAGTATATTCGGTTGCCTACATCTGGAATATTGAAGAACTTTCACCATCTATCAAAGGATCGAAGAGGATATGAAAGCCCACCATTCAGACAAGAGCTTAGTTGTGTTTTGGTGATCGTTGCATTAATTGTGAACGGGCAGTGTTAAAAAAAACATGAATAATTGAGTGTACATTAATTCTTGTCAGTGAATAAATTAGTTGAAGTTGGACAAGTGTTTTCTATAGCGAAAAATATTACAATATGGATAAATGGATACCTTTTGCCATCACATATATGATAAAAAATATAGTTGAATTTGGCTGATCAAAATCTTCATGTAGAATGGACTCGCTCCACTTATTAACCTTACAGCAGCAATTACAAAAGATAACAATTTTGTAAATTAATAATGTAGGTATTTATGCTGAGGTATGTATGGCTAGGACCGATCATAAATATTTTGAACTCACTACTTTCAACATTTACAAAATTTTACTTTTGATTTTGCTAGTCTACATATGAGCGATTGTGAACCTATTCATTATTCATTCTTATTTTCAACTCATACCTTTCGAGAACTACCCACTTTTCTATTTGCGCCGACTTCCAAGCCATGACATTGCAAATAATTAGAACAATGATTTCAACTGAACCTTGCTGTGACTATACGCTCTTTTATTTTTTCGTAATGCCGCTCCATGAACGTCTTTTTCACTTGATATAATTTCAGTACAGTAAATCTAAGTAGCCATTTATGTTCATGCTTTATTGTTTGACAGATGACACAACCGCCTCATATCTTGGGGGGGCATCCCTATTCGATTTAAATATTCAGATGCGCAGTGAACGACTCGATGTATCTGATGAAAGATGAATTGTGAGAGGTCAAATTCAAAAACCGGGTTGGAATTGAAGATAAGGTGTTTTTCCGACTACATACTCTCACCGAGACAAAGCCAGTCTGAGAGTATAGTATAGGAGGAGGTATTTACAAATACCGATACCAAAGCGAGAGCTGGCGAAACGGAGCGCGACACCCTGGAGCGAGACGAGTTCTTCCTCCATACCGTACTCGCTTTGTTTGGTTCTTCGAAAAAGAGGCATTTAATCAGAGGGTGCACTTGCACATGTGCAGTTTTTGATGCACTATTGACTAGTATTAGCTGGTAAGAGAGAAAAGAAAAAGAAAAAAATACAAATTTTGAAATTTTGCCCGCATGTGTAACTTAATTTAACCTTTTACAACAGTTATAAAGAAATGAGGGTTGTCATTCAAAAAACGGTGTCAATGAGGCCATGTCTTAAATTTGGAACACCCTTCGTAAAATTTTCGTGCTTCAAAAAGAGCGCAATCCAAAATACTTATCGACCAGTTCAAGCATACTTATTTCTAATAAAAAAAAATCTTTGATTTACTGATTTTATTTCAAGCTTGAGACTCACTCTGTATGAATGTTTGTATTGAGTAACTTATCAAAATACAATCGTTCATTGATCGTTTTTCGAGACAAATAATGAAAAACCACGCTCAACTTTCTATCATCTTAATCTTCACAATACACGGGTTTTCATTTTTCTTTTCCATGATTTGATTTAATATGATTCTCATTTTCTATAATGTGATTCCGAGAAAGCATTACTTTCGGAAAAAGACTGTTTTCCACGCTCTATAACCACCACGATTGTTTTTCCACTCATCTACATTACAGCATTTTTTATAGGTGGGTTCTTTTCTTTTGATGATTATCAAGTGTCAGCAGTTTGGAAACTGTTATTCGCCTGGGCCAAATATGGAGCAGTATCTCGCGAAAAATTCGAAATTGAAATTCTAGGTTCGTAACACTGATTATTGAATAGAATTGACCAATAAATATTATAGAAGGAGAGTTGAAGAGGCTTGAAAGAATTTTTCGATTTTATAACGTGCATTCTGCCTCAATTTTCTACATCGTTCACCGGCGAAAAGTTATCAACAGCGTCCAAAAACTATTTTTTTTCAATTCACTTCGAGAAACAGTTTAGTCTTGAAATAGTTGATTTTGAGTTCATTGTCTCAATGTCTTATGATCTTTGGGAAATGCTCAAAAGGGATTAGTATGTGTGAAGATTCGTTATCTGTCAAAGCTTGTCCATGTACATTTATTCAAAAACACTTAATTTCATGTTTCTAGTTGATTGAATCAAATCATAAAATTGTCCATAATAGTGTTGAGTTTTCATATGGTTTTTTTTAATAAATTACAACATTTAGGTGTCAGATGAACAAAACCACCTGATAATTTTTTTTCTTCTGAATAATGATTTGGAATTGTCTGTCGTAGGTTTGAATCAGACTTGTATGAATCGCCTCATACAAGCCATGCCAAATCAACGGCTCCACTGAAGACATTTCCAACAGAATTATCATTTCATTCTCTTCTACAGTATGTTTCATTTTGATTGGCGACAATTCGCTATTTAACTAAAAATAGACCGGTTTGAAAAAACTTTTTTTTAGCTTATAGTACTCAAAAAGATCTATCTTTTCATGTGTGCTATATTTTCGAGATCAGAAAAAAGACGCCTTTCTAAATATGTAATGATATATTATAGGGTGTGCCATTTAAAAAAAAGTAATTTATGTCAATTATCTTGACATTTGCCAGTTAAGAAAATATTTGACTTAATATCACAAAACTTCACGAAAAACTCTACAATTCCTTTTTTTTTGGTCGACCTTTTAGCTCAAAAAATAAATATTTTACAGCCTTTTGAAAGTGTGACAAATTAAATTGAAAACACTTTACAGGATGTCCCATTTTCGTTGTCTTTGCGGGGTATTTTCATTATGGGTAGAGATGCGGTTTGTGCGATGCTGTCCTACTTTTTCGAGAAACAAAAATGTTCATATTTCACTTCGTTTTTAATAGAGATGGCGAAAAGGAAAATTTTCCAACTCTAGGCAACCCTCTTATCTCAGCTGTCATATAATCAAGATAAAAAGTAAAAACGTATTTTTGTAGAGTTTTTGCGAAGAATCCAGTGGGGTAATCAGAGAACGCAAAATTTCAAAGGCCTACCCTTTTTTGATTTGTTTGTATTTTTGAATTCTAAGTTTTCAAAATAGCATGAAAAGAAATTTAATCTTGATGTCTTAAGTTTGTTTGTGTTTTTTCTTATCCCAAAGTTTGTTTTCAATTTGCAAAATTGCGTAGTTCATCAATTAAAGAGTTTTTGGTAATAAACTTTTCTAATATCTTGAAATTTTGCATTCTAACTCAGTTTTTTATCCTGAAAAACTTTGTTCAATAACATTTTGTCTTATCTCCTATAGAAGAAGCACTTCACTATTGAGAAAAATAGCTTCTAGGTTAATTTCCAAGACATGCTTGATATTTCGGAACTAAGATTATGACACAAACTAGTTTCTGTCCAAGCAGGGCTGAACCACAGAAGATGAAATTTCAATTCAATTTTTTCTTGTCTTTTTTACCTATTCATGCGTTGATCCGGGGACACATTGCATATCTTGGAGAATAAATAGAGTTCACTTAAATAACGCGATCTAGAGGCTTATACATTCTTATTCATTCAATTCGCTGGAGATTTTGGTTGTATCTATCAGAATAACTTCGAATTTGCGTTGAATTGAGGATAATCTCAAATTTTCATCATTAACCCCTTTCAGTATGATTCTCTCAATTGATTAGGAATATCAGAATACACAAAGCTTGCATCCAAACTAATTTGATCAGAATACAAAAATGATTAAAATAAATTAGGTTATGTTTTTCAAAACATACTAAGATCTATTGTAACGTTTTTCAGCTATGGAAATCAGTAATTCAGTTTAAAGTAATTTATTAACAGTCAACTATTAATGTACAGTCACTATACAAATACACTGTTTTATCTCATCACCATACTTATTTATGTTTTAACTTTGCGCTCATAATATACACGATCAATCAAGACTGAAGTCATTTTGGCGGAGTACCCTCCAAGCGATCCACTCATACCTCGATAGATGGCGAACTGTCTAGATCAACAGAGAAGTGGCTGACAAATCGATAACCGCCCATAGAGGGTCGAATTGGTTCCAAAAAGGACAAGAGATCTCAGCTCTTGTCTTTTGGCGAGAAGGTTATGGATGGAATGTCGTCTCCGCTATCGGCCTTCCTCGATGGTGGTATCGCTTGACGTGTTTCACCGCACTGTTTCCTCCTTAGAGCATTTCGTCCAAAAATGTTTCAATGCCGGTATTGGTAACTGTCCCCAAACCTGGAGCGTGATGTACGGTGAAAATAGAAGTCCACTGTCCTCTGGTTTGTTCTTCGAAAGGATGACAGCACATCAGAATGTCAATGCCACTCCCCCATAAGATATCCAGACATCACTGTAGCAGCAAGTCCACTCCTCATACCAGGGTCTTCAGTGGCCCTGTGAGCCAACGAGCTGGTGCTTCGAACAAATCCATCTGCCTTTCCTGAACAATGCCATTCATGACTTTCTCGCCATTGGAGTACAGGGGCCTGATGTCCAGTGACACGTGCCCCTCGGGTGACCTGATCAGTCTTACTCCAGCAACCTGATCGTCATGTTTCCTAGAATACCCGACCCAAACGGTTAAATTGAACAACCCTAGGTGGACGACATCATTTATTCGTTCTTGGACTTCATACGGGCCCTCTAAAGAATTATACAGTTTTGGGAAAAAGACACGTCGCCTCTGTTGGTTACACACAACAAAACAGCACAACCAAATCTTCAACCTGTAAACCACCGTCCACGGCATACACGTTGTAGGCCCCTTCATTCAATCGCTGGCACTAGTGGCACTCTGCATGTTCAGACGGACTTGTTGATAGATTTCGTCCATCTTTCTTCGAAGATCGCTTGGGTAATTTTCCCCAGCGACATCTTCACCAGGTGGACTGCCAAACTTCGGATCGCAGGGCAGCCGTAGTTGGCGACCCATGATTATCCTTAGGCCGTTTGATTTATGCACGCCTCTTGGTTCGGCAAGGCATACGCTTCGGCCCACTTGCCAAAGTAATCCATCACGACTAGAACGTATCAGTTTTCTTGGCCCGACTCAGAAAATGATCCAGCCACATCTATTGCGAACCTCTCGAACGGGGAGATACAGGAAAGATACAGGGTGTGTTGAAAGAACAACGTAGAAAGCGCCCTCTAGGAACTAGGTTCAAACCAATACCGAATTCTGATTTCTCACCATCGAAAACGCTAGTATACATCTTTTATCTCATATCGTTACCTTTATCTGTTGAAATTTTTTGAAAATAGAGTTTCACTTTCAACATCCTGTATCTTTTCAGGGTCAGGGTTAGGAGTGTGCTGTTATCTTTTATCTGTTTGATCTGTTGATTCCAATTTTCAAATAGATGAAGGTTTCTGATTGTGATAATTCTGATATTCGAACATCGAATTATTATATTATTATAATACTTTTTGAATGATTGACTTTATTGGTTTCTTATCTGCATTCTGCATGCCATGAAAGACGCCAGTTCACGTCCACAAGTCTTGTTAATAATTCATAATCGCTTTTCCACATTAATTTATAGTTCGAATTTGTATCTTGACGTTGTCGGTTCTCTTGTTAAAAGGTGAAAAAATTAGTGAATAACGAGTGTCGGTTGGAATTTTTTTCATTTCAAAGTTTATCATGATATTTCAATCGGAGCTGGTTCAGGATTCGCGTATGCAAAGTACGCGCCTTGCGAACCGAACTGACGAGTATTTTGGTAACATAGTATTTCTCAAATTGATACCTGTTACAGACTATTATTCGCTGATACCTGTTCCGTCGTACGCGTTCCTATTATTTCGTATCATATCTACCTCAGTCTATGAAGAGGTCGGGCGATGTTGGCAAATACTTGAAACTTGAAGGTGCACAAACCCAAGAAACTTCGTAGTTCGTGAAGGTTTTTTTGTACTGGCCACTTCTCAACTGCCTTTGCCTTTTGTTGGTCGACGTCTACTTCCTCCGCCGATACGATATGGCCCATTGCGTCGCGGCTTCTCCAGTTCTCAGTTCAGAACACATTCGAAATAGGAAAAAGATTTGGATTTTTCAAGAAAAAAAATCCATACTCACATCATGGCCACCTAATGAAAATATTAACAACTATAAGGTGAACTTTTGTTTAGAGAATAATAAGGTCATCTTTTGGGCTTTATTAAAAAATATACCCACGAATCTTTTATACTTTTAACTGGTGAAATTATAGGCAACCCGAATTTTTCCGTTCACAAACCGAAAAATATATACCGATATTTTTTATTTAATCCTATCCCATCTTTTTTGCAACTGTCAAGCAAAACAAATGACTGTGAATAATGAAAGAATTTTGATGCCTTGTCTCAGAAAACATTTCTTGAGTTATAAAATATTCAAATTATCTTGTATCACTCTGCCTGCTCTTCTGAATCTATCCAGAAATGCCTAGTTAGGTTAGTTGATTCAAGCGTTTCATTTATTATCGTCCCCTGAAGCTTCCGCCCGGAACATGGGCCCCCCGATTTCCTCTCTCTTACCCGTTGAGTGTATTTGTGTTCTTGTTCATGCATGATAATCTGTGGGACTCCTGTTATGGAATCGGAACCAGACATCAACTCAACATTGGTGCTTCTGGAGATCCATGCAGAAGATCTAGATGTTGATCTTTCCTCCAATTTGTGTATAATGCAATGCACACGCTACGGAAAGTGAATTGCCGTTTAAAATTGTAGGCCATGACTAAATATCACAGCTGGACTTGATGAAGGTTCAGGTAATCTCACCGTCAACTATATTATCACGATCCGCACCATGCTTTTACAATTTTACCCAAAAAACTAGTCTTTCATTAACAACGTACAAATTTAAACATACCGATCTTATTCACATCACTGAAATTTTGGCGATGTCCCTCAACATTTGAATATCAAGTTTAACTTTAACAACGCATATATTGCAACTTGATTTGGTTTCACATCTGTGTCATTCAATTTCAGTGTCTTTTTAAATATATGAGCAACACTTCATTTTCTAGTTTCGGCACCATATACATATTTAAAATTGAACTCCTGGGTTGATAATGGCCATGGTGAGGGTGGAGAGGCAGAAACTCAGCGAGTAGACTGCCAATAAATAGTGGGAGGTTTTCTCCGCCCTTCTACAGTAGAGACAAAGGCGTGATTCGCTTGTTTCTGGTAAATGCAAGTCACGTTTGAGCTTGCGATGTCCAGTCAGAATGCCCACGATAATGCCTTCCTACTCTTCTTCAGCTTTATTTGTTGAGTTGTGTGAAAATCCCTCTAGCTCGCCTAAATGTCGTGTAATTCCTCCAGTTTTCTATTGTTTTTTGTCAAGGTCACTCGTTCAGGACCTCAGATATCAGTCTTTTACTTGGACCCAGGTTGCCCAGATATGGTTCTTGACGGGCTGGGAGGATAAAGACTCTAGTCTGGCTAGCTTGTTCGATCGTTAATACTCATTTTATGTCCACGTTCACATACCAGTTTGATCTTCTCACAGAGCATCTGTGCACCTCCAGGATTTTACTTCATGGGCTTGCAGACGACTTTCAAATGTTTCCCTCTTGATCAGGCCGTCATGAAAGCCCTCCAACTCCAAGCTGGTCAGGAGACTATTTATTATCAGACACCAAAGCCTGGGTGAGACGCGCCTTGGGGGCAACCTCCCTGCACATCTGCCTGCATCTGGCAGATTCCTGAGGACGCTTTCACCTCCCTAAGGACGTCCGTGTTTGCCTTATCAAATGCTTCTTTCACGTCAAAGAACCGGATAAAGGCGACCTCTTTGTCATTTATAGTTCTTTAAGCCAATTGCACTACAGCGTAGAGAGGCGATTTGTACTCTTGCCCTTGTAGTTGGCGTGCTTGTTCCGGTGATTTGGAGATTTCGAGAGAATTTCCTCCGTCAAATACCAATCAATCATCTTTTCTAATGTTTTCATCGAAAAAGATGTCAAACTGATTGGCCTGTGGAGGTTTGTGAGAGTGGAGTTTATTGAATTACCTTGAACATGAATTATCAAAGAAAATCGGAATAGTCACAGAATTTTTTTCTATTGTATATGTGACAACTACCTTGTTGTTGACTCAACTTTTGTTCGAATGAGTCTAACGAGTTATCTACACCCTTCGAATTGCTTCTGCGGAGAGGATAATGATTATGACAAGCCTGCAGTTCTCCCTATACTTTCCCATGCCTTCCATATTAGAGGAAGATCGTACTTTCGAATAGTGCCTCATTTCCACAGATCATTAATAAAACTCCGTGGTGGTTCGGTCAAACTGGAGTGTGTCCATTATGTCCTCTCAAAAACTGAAGATAGTTCATCTCAAACATGTGGGCATAGTTTGATTGTTCGTATCTTTTTTACCAAAATGTGTTCTTGGATGGACATTTGTGATTTTGTTATTAATTCGACAAGTATCAAGTTTGTTTGAGATTATTCATTCCAGCGATCCATAGAGAAGCAACGAACTTCGAATACACGAAGAAGTTCGTTGAGAAGAGAGAGATGGACGGTGACGACCAGTGTGGGAGCAGTTCGCGTATGGTTACAAAATCCCATATAAATTATAGAACTTGATACTCAAGCGCGGGTGAACCGTTCAGTTCGCAAATGTATACGCAGCTTCAGATGTTATACATTTTGTTTTTTAGACATTTATCGTGACTTCGGATTATAAGAATTTTTCATAAAAATGCATAAGCCTATCATCTTATTTTATTTGCAGGTTGAGCGAGAAATAGCTATAATGAAATTGATAGATCATCCTCACGTTTTGGGACTCACGGACGTCTACGAAAACAAGAAATATCTGTAAGTACATTTTTGACGACAATTTTCTTTAATTATAAGTTTCTTTGCATCCTGATCTTGATTATTATATATTTTCTATTGAACACGTTTCTCTATGAATTCACTATGATTTTGATAGTAGGAGATTATGTAGGAGCGCTTTTTGACAATATAATAAATCAAACAATGGAAGATAAGTAAAAAGCAGTTTTAAAAAGTATTGGAAGGATTTTCCAACATTGATGAAAGACTGCGAATTAATCAACTGTAAAGCCGCTTATATACTATAACATATTCGTGATCTTTTTTTTGATAAGCTTTGACTGCTGTTCCTGATATATTTTGATATTATTTCATTTGCCAAACAAAATATTCTGTATCTCATCATTCCAATATCCATTTAAGATAAGGAGTGATTTGTTCTTATTTCATACCCAACAGATTTTTTTTGAGGACGCTAGTGTTTAAGGGAAAAGTCATATTTTCACGCATTTCATCCCGATCGCCTTCAAGCTTTTCTCCAATAGGCTACTTGGCTGAGTGGTCCTTGAAACTTATGCATATACTGATTCGAGTGAGTGCACCCTAGTCTTGCATGATTTTACAGAACTTGGCTTTTGAAGGAAAGTGGGAGAAGTTTTTTCATAACAAGATTTTCACTATGAACATTTCTACATACCGACGAGAAAAAAAAACTTTACATCACAAAGTAATATCCGTTACATGCATTGAAGATTTCCACATTTTCTGATTCATTGCATTGGTTCTAACTATACTATTTACATCAGGTATAACAGCAAACTGAGAGATTTCACGCCTCAAACAAAAAAAAGTCAGTCATACGTTTACCTCAAAAAACATCAATATGATGTTTCCCTTAGGATAACTCCACTATCCAACATCTCCGTAGATACACATCTTTTAAACTCAGCAGTAGATACCTTTTTCAACTTCGCAAGGTCACCCCTTGAGCGATGATCAGGCAGCTAGCAGTCACGACAGAACTGTCAAAAGTTCAGAGGTTTTGTCTTTGTATAACTGGATACATGAGAACAACCCCAACGCTTGCTATGGAGGCCATGCTTAGCCTCCCTCCCCTAGATATCTTTATGGAAATGGAAGCAAGAATGAGGGAATATGGACTTGGAAACACCGGAAGCTGGAGCCACACTGAAACACCCAAGAACATACTAAGATCTCCAGCAGAATCACGAACCAATCAATAACAATGACGCCTCTCAAAATCAGGTTTCACTAGGAAGAGGTAACGGTGGAACAACTCCGGGGATCAAATGAAGCAATTTGGTAAACGCAACGGTTCGATAACATGCCGGGGGACAGGCTACAAAAATACATGCAATAAACGTCTACGTCCAAGAAAATCCCCGAAGAAGCTTTAAACGAAGGAAAATCCGTATCCTGAGTAATAGCCAAGCGGCTATCAAAACCCCTTCTCCTTTCCTCCCACACTGAACCATGCAACGATGATACTTCAGGATGGGCACAAGGGGATACGGGGAAGGTGTCAAAAAGTCGTGTACTTTTCGACACTTTCTCTCACAATTTCTGCTCAAAAAATGTCAAAAAACGCAAAACCTGCTCACATAATGCTGACCAAATTTCGTTCTGATATATCAAACTGTTCAAAAGTTCCAGAGGAAGAATTAAAGAGAAGCACTGTTTAAGTGTGAGACAACTTTTGAGCCGATCAGCATGACAGTTTTCGTTAAATTTTGATTGGTTGAGTTTCCGTTAATTTAATAAATATATATTCATTTTCAACGCTTCAGTTTCATTGTACAAATACAAAAAGCTTACTGAAACTGATTTTTTTCCAGTTATTTGGTTTTGGAACATGTATCAGGAGGTGAACTTTTTGACTACCTAGTCAAAAAAGGAAGGCTCACTCCTAAGGAGGCCCGGAGATTTTTTAGGCAAATAATTTCAGCTTTGGATTTTTGTCATAGTCATTCAATTTGGTAAGTTGGTGCAAGAATATTATATTATGATATAATAGTTTCAAGTGCAGATTTGAATCAGATGAGCAAATGAGTGAGCATTTTCTTGAGGATTAATCGATAATTTAGAACGCCCTTACTCTTTTATGGCCCGCCTGGCAAAAGCTTCCAGACAAACGCTTAGAGATTCTTGACTGTATTAGTAGTAGTCAATGCATTTAATTTATTGAGATGATTTTCATCTTTGAAGATAATATTGATAATAGTTTTCATTCAACAATTTTGGGACTGCGAAGTATCAAGGTACGCTCAATTACTTGATGCAATAAGAACTTAGGTTCCAATCCCGATACATGAACTTGTGAAAAATAAAAATAACAAACCCCACTTGCAGTTGACAGAGTTTCAAGTTTATTTATTTTGTTTAACAAGATGAATGAATATTGCGAATGGAAATTCAGTAAATACGGTTCAAGTGCTGGACAATTTACAATTATTGAGGTTTACATTGTACAGGTTCCTACGCTTGAGGTGGAGGAGACCTTGGAGGTGATGAGTTCAATCCAATAATGAAAACATTTTTGGGGCACCCTCTATTTCTGCATGGGTATTGTTTACAATCAACTAACTTTCGTGCTTAGAAAGAAGTTTGTCATTTCATATTATGGGATGGGATCTCCTCATCACTTCGGCTTTCTTCAATTTCGTTTGTATTGAAATCGGGTTCATATTAATAAACAAAGAAATAGGAATTCAGATCGGAGGAAAGTATCTTGTATTTCATATTTGTATTGCACCTCACAGCATTGATTCAAGTTGTTATCGCCAGTATTCGGTAGGGATTCTGTAGTCGTGTTTTCATGTAAATGGAGCCCCGTTTCAATTTTTCCCCAGTTACGAAAACTCTTCATAAAGTCAAGCTCATGACTCTCTAGATACAAGTTGATTTATCAAAACATTCCAGAGCAGCAGACAGGGGTTAAGTTATTTTGTCTGAATCGATTAAGAACTGGTCATCACTAAACATAATGTTGGCGAACTAGGTAACTTGCATGGTCAAGTTATGTGAACAGACTATCACAGAAAGCCAGCCAAGGGTGGTGGTGAGTTTGATTTCCAGATGTCACCCTATAAGTGGAACACTCTAGCAATTTCCGTGACAACCAAGATCACAGTAATCAGCTGACTCAAAGCTACACTTGTTACTGTTATATAACTTATGACGTCGCTCCGCGTGCCATCCTGGACTTGAGGTAGAACCGTTACACTATGATATTTTTTTTCAAAATTGAAGGTATAGTGAACAGACTATGAAGGTATTTTGGTTTGAATGACTGATCATATCCCAGAAAGTAGTAAAATTGCTCAGCAATAAAACACGAGAATGTGAAAGGACAAAAAAATACCGATTTTGAATCCCTTTTATGAATTTGAATTTCTCAATTTCCTTCAATCCGATATTTGGTATGATGTCCAACTATTATGCATCAAATCAGGTTCACAGTCAAAAGTCAAGTATCGAGAAAAGTTTATTTGTAGCAGTATAAGGCAAGAAATTCCAATCCTGTCAAGTTAATTTGAATAATTTGTTACAGTCACCGAGATCTGAAACCCGAAAACTTATTACTAGACGAAAAAAATAATATCAAAATTGCAGACTTTGGAATGGCTTCCTTGCAACCCATAGGATCAATGTTGGAGACAAGTTGTGGATCTCCTCATTATGCATGTCCTGAAGTTATAAGAGTGAGTAGTTGAGTCATTTTGATTAATTGAAGTATTCACACAAGGTGTTCCAGAACATCAGGAAACTTGAGGGTGGGACAATGTGTTGAAATAATGGTGGTAACTTCTAGAATGAAAATTCGAGATCTGCATATTTTCCGAATTGTCTTAATACACATATAAAAATTCCGAAATTTGACACCTACAAAATTTCAGCTGTTTCATTATTCAAATTATTGATTGTAAATTGTCCATTTTTGGGCAGATAATGGATTCGAGTAGGGTGTTTTTTTTGTCTAGTAATTAAAAAATATTTAAATGTACGACTGGTTTCGTTCTCAACAAGAGAACATCTTCAGGTACTTATGATTTTTTTAATAATCGTGAATGATTGATGATTCTCGTTTATACAAAAATTTATAAGATACAGTTATAGAAATCCCGAAATTTGGCATCTACAAAATAACAGCTGATTTATTTGGTAAATTAATTGTAGATAATAGATCGGAGTAGGCCGTTTTTTTTACCTAGTTATTCCCAAATCATATTTAAATGCATGATCGGTTATGATTATGATTGACAATTCCCGTTTATACGAAAAACTATAAATACCTGAAGATGTTATCCTGTTGAGAACAAAATATGATTCGGAAATAACTAGAAAAAAAAAGAATTCTACTTTTACCCTACTCCAGTCTGTTATAGTACATTTTGTATCTAGGGAGGACAGAAAGTAGATGATTTTGACGAGGGTATAATTATCAGCCCGAGCGAAGCGGTATAATTATAATCCGAGGCAAAATCATCTTTCGTCCGTGATGCAAACAGTGCTTTTTATACAACCCATAGATTTGTACAACTGGTTTGGAATCATAAAAAAAGAATTATAAAAACAAAACACTGCTGACAAGTCAGACAAGTGACACTGACAACTGTCAATTATTGATTGTCAAATGGAAACAATAAGTGTGTTCCCGTATTCTTTTGTGTTGCGTATTTATCGTCACGTGATTAGCTCGATTTAGTATGCTAGAGACGGTCACGTGGTTATTAGATTCAGAGGCGTTGGGATCCGAGCAACCGTTGCTAAGCGACCTACTTTCAGGCCCGGCTGCCAAAATTAGGGACTTTCCGCCGGCTTTACATGCATTGAAAAGTGGAGTTTACGTGTAGGTTGTACAAAAAAATATTTTAAAGAAAAGTTGCTTCACTATAATAGCATTGAAATTTTCATATCACATATTTG
Organism: Orchestes rusci; assembly: GCA_958502075.1. Classification (NCBI taxonomy): domain Eukaryota; kingdom Metazoa; phylum Arthropoda; class Insecta; order Coleoptera; family Curculionidae; genus Orchestes; species Orchestes rusci. The sequence goes on from OY293303.1 coordinate 68,454,626, forward strand.
AATGTGAGTGAGACCCATCGTCTTGTATAACGAGTAGATTTTTCGTCTAGTATCTCATATTTCTTTTTAAGATGTCTATCGAGACAAAAAAATATATAATATGCGCAATCTGAAATTTCAAGTGAGCCTCCTTTTGGTGGCAGTATAGAGGAATATCTTTTTAATAGAACGTTTCAAAAAAACAAGTTGAAACTTGGTAGTAAATTCCATCATGATACGATACCACCATTATTTTATCACATAGAATGAGTCCCTCAAGTTTTCTGTCGTTGTTCCGGGCTTCGTTGTATATAATTTTGTTTCAAACTGGCACAAGTGAATACCAATTACTTTTGATCAATGTTTTCCAATCTTCTGAATATTAAATGTTCCAATACAGGGTGAAAAGTATGATGGAAGAAGAGCAGATGTCTGGTCTTGTGGAGTTATTCTTTATGCCCTCCTAGTCGGAGCCCTCCCATTTGATGATGATAATTTAAGACAGTTGCTTGAAAAAGTCAAGCGAGGCGTATTTCATATCCCACATTTTGTGCCACCCGATTGTCAAAGTCTGCTAAGAGGAATGATTGAAGTCAATCCAGAAAAGAGGTTAACGGTGAGTTGTGGCATTCTTATGTGAAAAGAATAAAATTGACGATAACATCCAATACAATATACAGTTGGCAGAGATCAACAAGCATCAATGGGTGACCGCAGGTGGAAAAGGTGAACTTGAGTTGGAACAACCTATGATGGAAGTGGTTCAGACACATGTTCTGCCGTCTATAGAAGCCGTGGATCCAGATGTTTTACAAGCTATATGTAGTCTGGGGTGCTTTAAAGAAAAAGATAGATTAATACAACATCTGCTGAGTCCAAGGTATGTATATGTATACCCGCAATAGATCTTTATCTCAGAAATTGAAATTGATTAATCTTCAGCCACAATACGGAAAAAGTAATCTACTTTCTTCTGTTGGAACGAAAAAGGCGTAGACCCGCTTGTGAAGATGATACTGAATCCGCTCTTCGAATAAGACCAAATGAAGTGGTTGATCCTCCAAAAAAGCGAATAGACACGTGTCGAGTTAACGGACAAACTGGATTACAGTTCGGACAAATAAGTGAAGGGTCGCCGCTCACTCCTCGAAGATCACATTATAAGTAATGATGACAATGATTTTAATAACTGCATTTATTGAAACGATCAAATACCTAGCACTATTTATTGTTGCAATACATAAATTTATGAATTTCTAGGCGCCATCATGCAAGAAGAAGTCCATCAATGGGTAGTAGTCATAGCAGCCTCAATATAAATTCGCCAACTAGGTCTTCAGGTGCCTCAAGTCCTATTTTATTGAACAGTTCTTCTGTCAATATGCACTGTGAGTAATTTCGTCACTCGGATCATATCAGAATTATTTTTTTATGAAAATGTATGCATAGCCGGGATGTCCTCACCAGTGAGCCAACGTACCATGCCGTCCTCTCACCATTCAGTATCCAATACACACTCTCATAGAGCAACATCACATGTAAGCTCAAACACTCACGTGACAGTAACTCCGCCCCAATGTACTCCAACACATCAAAGGGCAAATAGTAGTGGAGGTACAACATCTCTTTCACCCGAAAATGATAGCAGTGGCTTGGTAACAGGTAGCTCATATTGTTTACAATAAAACCATATGTTGGTGAATCTGATGATCAAAATTTTTTTTCCAGCTTCGAATATTCTAAAGTCGATGACACCCCCAGGGTCTCCACATGCAAGTACGACCAGTCATCATTGGAGATCACGACTTACCACAATCAAAAATAGCTTTTTAGGATCACCAAGGTTTCACAGGAGAAAGCTACAAAGTGAGTTTTAAAAGTGTTCAAATGTGATGACTGATACCGGTAATAAACTTCCAGCATCTTCCGAAGAGGTTCATCTCACACCCGAATCTTCTCCAGAATTAACGAAAAAATCTTGGTTTGGAAGCTTGATGACAACAGAAAAAGATGAAACTTTCACTATATTAGTGAAAGGAAAACCTTTAGCAACTGTCAAAGCTGATCTGATTCATGCTTTTTTGTCGGTAAGATTATTGCTTACAAAATATTATCTTGGCAACTGTCGAACATATTTGGTTTTAGATAGCAGAGCTTAGTCACTCAGTTTCTAGTCCAATGTCCTTCAGGGTCGAATATAAAAGAGGTACAACAGGCCCAGCTATGTTTCAGAGACATGTTCGTTTTCAGGTTGATATCAGCATTATCACTAAACAAACCGATAATACAAAAGAACATTTGTTCGCTATCACGTTCACATTACTGTCAGGTAAATAATATAGTTTCGAAATTATAATTTTTTGTTCATGACTACTTTATAACATTTAGCACGACGTTCTTCTCACTTATGAAGATTCTGGAACGCATTAGTGCTCATAGTGGACGTCAGTTACATTTTTAAAAGATTATTGTCAAGAAGTTCAATAATTAAGAAAATTTGATCATCCTTAATAAATTCCAAGTAAAATGCTTTCTGATACTATTAGATTTATTAGGAAAATAATTTTTAGAACATTGGTAATTTCTTCTAAATACCTTTTTGAGAATTCTCAAGTCTCAAGTCATCAATATCTAAGTGGTCACTCATCCCTCAACAAAAAATCATATCCCTATATACAATAGGTCCCGGTATGTCTCTCCCTATATAGGTAGATACAACCTTAAAGCTATGACATAATTATTAATTTTTATGATAATAGAAGATAGCTAGTTGCCAAGTACACGGAGAATATTCGAAAGGTTGAAGATAAAATTTACAACCCTGTACAGGGTGTCCCAACGATAGATTAAAGTCAGTTTTTGCGTATCTGATGATAATTAATATCAAAATCATATATTCCACAGGATAAAGAAGTGGAAGCGCACACAAAATATTCAGGAGTATACAGAGTGTCACAAAAGTGTTGCGTGAAAAACTGATTTTTCAAATGATATATCCTAAATTTGATTTTATTTCATACTAGGTTCGTTCCAACCTGAACAATTGGTTCGACATCTTATAATCAATACGAAGGTTTTGGCAATTAAAACGCCGCGCTTGCCCTGCGAGTTGGTGAGTGGGTTCTTTCAGCCGCTCCTGACATGGAGACAGACGCTGTGTGTAGCCGCACATTCTGGGACAGACGCTACTGTGTACATCTACATTTCCCTAGTAGCATGGGTTTGCACTTCCGCTGGATCCACTGTTCTGAAGAGCTCTCTTCCCCACTTTCCTGGTCGTTGTGGTCTTCGCTCGTATCTCTGGGCAGGAGAAAACGATATATCCCGTTTTACTGGGTCCCCAGCAGGACTTAGCCTTCGATGTGGATGTGTGAAGTGGATGTGTTCAGAGAAGGGGTCTCTGCCATCCTTTAAGACGGGGAATCGGCAAACTACAACATATTCTTTAACATCAGGGAATCCATATAAACCTAAAACGTAAGGTGTACGACACCTGTATTTTGCCGGTGGCTACTTATGGCCTTGAGACAATGGCCATCACAAAACAAAGTGCGAACCGATTAGGACGAACATAGAGGGCGATGGAGCGCGCTATGCTGGAGGAGTCCTTGCGAGATAGAATAAGAAGCGAAACATTCAGATGGAAAACGCGTTGGCTGACGTCATATCACCTGTAAAAGAGCCGAAGTAGCGTTGGGTAGGACACGTCGCGAGACAACAGGACGAAAAGTGGACTATATCAAAGTAACGCACTGGAGACCTAGAGAGACCAAACGAAGCAGAGGTAGACCACAGAGACGCTGGATTGACGACATTGTGTAAGTGGTGGGAAAGAACTGGTCCCAAATTGCTACAAATCGACAGACTTGGAAAAGATAAGAAGAGGCCTATGTACAGAAGTGGATGGAGAAGGGCTGATGAAGAGACACAATTGGTACCGTTCCGGCACGGTTATTGAAACAATTTAACTAATGCACATTAATTAAATTTTAACATTTGATCAAGATTTTTATCATTTCCATCTCGGTCCCAGAATCGCAGCAGTTTGAACGGATGTAGGTACCGGTTTGATAAATCGGTTTTTCGGGTTTTTGAACCTCCAGAGTTCTGGACAAGGTCTTCTGGACAGGGCATCAGCGTTGTTGTGGCTGGATCCAGTTCGATGTTCCGTATCAAAGTTGAACTCTTGAAGTCTCTCAATCCAACGAGCAACTTAACCCTCCGGATTCTTGAACTGTAGGAGCCATTTGAGCGCGGCGTGGTCGGTTCTCAGCAGAAACTTTCTCCCGTAGAGGTACTTGTAGAAGTGCTCTACCCCTTTGACTACTGCCAGTAGTTCCCTTCTCGTGTCGCAGTGGTTCCGTTCCGGCTTCGACAAGGTTTTAATGAAATAGTCGATCACCCTTTCATGTCCCTGCTGGATCTGGGGCTCACATTCTACATTTCTGGCATCTGTATCCAGGATGTAGTTTCCCCCAGGTAGTGGCACAGAACAGGGAAAACTGGAAAAATATGAGAGAGGCCTATATCCAAAGGGTAAAAAACGGCTAGAAGAAGAAGAAGTGGGTAGCCAAGGATGGGCGCGTTGGCAAGTGCCCTTTCAAGCGTGTCAAAGGCCTCCTCACAATCCTTGTCCCAGTGGAAGCGTCTCTGTGCCTCTGTAAGCCTGTGGAGAGGCCGGGCGATGTTCGCAAATCCCTGGACATAACGCCGGTAGTATGTGCACAGACCCAGGAAACTTCTTAGCTCGTGGAAGTTGTTTGGTACTGGCCACTTCTCAACTGCCTCCACCTTTTCCTGATCAACGGCTACTTCCTCAGCCGACACAATATGACCCAGGTATTGTACTTCCCTCTGGAACAATTGGCATGTCTTTGGACTCAGCTTCAAACCGGAACTTCTGAGTCTCTGGAACACCTCTACCGAGTTCTTCAGATGGTCTTCAAATGATTTGGCAACCACAATTAGTACACCAGACATGTTGACCAGGATAGTCCATTGAGCACAATCTCCATCAGCCGCTCGAACGTAGCAGGTGCGTTGCATAACCCAAATGGCATAACAGTGAACTACCACAGCCCAGCTCCAACGCTGAAAGCAGCCTTCTCTCGATCTTCGGGGGCCATTTCTACCTGCCAATATCCGCTTTTCAGGTCCAGAGTTGAGAAGATCTTCGATCCGGCTAAGGTGTCCAGAGTGTCGTCGATCCGCGGTAGCGGATAGCTGTCTTTCTTCGTCACGTTGTTTAGCCGACGATAGTCCACACAGAATCGAGTTGAACCGTCCTTTTTTAACTAGAACAACTAGTCCTGGATTATCTTGTCCGCCTCCTCCTTCTTGGCCAAAGGTAGTCTTCTAGCTGATTGGCGGATCGGTCGTGCTCCCTCTGTGTTGATGGTGTGCCGCACCACGTTCGTTCGGTTTTTTTCCCCAGTTCCGTTATCGAAGATGTCGCTGAACTTTCTTATCAGGCCTCTCAACCGCTGTTTTTGCTCTTTATCCAGGTGCTTCAAAGAGGTGGCAACGAACTTCTCTATCTCTTCCGTGAGCTCCGGATTGGTCGTATCGATCTCGAATACTTGTCGCACCACGGTGGAAATTGACGAGCAGAGCTCCAAAGCAATCCGTTTCGCAAGGCTCACTGAGTGATAGTTGACGCTCATCACACTGACGGGCACACCCCTCTTTACTTGTACCAAGCTCTTTCCACAAGCAATTCGTCCTATTTTTGAATCGTGTAGTCTAGGCTTAAACATAACGGTGCTTCCTTCCTCCATTTTTCCATCCGGGTGAGCCCACAGAATCATCTCGCTCCTTTCGGGAATCGAAGCATTCCCAGCCAGCAATGCGCGAATCATCTCCTGGTCTTTCCCATGCAGTATGACCTCTCCGTTGTTGACTCTCAGTGTTCCATTTTTGAAATCTCACTGGAAGCCTCGGGAATTCATGATGTCCATTCCAATTATGATTTCTTCCTCAATATCAGCAACCAGAATTGGATGTTCGAAGCTGGTGCAGAGTCACTGCTGCCTCCACTTCACCATGGATCCTAGCCAAGTCTCCTGTTGCCGTCCGTAGTCGACACTTTGTTGGTTTAATCATTGTTGATGTTGTGACGATGTCGGGCCTGATGATAGTTTTCGTCGCACCTGTATCCAGCCGCCTGGTGCGTTTCTCTCCATCGACCAAGCCATCCACAAACACGCTGTTCAGTTTGGGTCCTGAAGATGCAACTATGGCAGTTTTTTTTGGAGCATACTGGTTTGAGGTCGACGATTGCCCCTCCGCATCGACCCTCTCTAGTTTCCCGATGCCGAAGAAGGTGCCTTCTTGCATCGGCTACGAATGTGGCCAAGCTTTCCACAATTCCAGCACCGCAGAAGGTACTGATTGATTGACGTAGTACTGTAGTTTGCTCTATTTTGTCTTGTTATCAGTTTTCTTGGCAAGAAGAACAGCTGGGATGTTAGGAAGTACACCACCTTGTGCTATGGCAACTCCTGACAACAATTTATTTAATTCTTTATCATTTCTGATGGCCAATTGGAGATGTCTTGGGATGATACGGGTTTTCTTGTTATCCCTGGATGCGTTACCAGTCAATTCGAGTATTTCAGCAGCTATATATTCCATCACGGCAGCTGAATAAACAGGAGCACCTGCACCTACTCTTTCAGCATAGTTTCCTTCACGTTAAAGACGATGAATACGTCTTACGGGAAATTAAAGTCCAGCATGACTTGAACGACTTTTTGCCTTTCCCTTAACTTCACCATTTTCACCACGACCCGACATTTTATTTTATAGTACTATACTTTTACTAGACAAAAGATTCGGAACGGAACGCGATGCTCACAGCAACGTAGCCCAGACTGTTGTGAGGACTCCACTTCCCTGATAACTCTCCTCACAGTTGCTTCGATGGTCTCCTCATGTGCGGGATCCTGCTCCTCCATCCTTCGCACGCGTGCAGGTACCTTCACAGACTGCTTCGCCGCTTCGAATTCCAAAGCTTTGGCCAGTGCTTCAACCAGTCTATCGGAACGATGAAGTATCAGAGTCTGCCTTATTTCCTGGTCTCGAAGTCCATCCAGGAAGGCCTGAACTGCAAGCATCTTTATGACACTTTCTGGCGTGGTTGGGTAAGCCAGTCGGGCAAGGCGAGCTTCATCAGCTTGAAACTCCTGCAGGCTCTCGTTAGTCTACTGAGAGCGGTTCTTCAGCTGAGAGTGGTAGACGTGCTCCGAGTGAGTCTGTCCATATCGCAGCTCCAAATGCTTCACTAGTACATCGTAGTCCTCCTGCTCCTGGGTGTTGAGCGTCTGCAGGATTTCTGTAGCCTCCCCATGAAGTGCCACAGTCAATGCCAGGGCTTTTTCCGGTTCAGTCCATCCATTTGCCCTTGCTGCTGCCTCGAACTGGCGATGGCAATTGTCCCAGGACAGCTTGCCATCAAACTGTGGTGCTTTCATGTGGATCCTGATGGTAACAGCTTCTATCCTGGCACTTGCACCTTGGTTTCCGATAATTACTTCCGGTAGTTTCATAATTGTGGTGACTTGCCTTCTCACTTCGTCTTCCAGAGCCTTTGCAGTCTGTCCGAGTTGTTTTTCCAGATTTCCGATTTCCTCTGCTACATGAGCCTTCAAACATTTCTAGTAATCCGCCAGTTGCTCGTTGATTTCATCTATAGCCTTGGAAGATTCTAAAAACTTCTCTTCCATAGCTCTGGAAGATTCCTCAAACTTCTCTTTCATGGCTTCAAATTTGTCCTCCAATTTTCTAGAGTTTTCTTCCATTGCATTGGAAGATTCTTCAAATTTCTGTTCCAGTTGATCTTTCAAGTTCTTCGACAAAATCTCAACTATTGCGTTGGGATCGGGATTCTCAAATTGGAACGTATCGGGTTTGATGCCTCCATCCAATAAAGCCTCACGAAGCCTCTCTTGTAGATCAGCCCTCTTACCACTTGTATCCAGGTCACGCTCCTCCAACTCCCTCTTCAACTTGGCAACCTCCAATCCGGTTAAAAGCACTTGTTTCGAAGTCATGATAACGACTTTTTTATATATATGTCAGATTCTATAGCTCACAAATAAAATCCCACTTCTGACACCACTGTAATATTTTTCGCTATAGAAAACACTGTTCAGTTTTAATTTATTTATTTTAAGTCACTATGTACAGCACTCACTATTCACAAACAATTTATATTGCAATCGCAGCGTGTTTTTGTTTTGACGATTTGTTTTTCGCGGCTTATCAATAACTAACTTCTTGAAATGGCGGATCTCATTATATACTCTCGCCAGGAGGGAAAGAACATTCTAGTGATTCGTAGAACAGCGTAGAATATTCGACGCCATCTAGTTTGGCCAATCGATTCTATACTTAATGTGCCATGTGCTGAACAAATGTTTCGTCACAATACTATGGGGTTATACAGTGGTTTACTACCGAAACAAAGCTCATCAATATCATGGAATACTTGTTTCGGGATGCTGGCAAAGGAAAAATATTTTCCTTATTTTCTTAAAATGTAATACAAAAGCTGTGATGTCTCTCGAAGCGTTTTTTTTGTGAACATTATAAAACTATTCATAACAAACATTAGATAATTTGAGGGTAACCAAGTTGAGACTGTCAAAAAAGGAGCAACAATTTCGTATAGAAAATTTGGAAAACTGTATCGCCTCACTAACTGAACGACTCTCGGATTATTTTTATTTTATTATTATTATATATTATTTATATATATATATTATTTTATTTCAATTATATATTTAGCTATCAGATACTTTTTTTGGCAGAGAAATAAATCATTTATTTTTTTCCTAACATCTTCAAAAGGAACACTTTGTACTAGTTCAGTATTCCAAATATCTTACGCATTTATGTTAGTGAGTTTATACAAAGGTCGTATATTTTGGTTTTACATAATAATTTCCTATCCAATTACCATATTCCATATGATACATGCCCTTGATTTATGCTTCTTTTTCAGGAAATATTCGACGATTTCGGAGAGTTTGTGAACATATTCAGGCTCAAGTTTGTACTCGAAGACCTCCGCCCAGTCCACGAGCTCAAAGAAAATTCAACACTGAATTAAGTGAAAGCTCCAGTTGTGGATCCGATTCTAGTGAACTTTATTTAAATACTCGACAAGTTAGTATAATATGTTCATATATCCATATACACTTCACAGGATGAGCCGATTGAAACTTTCCACTTTTACTCCTACACCTTATGACACTGTATTATTAATTTTCCTAAATTTCCCAATACCACGTAGAGTGTAATTCTCAATGATGTCTGATTCCATAACATAAATTCCTCTTTCACACTTTTTCAATCTTATTGCATTTTCACATGATATACCTCTCAGCGATTCTTGCAGATTCTTATTATTATTAATCTTTAATGCATAAATGTATTCATTGAATAATCATTTTCACAATGTTCGGAAGGATTCTGAATAAGTTGGTATACTCGTATCTTGTTCTATATCCTTTCAAATATCTTATTGCTCCTGCATAACTGAACCAGTAGTTGATTCAAGAGTTTTTCCATTTACTCGGATTTATAGCTTCGTCGGATAGAACCTAATGACATTGATTGATCATTGATACCAAACAAATGTGATTTTTTTTTCTATTCATATTTTTAAGAAACTTTCTTCGGGGATAGTTTTTGCATGTCCGATAACCAAGAAATCACTTAATTGCTACTTTGGTTTAGCAATTTAAAAAAAGGTAATTTTGGTATCAAAAATATCGAAAAAAAATTATTGTAAAAAGTTGTCAGTTAGTTGTCAGGATTCTCAAAGGACTTCACATGCCGATTCTGGAGCAAATCAGATGAAAAATTTTTAAGCTTTTATTTTACCCTTTCCATTAAAATGAAAATCGAAAATGATAATTTTATTCTAAAATTAAATATATTCAACTTAAGTACATCGATTTGATATTGAATCAGCCGAAATTCTTTTGGAATAAAACATACAAGGGATATAAATTTAAAAACACCGTCAAGTCGTGTCCCTAACTGTATCCATGTCTTTTTTTCCACAGTCGATATGATTTTATAAAATTTTAATTTTCAAGATTCAACTATGGGCGAACTATAGTGAACATTCGTTAATTAAATATTCTTCTGATCGGCAGAAAATGTGAGAAAACGGACATGGGTACGTTTTATATCCTTTGACTGTTTTATTTTATAGGAGATTTGACTGATTTAACATCAAACCGATGTAGTTTGGTTGAATAAATGTAATTTTAGAATAAAATCACCATTTTCGATTTTAAGTTTGAAGTAAAGGGTAAAATATTAGCTTAGATTTTGATTATCTTATCTGCTCCGAAATCGGCATGTGAAGTCCTTTGTGGATTCTAGACAACTTTTTCATAAAAAATGTTTCGATACCTTGTCAAATTAAATTTTTTGACACCAAAATGAACTTTCTTTAGAATTCTGCTAAACCGATGAACCCATGACATGGGTCAGAATTGATTTTTTGGTTATCAGACATGCGCAAACTATTTCCGAAAACAGTTTCTCAAAAATATAAATAGCAAAAAAAAATACCATATGTACCCAACTTTATAGCGGACACTGTATATAGAGTGGTCACCAACACATTATCATAATCCTATTCAACCTCTAAGAATTGCATATATTTGGCTAATTCTCATCATTTTTTAATTATTAGGTATAACATATAAGAGAAGTGATCAAGAAGTACCTAAAAAAAAGATGAGTTCCAATTCATATTCGACATTATTTTGCAGGTGAATGTACTCCAGTTAGAGAGTAGTGATTTCGAAAGCGAGTGCAGCGTATTTGATGTACAAACCGCTTCTCGTGAAGTTTCACGGAGAGCTTCGACCAATAATAACACCGAAAGCCTCGAGCAAAATCCTACTACTACTTCCAAAGCAGTCAGATCAAATTCAGAAAATACAGACTCTTGTGAAAAGACATGCATCACTACAATGTCGGGAAGTTCTATTGTGTAATATTGGTTAAGTTTCACACGGAACGTCATTGTTGATATTTTAATTATAATAGACTGATTATCCTGATTAGTGGGGCATACGTTCAAATTCGAATACTTGATGAATATAGGAGTTTTGATGATTTCAATATCTTTACCGATAATCCATCACTATCGGAATCCTTACTGCAAAAAAACTTTCCTTTCTGTTACATACTTGATGAAAAGTGCCACATCATCGCTTCAAATATTATTTGTATGTATGGAGAAGTCAGTGAATCTATTGAATTTGAATGTATGCCTTTTTTAATTTAGTTGCATATAGGTATTTTTTGGAGGAAAATCGATCTCTGTTCAAATTTTTATACGCCTGTTTCTGAAATTCAGAAAGTGTTGATTGTTTTCAAATACGGATATAAAATACCTATACCTAAATCTTGACAAAACTATCAACTCTGAATAAAATGATGTTTTGATGACTCATGATTAACCTGGAATCCACAATCGTTCCATAGACTGTTTAATTTTGTGATGTAATCGTTTTGTTCATTGATTTCACTGTTGCATGTGTTTGTTTATTATAAACCAGTTTTTGAAAATTATATTATTTGTTATTCAGATTTCTGTATATAATAGTCAAAATGATGCTTGAATGCTTACCGTAAGAATGAGAAATTGTTGTGAAGAATAAATAAATGATGATCGTCTATGTTGGCGATTCATAGCAGGAATACAAGCTGTGCCATGAAAACGTATTTTGTGCGAACCAAAAAAATCAAAATCTAATAGAGTTCATCATTTTATAGTTAACACTTTTGTCGAATAGAAATATGTTCTAAAAACGAGAATATCCGTTAAAAGATAAATTTAATATCCCTCCAGATTTCCATTATAGATCATACGATACGATATTGCAATATTTGACTGAATAACTTTTCATACTGACTAAATCAAAATAACTTTTCAAAAGATATCAAAAATGAATTCAAAGTAAATGAATACTATTCCAATGAAACACCAAGATTATGCTTCATGATCTTAAATCAAAGACGTGCCTTATTCAGATGCGCTGGTTCAGTTCCTCTCTATATTCTGCTCAAAACATCGAAACTTCGAAACTAGTAAGTATCTTGTTTTGAATGCATAAGTAGTGAGCAAATAGCAATCATCCCATTGAAAAAGTGATGAGAGATCAAAGTTGAAACAAAAAATGTTGTCTTATCATGATCAAGCTTATATTCTTCGTATATACATGCAACTTATCACTGTCATATGGATTTATACATTTTATCATTCAGTGATCTGTATAACAAGAGTCTTGTATGTTAAAATACCGACATAATCATTTCTTGGTCATAAAGACCTGGTATCCTGTATAAATATATTATTGGCTATAATTGTGATTCTTTCAAGATTTAACTTTTTTTCCAGTAAGGTATGTAATGATTTTATTTCAAAAAGTATTATCCATAGATCCCTTTAACGAACTTTTTTCCACTGTTACAGATTATCTCAGAAGTAACGGATTACTTTGAAAAGGGGTTAGGTTAGCAGTTCCAGAAATAATTCCAAAGAGCATCGGGTTTACTTGGCAACCACGTTAAATCATTATTTTCTAAAAGCGAAAACTTTGCTACGATCATCATTTTCTCAATATAAGCCAAACGGCCACTGATCGTTGAAGAAACATCAAGTAGAAATCTGAGAGGAATTTTAATGTATCCTCCTCCAGGGAGCATATGAGAGCACATGTACGCAAAATTTGGACCAGACCTGCCTAAAGGGATCCCCTATTTTAGGAAAACCTTTGTTTTAAGATATAACGCTTATCAATGAATGCATGATGTCGCACTCCGGACACAACGAATTAACCAATTGATGCATAATAATGACTATCAACCACAGCCTTGTTCATAAAATTGAATATCCATCTCAACAAAAACCATTATCAAGAACCAAAAAGAACTCGCGAGCATTAGCAAAAATGAAATCCAGATCGTGGTGGATTAGGGATCAAAAAATGTATATCAATAGATTTTTCCATAAGAACTCATGTGTTAGAGAGAGATAAAAAATGTATTTTTAATAGGATCAAAAACAAAAACCTTTTTTTTAATAAGTGCGATACATCGTTGGTTTAGGAACATAACAGGCCTTTAAAATCCGTAATAAAAAATCCAAGACCGTATTTACAAAAACAAAGTTGATGATGGCTGCTCCTAGACGAAACGTCGGTTCTTTAATTTAATAACGCTATCTTGTAAAGGGCAAAAAGTGGCAATGAAAAAGTTCCATTCATCTCAAAATATCTCTTCAAATAGCCCTGGCGTAGCTCTCGCAACATTCAAAAGCTTTCCGGTATAGAAACAGTGGCCAGAATTCCGAGCCAATGGCGGATATTCAGGTGAAGTAGGTGGAGTGCCACTTCACCAAAAATAAATGATGAAACATACCTATATTTTGCAATTCAAAGACTACAGAGTGGTTTTCAAGTTGATACATTCCATTGAACGCTGTGTAGAATACAAGAAAATGAGAAAATTAAAACAAAATAAGTCCGAAAACTCTTCGTTTCCGAGATACAGCGAGTGTATGAAAAAAATGCCTTTTTTATCATAACTCTCCTACCTCTCCAGATATTCCACAAAATTTGGTACACTTCTTCTGACCATCAAATTACATTTTTTGATGTAAAAGTTTTTGAAAAATTTCAACTAGCTTTTTCTTGAAATCGATATTATTTTTGAAATACTCATTCACTTTGGAGTTAATTTGATCTCTTGATATTTTCTCGTACGACGAAGGGTTTTCGTTGAAAGAAATACAGTAATGAATGAAATGGAAGTTTTGCATGCAAAATTGTAAAGCTTCCTTTGCGTTAAGTAGTCTCGAAATAGGTTGGTGCAATCGGCAATAACCGTATTCAGACCTCGGTATCCCGTTGACAGACCAAACGCTCACCAAACCACATACTAAATCTGCCGTGACGTCACCGTTTATCATCCCGAAATTGGTTGGTCATTTTTGACCAACCACACTAGGACGAAATCGCCTAAACAATACTGCTCGGATACTGCTTTAAATGATCAGAAATTAACCACTGGCGATACAGTCTTTCTCCAAATTAGGCTTTCTCCCCACTTTAAAACATCATGTAGACAAGAGCCGGATGCGTGATTTCTAAACATCATGGACTTGTGAATGAAAGGCCGCCAATTGGCTGCAACATGGCATGACTCCGCCTTAGGAAAATAACCGCGTTATTTGAAACTGGAAACATTTCAATACCGCCATTCTTAATCTTGTATCACGAAAATGACGAAATATATATCATAAGCAGAGTGTTTTAGAATAAGATGCTGATCCTTAAATGTGTAGATTCTTGATGTAGAATGTGGGTCCGCTTATTTTTCACATAGGTACACTGTTGAAAATTCAAAGATATTATGTCGGTTTTCGGTCAGTTCCATGGAGTCCGCAACTCTCAATAAAAAACTAGAATAAACGATCCGACATTGGAGGAAAAAGATTCTTGAAATGACATGGGGAGAATATTATGTAGGTTAGTTCAGAAGCTTCTAAGAAAAAATACATTTTTTCTTGAAACAAAATTCATAAGTTCAACCGAGGTTCAACCACCAAGTGCTCTGCAAAGGGTACCTATACGTTGTTTTCATAGTATCAACACCTGCCTGATGAAAAAAAAAAACAAAAATGCTTTTAAATGAAACAGATAGCGATTTATCACATATTCGTTCAGAAATTTATCCAGAAGGTATTTCAATATTCCTATATTTCCTTATCTTACCTACTAAATTAATAATATTCTGTGCTTTTATAGTTGCGCAAAAACAACATTATTGCAGCTCTTAGTCTGCGTTATAAATAATTTGAACATAGGCAATTTATTTCAATGAGAGTTGCTTTCCCCTTTTTTTTCGGCGCAGCCTTATAATAAAATAGGTATGTCCAGCGATGGTCTACCCCAAGAGAGCAAATGTACCAAAAATATCATTTTTCGGCAAAAAGTAATTCTCTGTAAAAATACATATTATTTGCTTCAATGAAAAATACAACTAGGTATTCTTGATGAGAAAAATATTCATTGTTGTCATAATAACAGAAACCAATACAATGTCCAATATGTTCCAAATACTCCATAGCCCAGTAAAGATGTCAGATTTTTGAAAAAATAATCCCAAACAGAATGATATTTTCAGGAGTGCTTGTGGACTCCCTCCTGAGCATCCAACCAAAAAATCTGACTCGAAGTCCTGGTACGTCGTTTTGCGCTGAAGAGGTGGTTTCCTAAACCTTGTTTTAGAGCAAAATGACCTAAATAAAAGTTATAAAAGACCCAGAACTGATAAACAACTTTGCCTCATAACATTTTATGATAGCTTTAATACCAAACGAGTTACAGCGCATCAAATGACAAAAATAAGCCGAGGAGTGGTTTTAATTTTAAAAACATTTTTTTGCAAATAAATCCTGGATGCAAGTTTCAGAAAACCAAAGGCTGAACAACTTTTCTTCATAACTTTTTTCATGATCCCTAGAAAAATGTTTTTGAAACCATATCCCTGTTGCCAGTGGAATTTTGTCATTTGTTGCGCTGTAATTCATCAAATGTTACAGCTGTCAAAAAAATTTATGAGGTAAACATGTTTAGTTTTTGATCCTTTATAGCTTTTATTCAGGTCATTTTGCTTTAAAAAAAATGTTTAGAAAACCATCTCTTTAGCGCAAAACGTACCAGAACTTATCGAGTCAGATTTTTTGATTGGATGCTCAGGATGCAGTCCACAAGCATCCCTGAAAATATCATTCTGTTCTGATTTTTTTTTGCCGATCCCTAAGCCGACGACAAATTTAACAGGGCTATAAACTGAAAATCGCACAAAACATATAGGTATAGAAGATAACACAACACAAATAATCTCCTGCGAAACTTGCAAAATAAAATCACACAGATTAATAAATTAGGATTTGATATTTTCTGAATTTAACTCAAAACGCAAATAGATAGGTAAAGTTGTTAAGTCCGTATAAAAAATCCAAAATAATCAAAATACCATAGATGAATATTGAATATTGATTATACGCCGGAGCCTAACAGCTGATCGAGTAAACACGTTGCACACGTGACCCTTGGACCCTTTCTTGGGCCAATAGCGTCAACCCCATTCACAAGTCCATGATGTTTAGAAATCACGCGAGCCGGATGCGTGGTGCGTGGTGTAGTATGAATCAGAAGTCGGTTGCCATGGCGACGCGACGCCAGCAAGCCATGACTGTCATATGACAGACTTGGATGGGTTGCGCTGAGTCAATTCAGAACATTGCAGTCCTTCGTCGTTTAGTGGGGATTGGTGAACCGTGTAATATATTTATGTATGTTCGGTCCACGTTCGGTCGGATGTCAGATCTTGTTATTCTTATATTAGACGATTAGTTGCTGCGTTTCCAACGATAAACCTATGGATTTTTCGGTGTCCGTATGGATTTGTATAGCTTATAATATGGAACTTTGCATATTATCTAATTAAATCTGAAATGAACATCATTGCCTCCGATCTGAGAGTTCCAAGACTCTAGACATCGACTGTCTATATTCATTACCCAAGTAGCAAAATTTGCTCAATTTTGGGCACATTTCTATGGTGACCGTATTTTGTCAACACTATTTGTGCCTCAGTCGAAACAACACTTTATTCAAGAAAACGTTCCAGTTTTGTGTTGACACAATACCAACTCTTTGCGTCAAAGAGAAAAAGGTGTTCAAATCAAAATAATTTGAACCCAAGTGTCTCAATTGTTTCACTTTTGTGCTAATTTGGATATTTGGGTACAATTGAGTCGACACTCAATGGTCCCAATGTGTCTGTATTTTGTCTCCAAAATATGTTACCGTTTTGTTTCCGAAACTATTATTTTGAGCACACAAATGTCCGTTGTGTTTCCATAGTCGCTCCTATGGACCCGAGAGTTGCTATGTAGGCACATTCAAAACAATTTGTTTCTAAGTTGTTTCCTTCGTGTGTTTTTTGATAATCTCTTATTGTCAACCCATTGACACATATGTTCAATTTTGTTTTTGCAAAAATGTCTAAAAATAAAAAAGTTACAACGCAAAAAGTTTATACCTAATACATCCTACTATCGCAGTGTAAAAAGTCAAGTACGAGAAAATCTGATTACATGAAATCAAAGAAGAGTTTGATGTCATTGTCCTCATTCTGCTTACAACAATCACAACAGGTTTCTCCATTATTAGAGAAAAAAATCAAAGATGACGATGTTAATATTTCACAGCCGAATGCTTCCGCTGATGACAATATATTTTTGGACGATAACTCTTTCAACATCAACAATGAATATGATGTATTGATGTAACAGAACTTGTGGATTCTGAAAATGGCAGTGATATGGAAATAGAAGATGATTTAGAAACAAGGTTGCCATTTATGGAGACCTCAAAAATATGGGCACTCAAACACAAAGTGACAAATGAGACATCTTGCCTTGAACGATTGTGATTTGTAGAGATGTGGTGGCCAAATCGAGACCAAATGGAAACGATTAGGCTCACACAACACACATTTTTGATACATTTGTTTCTATTATGTTACCATGTCAAGAATGGGCACTTATTGGAGCTATAATGAACTATAATGACTTAGAAGTGTCTAAATTGTGACTTTGTGGCTATACGGACACATTTATGAAACATTCTACTGAATTATTGGAAACATGTTTCTTGGTTGTTTCTTGATATTCTCACACCTCCAGTGGTGTCGCGAAATGGAAAACTTTTGGATTAAACTTGATCCCATTTTGGATGAAATTTTCCATTTGGGATCAAAAGATATTCCGCCATGTTCTATTGAGAGTTCTTTAAGGTTGCAGTGCACAAAAATGGCGGCGAATCAGCCAATTTTCATTTTTTCCAAATTCGTGATACACAGTATAATGCAAAACTGTAGTACTTATGCTGTTATATGTAATAGTCAATATGCTTCTTCATATTTTGAACAAAAATTCTTAAAAAATTGATTATCAAAACATTTTTATTTTTTTTTAGATTCTTGAAAATATTGCTAATCTACAGGGTGTTTCAGAATAACATGCTAATAATAAAGGGAGTGATTCTTGGGCTCATTTTAAGAAAAAAAATTCATATGAACGTATGTCCTAAACGCCTTAACTTTTGAGATACAGGGTGTCAAAGTTTTAAAAAATAGATACTTTTTTTACAATAACTTTGTCATTACTGTATATATCTTTATGAAATTTGAGTCATGTATTTTAGGCATTAATACTCATTCTTTGATGCACCAACAATTTAATTATTCTGACCAGTGCCGTCCATGCGGGTTTTGGTTTTCATATTTTTTGGGAAAAAAGTTAAGGCGTTTAGGACATACGTTCATATGAATTTTTTTTCTTAAAATGAGCCCAAGAATCACCCCCTTTATTATTAGCATGTTATTCTGAAACACCCTGTATATGGCGCGTTTATTTTTTAAAGGTATGATTAAAACATTTATCAGTAATTTTAGGTCGGCAATAAAAATTAGACCTACATCCAGATAAAATCAAAAGACTCAATAATAAATAACAATGATTGATGAAATTCCAAACTAGCCAAACATGTAGGTATTAATACGTGTCCGCAATAGATCCACAACGTTTCAAGTGATAATATAACTGGTGCCCATTTGAGTATATTTTGTTAAACAAATGTATACGAAGTGATAATATGGACAGATTTTGAATTAGAGTGTGTCGATTCAGTAACTTTCCCAAGCAACATTTCAAAAACAATTCAAGATATATTTCAGCTTTTTTTCAGAAACATGATGGGTACAGAAATGTGTTTGGAAACATAATAGGCCGAATCAGGACCTAATAAAGGTTCATTTCAGAAACATTATGGAAGCGAAAGACGCAGTACAGGCAAATTTCCGGAAAAGCTAAGACGCACTTTGGACCCCACTTTAGATCAAATCTGGGCACTATTCAGAGCACATTTTCATCACCAATATGGTCTCATTTCACACAAATTATGTTTCAAAAAGTAAACAATGTGCCTTCAAGATGTGTCGTGCCTGAAATTCAGAGTCAAAACTGGTTCGACTCTTTGCCCATAACTGCTACTTGGGTAGGTGCTCATACAAATGAAGGAAATGAGATTTTTTGTCATGATCTAGGTATACAGTATGTATGCCTATTCAAGTGAGCAACAGTGCAACATATTGGATCTTTTTGTATTGATTGCAGAACCAAAATATTACCAAAAGTTATTGCATGGTCGATAAACTTATAAGGTGGTATTAGAATAGTTTCAAGTCCAACATCATACACGGTGGACCAAAAAATATATAAAAATTCACAAGAGTAAAGTACCCTTTCTTCCAAAAATGCAGCAAGATATTATAAAAAAAAGTTGTTCAGAATCTAAAGTTTTGCCTTAATATCAAAAACAAAGCGCCCTAGAAAAATGATAGACAGGTAAAATGGTATAAAATACAAAAAATGCACAATGAATTGAAGTTTTTTGGTATGCATATTATGATAACTGATGTTCTACCATGTTAAAAATATTTTTTTTGCAACAAAGATGAACCATATGATTCCCTAAAAAAACAAAAATCCAAGTGAATTTCAAAAAAATGCTTGAATTATGTAGGACAGACTTATGCGAAGCTGATTTGATTTTGACCAATTTCTGAATACGGGAAATGATGGATGATTAAAAAAACAAAAAAAAACAGGTCGTCACAATTTTGGTATCCAGGCATAATAGCCCAAGAGCCAGCGACACCTTTTGTCATAAGGGATGTGAAAAAAAAGTTTCAGGAAGTAGTTTGTAGAGGGGGGGAGAATATGAAACAACCATGTCTGCCAGGCATATCTTGTGCTTTAATGATTAAAATAATTAATGAAATATTAAAAAAAAAGAAAAGTTTCGTCATCGGAGATGTTCAAAATAACTATATGGCATTGTTGTTAGTAACGAGTAGGCACATCAAAAAAATATTTGTCTGCCAGCCAAAAGCCTGTGCCAAACACATGTCGGCCAGGATCAAAAGGGCTGTTTTATGAATGAAAGTTTCGTCATCGGCGATGTGGATGATTTTTTTTAAAATGTAACTTGAAGTCTCCTGAACAATAAAAAATATGTCTTCCAGACAGTCTCCTGTGCCAACATCATGTCGGTCAGGCCTCTACGATTTTTGTCCGTGTATCAAGGTCAGGGCCGTAGCTAGGGGAGCATTTGGGAACACTGCCCGACCTTAAAATTTCCATGCCCAACTTTAAAAAAGTTTGCCATGACGTTACTTTCTATATTCATCAAAACCCATCAATCTTGTAAGGACTCCAAATAGTGAACATCAAAATTTGACTAACCACCCATCGATCCAGTTAAGATAAAAATAGCCATCTGTCATGAAATTTGAATGAATATTAACTGGACTTTTAGGTAGTGATGAGTTGCCGTGAGGCACTGTCCTGGATCAAAAACAAGAAATTCGTTCTTTGCTGGGTTCCTGGACATAGCAATATTGAAGGGAACACGATGGCAGATGAACTGGTGAAATTGGGACTGACAAAGGACGAAGCCGAAATGGTAAACACATCGCTACCAACGATCAAACTATTGAAAGATACAGTAGATAAAAACATGGTAAAGCTACACAGCGACAGGTGGAGCAATCGAAACGACTGCAACACATCGAGAGCTCTGTGGCCAAACAGGGAAACTACTAAAGCAGAGCAAATCCTCTGTGAGCACCCTTGTGGGAGTAATCACAGGACACTGCGAAATCGGAACCATGCTCCGGAAGTGGGGCCTAGGGACTGATGATCTCTGCAAGTACTGCATCGAGGAGGATGAGACGATAGAATATCTACTGTGCCACTGCCCAACTCTAAAGGAAGGACGCCTCAGGAATATGGGACAATACTACCTTGAGGACTTGAAGGAAGCGGCATATGTAGACATAATGTTAATTTTGAACTTCGTAAAAACCATGGGATGGTTTAGAACGATAAAGAGAAAGGCTGCAGGTTAAACCAAGGGGACACCTCTTCAAACAAGGGAACACAATGGGCCATCTGGTCTCCGAGTGAAAGCAATGCGAAGCAGGAAACCGTGGGGCAGGGCATTCCCCTTCACAACCTAACCTAACCTAACCTAACTGAACTTTGTTTCAAAATGGATGTTTTAACAATTTCGATGTTCACCGTAAGTATCTTGGAAACGATAGAGAAGGAGGATCGACTCACATGAAGAGCTCTTGAATCAAGGCAACGTTGAGCTTTTTGGTAGTCAATAAAATGCCGTTTAACAAGGATCCAAAAAACGAACATTTCGAAAATAGATACTTATATTATTTGGCTCTATAAAGAAATATCATCATGAACTTTTGATGGCTAAACAGTTTCGTTCTACGGTCAATGGATTCTAATTTTGACTTGACATTAATCCGTCGTTTCGAGCTTTTTATTATTTACATCATCAATGTAAATTGATGGTTTCATGGGCTTCAAAACCTAAAAAAAATCATTAAAATCGAACGAAGTATTTCTGAGTTACATGGACTTAAACAAAGTCGCTATGGGCGAAATTTGTCAGTTTAGGTTCATGATCTTCTTATTTTTTTCCTGTGTCCATATGTCTTTGCACAGTGTTTTTTTTTCTCTTCTTCACCAACGTTGATCTATTTAACTATTATTATCACGATATTGGTGAACCAGATTTGAAAATGTTCATACAATTTTGATTTTTAATGTTAAAATGTAATGTTAAAATTATACAGTGAGGACATAAAGTCTGTCGCTCCTCCTCTAACTTCCGAACCGTTTAATATATCAGAACGGAATTTGGACACACCATTATAAGGACGTTCTGAATCTTTCGACATAGAAGTGAAAGCTGGAAATGTCAAAATAAAAGCTGGGCTCCACTTTGAACGAAAAAATCAAATAAAAAGATGCCTTGTTTTGAAGGTCTTTTCATCTTTTTTACACTCTGAGAGTTTAAAGTCGCTGTCTCTTTCTAATTTTTCAATATCAAGGCAGTATTTTTTTAAAATAGCGCCCAATTGCCGTTTTGACATCCTCATCTGACACCACTGTGCCAGAGAAATGCAGAATGTGCTCATATATTGGGGGTCACATCACAACATCAAGTATTTGATGTCCCTTCCCTAACTTTAAACCGTTTAATATACCAGAATAAAATTTGGATTTGTGATTAATAATGATTTAATGACATTCGCAACCTAAAAAAAATAAAATATAGATAAAGATTCAAAAACAAAAAAAAAATCTAACCAATACCAACTTATGATTCTTCGTAATCATGTGAAAACCGCTAAACCAAATGTTTTCAGATGCGGGGGTTAAATTAAGAATAAAGAGACCAATAAAACGATATATCATCAGACCCCACTCTCAATTTAAAAAACTGCGCCAAGCCAAAGAGTTTTCATTTTGACATATGAAGCTGTCATTTGTTAGAAGGAGGATTATGGACTCCATGTCCTCACTATATAAACCGTCAAGTGTAAAACATTTTTTTTTTCAAGAAGTAAAGAGTTAGGTTTTCCAAAAATAAATTGAAAACATTTTGTTCGTATTTGGGAAAAAAGTTGATGATGATTGCGAAAATTCGAGGAGAAAGAGTGGCCATGAATATGTGTCATTCGTTTTCAATATATGATGATCTCTTCAAATGAATAATTCACAACAAAATTTGAGAGGACTGAAAAAAACGGTTTTTTTTCAGGATGCTTTTGGAAATTTCCATGTTTCGAAGTGGCATTTTGTTAAGAATCAAATTGCGCAACTTTGACCCCATTAAACTGACGTTGCGTCTCTTGTGGTCAACGAGATCAATGATATATACTCGAATTCGATACACCCTGTATACACGAAATATGACACAGAAGGCTACAGCGGACACAGGGACCCTACAAAAAAAGAAAAATTTTATTGGTCATCTGAAAGTCGAAGAACCCAACGGGATTGTGAAAAAGTTATGCCCTACTTCAAGAATCTGATGCCCGACCTCAAATTCCGTTCTAGGTCCTACGGTCCTGATTTGGGTTTTTCCACTTTATCAGAAAAATCGTTACAACTCACATAATAAACGTTATAATTTAAAATTTTCTTTTCCAATCAATAAATAAATGATTCATTTTTATTTCTAGGATTTTTTTGATTTTTTGAATCCTACCTTTCTAGTTTTTATAGCTCGTGGACTAAAACCCTCTGTGGTCACAAACATTATTCCAATTTAACCAAATTATTCAAGTTTTGATCAAAGATTTTGGGAAGAAGTAGGTATTCAACTGAAATATCTAACTTTCGGAAAGCCTTACTTCAATTATAATAATCAATACCTACATAATAATACACAGGGTTATTTACGTTATTCGACACAAAACATTATGGCCAAAGTATCTGATTTCAAAGATTTTTTTTTTCTGGATGTGGACCCTTCAAGGCTACGTTTTAAAAACATTTTCATATTATGCAAGGTGCCCCCAAAACATGAAACGTATCAAAGTTGTATTTTTTCAATGGAACCTCCTATACATATATTGTCACGTAAGGTGTTAAACTGGGTCTTCGACTGAACCCACAACACCCGTCGTGCTCTAGGGAACGTAGCTGGGCTGAACAGTAGAGATACTCCGTAAAGGCAACTTCATTTTATTATCGTCCATGGTACATCCCATCTTTCCTCACCATAGCACTAGGAGGAGCATGTTTTTTGAGGCTGAGAGGGGTTACACTACTCAGGGTGAGTGGGATTACACTACTTACAATGGAGAGTATTTGGCTAAGCCAACCACTCACCATTATCTCGCTGAACGTGTCTATTTATAGCAACAAAACTGCTCGCTCAGCGATTCTACCAGTGACAAATTGGGTGGATTCACACCAAGTATATTTGCCTCCAGTACTGATGTGACATATGCCCTCACCCCGTGAGCATTGGACCCCAATGCCAGAAGAGAACATGCTTCATCCCTTACAAAAAACTTAAAAACTATATACAAATTTTGTGGCTAAAATCTCTTGCTCCGGTCCTGCCATCCATCCGTTTAGTTTTCCCAAGCCCTGGCCTGTGGTACTGCACCGCCGTGCGTACAACGCTTGTCCACTGCTAATAGTGCTGATGCTTGCGTTTGCAAAAAATTGTTGGCCGGCCGATCTTGCTTGACCTTGGTGATAGTTGCCTACTACAGGGTGTGTATATGGTCCCCTTACTCAGTTCAAAGGGCCGGTATCCCTGTAAAATGGCTGAAGGTTGTGGATTCCTGGCCGGTTTTGTATTTTCCAGTTGGATGGTTGTAGGGACCGGTAGCCGTTATATGAAAAACAAAAAGTCTTTATAAGTACATCATCCTATACAGGTCAAAACATAATATTTACAACATCTCAAAATAAACAATAACAACCCATATTAAAATCATAAACATATACCCACTAAATCCTTATCTATATCAACTCATCATGTGGACGGCAATAGGTGAAAGTATTATTCTGTCCACCATGTACATTCGACAGTATGTGACGTATCCGATTGCGCTCTCTCTGAGTCCCTGCTTGAATGGACCGCGTCCGTAGCGAGTTGAATGGGCTGACATCCATACTGTCTCTAGCTGTACTGCTCGGCTATCGTCAGCAAATAGGATCTCATTTCCTTGGCTCTGTTCACCGTCTCGTGGGTCAGGCCACCATAACACTGGAGGAACGGACTGTCGATCCCTTTGTATGCATTCAATGCCTCGCCGACATATTCCAAACAGTAGACACACCAGGAGTAGGGACAGGGGGGACCAAATCATCATCAGGCCCACTACAACTATCGATGAGGGCTTCCATCTTTCATCCCTTGACGGACACTTCCGTTCAGATCGACGCTCGAAGCTTGGAGCGTCCAGCTCTGGTCCAGGCAGTCATAAAACCAAATTTCTTCTCGAGCCTTCCTGTACTCTACTTGGCAGCGGGGGTGATCGTTGGCGCCTCCACCAAATGTCACGTAAGGTGTTAAACTGGGTCTTCGACTGAACCCATAGTGATTCACGGCTTGACTTGATTTTCAAGCTACTTGACTTGACTTGACTTGAAATCAAGTCAATCTCAAGTCAAGTATCTGTCTTTGGAATTCAAGTCAAGTCAAGTAGTTAGACATCAAGTAGCTTGACGATCAAGCCCAAAATATTCAAGCTACTTGAGTTTGATTTCAAAAAATGTACATTTCATAACAATAATCTGAACTGCCCTAACGTAAAAAGAATAAAAATCTGAGTACAAAAAAAAAGCAAAATATAAAAAAACAAACGGACATACTTTGTTAAATAACAAATAATAAAACAACAAAACGAAATGATGTAATAATACAAAAAAACAAAAATGAATGCAGTAAATTATTATTGTTGTTTTCGCGGCGGGCCGGCAGGTAAGCTTCTTGAGCTACGTTCCTGACAATCCTGACAGTTGACAGTAGTGACATTGGCAGGAATGACGCATATCACCGCATCGATCGGAATCAACATTGCCAAGCTGCATAATTGTCTCAAGTTTTCGGTTTAATGCCCTACCAGCTATACAGCTAGGATTTAAATGTAGCAGAGCTTACAGCTTGTCATTTTTCTACCGGGCGTTGACTTCGACCATGGAAAGCTATCAAATTGAAACCAAGCAGAATCAAACTGATTCCTATATCTTGATATTTGAAAAAATCGAAATTAATATTATCTGGCAGAAATAATAAGATGCTTTGGTCAGTCAGTCATAATGATAATTATTGCTTAATTATTAGAATAATCATAAGAATTATTATTATTATGTACATTTTAGATAAAAAGTGGAAAAATACGTAAGTACCACGAAAACGAATTTGATATGTGATGATACATTATACTTATTCACTTATTCGAATGTGTACTTAGTTCAAAGATTCTGGAATAAACCTTATAATGTGTGCCTCATTTTTTGCGCAGTTGTTGATGCAAATTTATAAATGAATTGACTTACTAATTATTCTTAATCCTAATAAAAAAATCCTCAAAATAGTTATATTTCGTCTACATAATATTAAATTGTTTTTATTGTGTGAATATGTAAGTATGTACCGTACCTATGTAGGTATAGTATGTAATTTGATTCTGATTAGTTTCAATTTGAAATTAATTTTTCTTAATTTGAATTCATCAAATCTTAATTCGAAGTTGAAGAGGTCGGTATAGATGTTTCCACAAGTGCCTGCTTGCTGTAAGCTCAGTGAATCTCCTGTGTACATTTCACGTTATCAAGTATCAAGTAGCTTGATTTCAAGTCAAGTCAAGTCAAGTAGTTCTGACTGTAAATCAAGTCAAGTCAAGTAAAAATTTTTGAAATGCTTGAGTTTTCAAGTCGAGTCAAGTATCTAAGAAAATAGTCAAGCTACTTGGCTTGATGAATCCCTATGAACCCACAACACCCGTCGTGCTCTAGGGAACGTAGCTGGGCTGAACAGTAGAGGTACTCCGTAAAGGCAACTTCATTTTATTATCGTGCATGGTACATCCCATCTTTCCTCACCATAGCACTAGGAGGAGCATGTTTTTTGAGGCTGAGAGGGGTTACACTACTCAGGGTGTGAGGGATTACACTACTCACAATGGAGAGTAGTTGGCTAAGCCAACCACTCACCATTATCTCGCTGAACGTGTCTATTCATAGCAACAAAACTGCTCGCTCTACCAGTGACAAATTGGGTGGATTTATACCAAGTATATTTGCCTCCAGTACTGATGTGACAATATACAGGGTGCCTGACGGTGACCGTCCATTAAAATATATCGGAAAATAAAGCGATTGGAATTCTGAAAATGTGTGTACTAGATTTTCCACGATGCTCTTTTCAATTGAAATAATAGCTATGCTGTGCGACTTCCGGTTATACCGGAAGTAGGTGTCAACTCTCTTGTTTTAAATGGAACACCCTATATATTATTACATTTTTGGATTCTACGTAAAATTCTAGGCAGATTTGATGTATCATGCCCCATATCCAAGTATACGACTTTTGAAATATTTGAGTTTTTATGTCAAAAATGACGTTTGTAGGCTCCAATTTAAATATGAATCTTACCGATAAGAAGACCTTTATATTGAATTTGAGTTGGACCCCTTGTTGAGAGAGACCTACTTTTATAGATTTTTCACAATATTCAACCATCATTACAGGGTGGTCAAAAAATAAGATCAAAAATATAATGAAAAAAACTGCCAAAAATCAATTTTTTTAATGGAAGCCACAAAATTTTATAATTTCATCTTATGCAGCATTGGAAATTAAGGTAAATCTCTATTACATTGTCCATTTCAAAATTAAAAAAAAACAACATTTTTGGAAAGGACAATCTCATTTGGGTGTTTCCATTTGAAAAAATTGATTCTTGACAGTTTTCTCGATTTCATTTTTGATCTTATTTTTTGACCACCCGGTATTAATAGTTACCAAAATATTGTAAAAAATCTTTTATAGTAGGTCCCTTTTAACAAGGAATTCAACACAAACTAACTAATAAAGGCTTTCTTATCAGGTGAAATTCACATTTAAATTTGTGCCTACAAACGTCATTTTTGACATTTTAACTCAAATATTTCAAAAACTCGTATACTTAGATGTAGGACATGATACATCAAATCTGTCTAGAATTGCACGTAGAATCCAAAATTGTAATAACATATAGGGTGTTCTTTGTAAAATAAGCAAATTGACACCTACATCCGGTATAATCGGAAGTCGCACAACGTCGCTATTATTTTATTTGAAGAGAGCATATTTGAAAATCACACCACACAAATCTTCAGAAATCGTCTTCTTTTCCGAGATAGTCTAATGGACGATCACCGTGAGACACCCAGTATACAGGGTGTCCGGAAAGTCAAAGATAATACTGAAAAGGGTGATGGACCAACTCATAAGCATCCAGAAAATCATAATATGACCTCTGTAAAAACTTCATGGTTTTCGAGATATTGCCACTAAAAGTTCAAAATATTCAATAAGAAATCTTATTCTACAGAGAAATAATTTATTTTCATTTTCTTTTTTACTAAGTACGTGGAAATTTTCGTGACTGGGTTGTAATCGCAAAGGAAAAGGTGTTGGGGAGCAGTAAAAAAAAAAAATGTTTTCCTGGAAGCTTATGGGTTGGTCCATCACCCCTTTCAGTATTATCGTTGACTTTCCGGACACTCTGTTTATATATATACAGTGCGGCTCTAAGAGATCCCCCAACCCCCTTTTTTTTTTTTAGTGTGTGCACCAAAAATTTTGAAACTTGGTATACTTTAATTGCTGTCGAGATACTACTTTTTGATGTTACTGACGTACTTTTAGTATTCCAGATGGCGGCTGGGCGCCATTTCGAAACATTTTTTTAATGGAAAGGAGGGTCGTGTGACACCTCATTTTGAAGATCCTGATGAGTACTTTATAACCCTGGAATATTGAGTCGATATCTTCAAGTACTACAAAATGGCGGTACATTTAATTACTACATTGATACATACACTTTAAAAAAAAAATCGTCAAATTCAATTCAAAAGATGCTGGAAATATTCTTGACATGAAGTTTGGGTTAGGAATAAATGACAAAAATTTCAAAAAAGCATCTTTTGAATTGAACTTGACGAATTTTTTCAAAAAGTGTATGTATCAATGTAGTAATTGAATGTATACCGCCATTTTGTAGTACTTGAAGATATCGACTTAATATTCAAGGATTATAAAGTACTCATCAGGATCAAATGAGGGCTCACACGACCCCCCTTTCCATTTAAAAAAATGTTTCAAAATGGCGCCCAGCCACCATCTTGAATATTAAAAGTACGTCAGTAACATCAAAAAGTAGTATTTCGCGGCAATTGAAGTAAGTATGCCAAGTTTCAAAATTTTTGGTGCACACATTAAAAAAAAAGGGGGGGACCTTTCCGTGCGGATATGACAGCCTGCTGTGTGGAAGCTGTATCTCTATCTTAATTTAGATTTTAGTATTATAATGCTAATAAATGCTTTCCAAATTTTTTTTATCATCTTGAAATTCTTTATCCGCTTTGTATCAGCATTCCTATTTGTTAACCTGTTCTGTTTTGCTCAGGTTCACCATCATTTTTCCGGAATCTGATGTGTCAGCTCGTTAAAAAATTGAAACTTAATGTAAACGACATCTTTAATAACTTCAGGCTGTCATATCCGCACGGATGCGTTAAATCCTATGAAATTTTCACACAATGATCTACTCGATAAGACCTTTCGAATGAGGTGTCACACGACCTCCCTTTCCATTCAATAAAATGTTACAAAATGGCGCCCAGCCGCCATCTTGAATACTAAAAGTACGTAGTATTTCGACAGCAATTAAAGTATGCCAAGTTTCAAAATTTTTGGTGCACACATTAAGAAAAAAAACGAGGGGGGGGGGACCTTTTAGAGCCGCACTGTATATATGTATATACAGGGTGTTTCATTAGTATTGCGAAAAATTTCAGGATCAGTTTTCCACAGTTCTTGATAATGGGGCTACCCCGAAACGCGTCGAACTGATGAGATAAATATAATCCATTTTGAAATTGTGGAGATTTGGACCTTTTTTTGACAAAACCCTCTATAATGACACTCCACCCTGAAGAGAAACTCAATAAACCAATCAGTTTTTTCGTCTAGAAATAAGAAGAAAACTTCCTATTAACACGTATTCGGAAATGCTTCATTACAGAGCTACAGGGTTTTATTTTTATATTTGTTTTTTCTAAATAATATTTAAAGCAATGTCGATATTTTGATAAAAATTGGTGTTAAGGGTTTTTTTGTCATGCGAAATTCGAATTTGATCTTAGTATGGCTCAAACTTGTAGAGGGCGCTACCTACAATTATTTTTCCAATTATTAACAGCCCTAACTTTTTGGACGTAACCCTGTAACATTTTACAGCAACAGAACTGATTTATTTTTATTTTCTACGTAAAAGAAGTGAACTTGTCAAAAGTCGCTACAGTCAACCATTCTCGAGAAATTTGGATTTGAAAAAATAAATACATCTGATTTTGAAATAATGGCGAAGGTAAACTTATAAACTATTTCGTATGATTGCTAGATATTTTCAGTAAAAAGATAAAGTTCAACTAATGAGTGATGTAAACAACAATTTTTATTGACATATTATGAAAAAATAAAAAAATGGAAAAAAATAAAAAATAAAAATCTTCAACACCCTGTAGCTTTGTCCGGACACATGTTTATAGAAAGTTTTCTTCTTATTCTCAACAAAGGGAGACTCATTCTGATTTTTGTCTCAAAAAAAATGCAAGACCTTGCTTGACCATAGTCCAAAAATAACATGTATTTTTTATTTCAAATCCAAATATCTCGAGAATGGTTGCACTTAGCGACTTTTAACAGGTATACTTTTTCTGCGTAAAAATGATAAATAAATTTGATTTTTGACTTAAAAATATGATACAGGCACGTCCAAAAAAGTTACGGCTGTTAATGATAGGAAAAATAAGTGTAGGTAGCGCCATCTACAAGTTAGAGCCATACTAAGATCAAATTCAAATTTGGGATGACAAAAAACCCCGAATCACTAATTTTCATCAAAAGATCGACATAAGTGCAGATACTATTTAGAAAAAACGAAAATAAAAATAAAACTTCAACACCCTGTAGCCCTGTAATGAAGCATTTTCGGACACATGTTTATAGGAAGTTCTCTTCTTAATTTCAAGCGGAAAAACTCCTCCTGATTTTTTTTTGCAAAATTAATGAAACACCCTGTATACAGGGTTTCCCGAAATTAGACGTCAATATTTTAACCAAGTATTCTACGCCCCAAAATAGAAATTAAGTTTTTTATAAACTAATATCCACAAGCTTTTCGTTTTCAAGATACAGGGTGTTAAAGGTGAAGACCTGATGACGGTTTTTAGTAGATATTTTCGAAACCTGTAAAGATAATTGAATGAAATTTTGAACAGTTACTTAACTTTGTATGCTCTCATCTTCATGGGATGGTAATACAGGAACGGGCTTGGGAAAAATGTGTCCCAATTTTTTTGTTTTTGCATATTTTGCGATTTTCATTTCAATTTGAAAATCTAAGGTTTTTTACATAAATATATAAGGTACCCTTTTTCTATCCAGCTGGGATGCACCATTCACGCGAAAAACGCATTTGAAATTTTTATTACAAATTCTTTTTTCAGCTTTAACGTGGAGGGTCTGATTTTATTGCTCTGAAAATTACCTGATTTCGTACGAAACGTGTACATTCAACACAGGACTGCTATCTGATAATACTTTTATTAGACAGAGAAGAACTAAACTGAAGACACACTCATTGTAAAACTGTCATTATTCTAGGAAAAATTAACATATTTTTCAAATTAGGTGCTCAAAAATGTTTCCTTGCTCACGAAGGCATATTCGGGCTCTACGGGTGATCGCATGTGAGGCTCTAGATACTTCAAAATGATTTTGCCGTATTTGATTTGCCGCGATAAGTATTCTTTCACGCAACTCCTCTTCACTCACGACTTCGATTGCGTAAACTATATCTTTTATACAACCCCAAAGTAATAGTCCAGTGGATTTAAATCCGGAGATCGTGAAGGCCAAGGAATAGGGCCACCTCTTCCAATCCATTTAGCCGCAAATGGCCCGTTAAGCTAATTTCTCACAATAATTCCATAATAGAAAACAAAAAAAGGAAAAACTTGATAGAAAACCTCACTCGAAATTTTCGCCGACGCACAACTAGAGGATTTTCTCTCGAATAGATATGTTGATTATGAATATTAAAAAGTAAATGTGGCCTCATTGCTCCACATAATAGAAGGGACCAGTTCCTGATGGTCTTTTATCCATTCACAAAACCCCATTCTAGGTAAGAAGTCGTGCGGTCTCAAGGCTTGAACACGCTGATAATGGTAGGGGTGAAGACCCTGCATTCTTGAAACCTAAAAGAAAACATTGACGTGAAGGACCAATAATGTTAAGACATTTTCTACTTAATGTAGTAAAACTAGCACTGGTAAATGGTAAAATGAAAGAGAAGTAATAGGTATTTCTTACTATTGCTCGCGGTATTTCCGAGAGTCTTGAAACCGTTCGGATACTTCTCGTCGGCTCATTTTCAATCAAATGAAGTGCGTGGTCCAAATCGTAATTTCGCTATGGTCTTCCCTGTCCACGAAATAGCTAGATCGTTCAAAAATCAGTTTGCATTTTTTTATTTATAAAGACATTTATTAACCATAGTTACACGCAACCCAGGTCAATGGGCTATTGACCGAAGTCCTGCCGCCCAAGGACATATACAGTGTGTACATTAATTAATTTACAGCAAACAAAAGTAATATTCCTGAAAAAAAAAACTACATATTATTTTGTTATAGAATGTTCATATTTGGGGCTTCGATTTTCTGCATGTGAGGTAGTTGTTGGTGTTTTGGATGTCTCATCCACCCAGTAGCCGCTGGAGGCTCTCCCATGTTGTAGACTTGGGGAAGGAAAAGTGATGTCTCATCATCTCATCGGCTGATCTCACGAGGATCATGGTGTAGTCGCGACATATTGGTGTTATCTGTTGCGAATCTGTGGGACAGATCTCTGAGCCTCTCATCGATGGGCTGGATCATCAGTGTGTCCAGAAGCCATTTGTTTGAGGGATTGTGGAGGGCGTTTTGTGGGTTTCTCATATTCGTGATGGCTCTAAGAGCGGTGGTTTCAGCCACTTTCAAGTTTTTCAAGGGTAGGTTTTGCAGTTGGAGAAGAAGGGGGTGTCCATATTCTAGTAAAGGGCGAAAGATAGATTTATAGATTCTAGATTGTGTGTTTAAACTTATTCCCATGTTTTTAAATGTTAGTTTTCGAAAATGTTTAGCTCTGGCGATCACTTTTTTTGTTGGAAGTTCACTTTGTTATCCAGTTTTATCCCAAGATATTTAATGTATGGTATTGGAGGGACCTGCACAGATCCTATCTGGATTTTTGGAGACTCTTCTTTAATTCGGTGGTAGAATATGATGAATTGAGATTTTCTTGGATTTGGGTGTAACCGCCATTTGTAGAACCATTTGAGAATTTTGTCCATCAGCAGCTGCAGTTCTTGAATAGTCTTTTTGAGTGTCTTATTGTGTGCAATAAGAGCAGTGTCATCCGCATACTGTAGGATATAAGCTGAAGGGTTCATCCTGGGGTTAGAATATATGTCGTGGCAGTAAATGTTATATAGAGGCGAAAGAGGTGAGCCTTGGGGCACCCCCTGTGATGGTGAAAATGGCTCTGACATCTTGTCATCTATTCTAACTTGTAGAGTTCTGTTCTCTAGGAACTGTCGAATGATTTTGAACAGGTATATTGGGCAGTTTGTAGAGCAGAGTTTGAAGAGAAGTCCCTTGTGCCATACACTGTCAAAGGCTTTGTTGATATCCAAGAATATTGCTGCACTATGATTTCCTTTTAGTCTTGTAGTTTGGATGTTTGATTTGCAAATGGTTATTGGGTGAAGTGTTGAGCAGTTCTCCTCAAAACCAAATTGGAAATCAGGTATGTGAACTTTTTTCATTAATTGGTTTTTTATGATTTTCTTAAATGATTTTCCTAGTTCTGGTAGAAGTGTGATTGGGCGATAGTTGATAGGCATGCTGTGATCGGAGTTTGGTTTAGGTAATGTGATCATTCCTCCATTCTTCCGTTCTGGAGTATTTCCCTCCAGAATGGAAGAATGGAGGCAGTAGTTGAAGATTTTTGTTATGTATTGATGTATGTTTTTTTTTGAAATAGTTATTTATTTAGCACACTTGGCTACTATAGACTACAATCATTTTTGAATCCACCACTTAATTTATTTAACATCTGACTTACCGTAAACAAAGATATAATATATAGGTACTTAAACTTAAAAATCCAAAATATACCTATCAACTAACCTAGTAAATTCTTTTAAGCTTGATGCTGCTTTGATGTTTGCAGGAAGAGCATTAAACAGAGCAACTCCCTCATAAAATAAAGATTTTTGAAGCTTGGTTGTTCTTACTTGTGTTATATTATAATTGTTTTTCGATCTTATATTATATGAGTGGAATTCGGTTCTTTTTCTCAAGTATGGACTTAGATAACTTGGCATCAAATTGTGCTCTATTTTATGAATCAGAATGTTTGCCCTTTCTATATTTTGTCTAACTGAGAGCCAACCCAATGCGGTTAACATATATTCGATAGGTGTGTATCTGTCCCGGGACTGTATTTTTTTTTACTTAACAGTGCTGCGTTGAGGTCTTGCATTTGTATTTCTTCTATTTCAGAGTTTCTAGGGTAAGGGGTAAAATGGGACATAATAGTTTTATGCGAAACTAGACGCAAAGGCGAAGAATCAACCATTCTCAAATCAGGACACATTTTGTACCAATATAATTCAGGAAATAACCAAGGTATGGGAGGCGTAGGCTTCATAATAAATAAGAGAATTGGAAACAAGATAACAAAATTTCAAGCGATTTCTAATAGAGTCATCTATCTGCTACCAAAACTAAATTGGAGATACACAATCCAACTTATTCACTGTTATGCACCAACTTCTGCTGCGGATGATGAAGATATAGAACAACTTTATGAAGATATAACACGTGCCAAAAACCTAGAAAATACATACTACACAATAATTACCGGAGACTTCAATGCCAAAATAGGGAAAAATGAAAACAACAACAGCAACGAGAACGAATATATTGGCAATTTTGGACTAGGAAACAGAAATCACAGGGGAGATATGCTTGCAAACTTCCTAAGCAAAGAGAAACTATTTTGTTCTCACTCACTTTCTATGAGAAAAGGAAATAGAGAAAATGGACGTGGTGGAGCCCAGATGGCAAAACGAAAAACGAAATTGATTTCATACTTTCGAATATCAAAGACATAGTAACAACGTTACGGTATTAAACTCCTCCAACACCGGTAGTGACCAGCGACTGGTCAGAGCGCGAATAAAAATAAATACAAAACTAAATAGAAGAAAATCAATAACACAGATTAAAATACCAAACCTAGAAGCACTCGAACGTATCCAAGAAGAGTATCAAGCAGAACTCAAAAACACTATAGGACCTCTACCAATACTTAACATAAAGAGTATAAATGAGGTAACGCAAAAAATAACAAACGACATAACATCAGCTGCAAAAAGGATCTTTGAGCGAAATAGAAACCGAAGGAAAACCAAACTGAAACAAGAGACTTTGAACTTAATGGAAGAAAGGAGAAAAACATCGAAAGAATCACCAGAATAAAAAGCTATCAATAGAAGAGTGAAAAAGAGCATACGGTCAGATCTGCGAGCTTACAAAACGAAACAAATATTAGAAACCATCGAAAGCAATAAAAGCATGAGAGTACTGAAATCGAATTTAGCAAAAGGAAAACAACAGATATCAAAAATTAAAGATCAGCAGGGACAGATAGTGACAGAAAAATCACAGATAATCAAGGAAATACAAATATTCTATACAAATCTTTACAAATCCGCCATACAAAACTCCAAAACAACCCATAGAACCATTTTGAACGTCGGTTCGGAAACACTCCCAGAAATATCTCTCTCGGAAATTGAACATGCCTCACGACAGATGAAAAACAAAAAATCTCCCGGTGAGGACTGCATAACGGCCGAAATGTTAAAAATGGGCGGCAGTACTGTTGTGGATGCTCTGAAGGTCTTGCTGAATAAGTGCCTAATAGAAAAACAAATACCTGACCTGTGGAAAAACGCCGAAGTAATACTCTTACACAAAAAAGGAGACACCACCAATATAGAAAACTACAGACCTATAAGCTTATTGTCCCACTTATATAAATTACTTACAAGAATAATAACCAATCGTATTACCCAAAAACTAGATCTGTATCAACCGGTTGAGCAAGCGGGATTTCGGAAAAGTTTCAGTACTACTGACCATCTGCAAAGTATTAGAACACTGATAGAAAAAACCACAGAATATAATACTCCTTTACATATGGCATTTGTTGACTTCCACAAGGCTTTCGATAGCATTGAAACTTGGTCCTTTTTAGCAGCCCTAAAGGATGCGAGAGTAGATTCAAGATACGTTACACGCATCAAAAACATTTACAAACAAGCTACATTCCACGTCAAAGTAAATGAAGATTCAAAACCTAACAAATAGTCCTTGGTAAAGGTATAAGACAAGGGAATACTATCTCGCCTAAGCTTTTCACCTTAGCATTAGAAAATGTATTCAAACAACTGGACTGGAATAAAAAAATAAAAAAGGTTTAAATATTGATGGTGTACGCTTGAACCACTTGAGGTTTGCGGATGACATTGTATTGTTCAGTACAGACATCAAAGAACTAGAACAAATGCTAACGGAACTAAATGAACAATCCAATAAAATAGGTCTCAAAATGAACCTCCAAAAAACCAAAATAATGAAAGAAGAAAACCAAACTGCAGAAATAAAAAGACGCATACAATATTCTTGGGCAGCCTTCGGCAAGTTAAGCTACATTCTGAAAGACAAGGAGATACCAATGTGTCTAAAACGTCAAGTATATGATAAATGTATCCTGCCGGTTACCACATATGGACTTGAGACCATGGCCTTCGCGAAAAAATCATTAGAGCAACTCAGTACAACCCAAAGAGCAATGGAGAGGACTATGCTCGGAATAAGTTTGAGAGATAAGGTTCGCAACAACGACATCCGAGACAGAACATGGTTACTGATGTGATGGAACGTTCAGCGAGGCTCAAGTGGCAATGGATAGGGCATGTTGCACGAGATAATCCCGAAAAATGGACGTATAGACTTATAAACTGGAGACCAAGAGAGAGCAAAAGAGGAGTGGGCAGACCACAAAAGAGGTGGATTGACGATATCAAACCTGTTGCAGGCAAACATTGGATAAGACTTGCAAAAGATAGAAGGAAATGGAAAGAGATGGAAGAGGCCTATGACCAGCAGTAGATGAATACAGGCTGAAGAAGAAGAAGAAGAAGTAGGGTAAGAATTTTCGAGAAAAAAGTTATTGTACCATTGATTCACCTCCAAATAGTGATTGGGATCGTCCTCTGGCTGAAATGATTCTGCGAAATCATCTTCAAAGTGTTGTGCCATGATGTCGGCTTTTTGTTGGCTGCGTCTGAGTATTCTACCCCATTCACACTGAGAGCGGCTGATGGGGGCTTTTCCTTGTATCTGGAGAGTTTTTGGATTTGTTTCCAGTAGTTTCTCCCTTGCTGCTGTTCGATCTCATTACAAGCTTCTATCCATTTTTGGGCTCTGTATTGCTGTATTAGTTTCTGTATGTCTTTATTATAATCGTTAATTTGTCTTTTGTGCTGCGGGCAAGGACTTCTCTTGTAATCTCTGTACAGGCTTCTTTTGATTTTAATGAGGTTCAGAATGTGAGGTGGTAAGGTATGCGAGTAATAGTGAATTTTTTGACCCTTGGGGGAATTTTCCTCGACTGCTTCCATGAGTGTGGTGTTGAATTTTTCGATGGATGAAATGTTTGCCCCTAACATTATTTATTTTGTTTCCAATGAATTTGTGAATATCATAATTTTTATACTTTGTGTTGGTGGAGTTT
Source organism: Orchestes rusci (assembly GCA_958502075.1). NCBI lineage: Eukaryota > Metazoa > Arthropoda > Insecta > Coleoptera > Curculionidae > Orchestes > Orchestes rusci. Next base: position 68,492,290 of record OY293303.1, read on the forward strand.
GTAGTTTTTCGTTCTACAAACATCGAACATGCTATCCCATGTTTTTCCATGTAGTTATCAATAATCGTTTTTCTTTTGTAGTAGCTATTTATGTTTGTGTATAGCATCCTTATATTATCCATTGGAAGGTAGAATCTCACCTTCGCTTGTTTCTGTAGGGGATGGGGAATTGGGGTCTTCAAGGTCGAACATGAAAATGAAAGCTCTGTTGTTTCCTGGGAACACAATATGAGTATCAATGTTGTAGTACTCAATAAATGTTCTCTTCAGCTTGGCAATGAGTTCTTCTCTATTTTTGTTTTTTGGTTTGTTTATCTGTCCGATATATGTATGATTTATGTGATCATGGATAGTGATGGGATCATGTATTCTTGAAGAGTTTTTAGTCCCTGTTGCTATTTTACTCGACTTTTTGTTCAGTGATTTAATTGGCACGTTTGGGATCCCGTTGATTGGACTAGTGGGTCTCAGTGGACATTTAAACTGCCATGCTTGGTGATCTTCTGATCCACACGCTTTGCATTTAGGTGGGAGGTTTGACTTGCATGTGTATGTTTGATGAGGTAGGTTGCATTTGCTACATGATGGGGGCGAGTTACAGTTATCGGTTTTATGCGTGAATAGCGAGCATTTTGCACATGGTATGGGCGTTGGCTTCGGAGGGCTACTTGAAAATGCTCTGTAGTGTTTGTTTTTGTAGAATATTTCTTGATTCATGAGCTTTTCATAAGCTTTGATGTCTGCAGTTATCATTCTCACTAGAAGTGTTGGTTTGCTAGTCTGTCTGGATATTATTCTTTTGCAGAAACGGTGTGGTATGTTGGAATCGGTTAAATGTTGTGAAATTTTTTCCTCAGATATAAATTTTTCTACATACGATATGACTGCGGAATATGACGTTTCAATGAAGTTGGAAATTGTGCGTTTTTTTTTTTAGTTTGTCCAAAGACAGTTTAATGTTATCGATGTTTGTGTTGGATTTTAAATCAGTTTGTAATTAATTGCTCAAATGCATTTTTCTCGATAATGGTGTGTCCCAGCAAGGTACAACAGGAGAACCTTATTTGTGTCAAAAACTGCAGATTTTCATATTTTGAAGTCAAAACTACGAAAAATGAACAACCAAAAAATTTGGGGTAAATTTTTCACAAGCCCGTCCTTATCCTAACTAGGATAATCAAAAACCAGATTTCCATCCGTTAGATGAAGCATAAAAAGTTCAGTAACTGTACAAAATTTTATCCAATTATCTTCACAGGTTTCGAAAATATCTACTAAAAACCGTCATCAGGTCTTCCCCTTTAACACCCTATATCTTGAAAACGAAGAGTTTGTGGATACTAGTTTATATGAAGTTTTATTTCTATTTTGTGGCGTAGAATACGTGGTTAAAATATTGACGTCTAATTTCGGGACACCCTGTATACAGGGTGTCCCAGCAAGGGTGGCCACCGGCCATATCTTAGAAACTACTGGACCTAAAAGTTCAGGAAAAAAAAAATATCACCAAAGTGGCCACGAGAAAATGCTGGGAAATATTTATAACTTCGAAATTTTTCCGCTAGGGGGCGCAATCAAAGCCTAAATATTAAAATTCGAAATTTCTCCGGAAATTCTCAGATTGAGGCATATCTTTATCAACATGGTTAGAGAACCTAAACAATTTCACGTCTTTTTGGTACAGGGCTCATTGGCGTACCGATCTTCGTGTGAGTAGGGGAAGGTAGTGAAAGTGTAATTGTTCAAGTGGCTGTAACTTATAAACGACTTGTCCGATTTTGTTGCGTATAGGCTTGTTTGGAAGATAAATGTGAGTACTTTCGTATATCGCATCCAGTGATGCGTGATTGTCTCCAGAAAAGTTGCTAGAAGGCGTAATTTGAATTAAAAACTGTTATTTTCGTTTCACCTCAAAAATTTAAATGGTACGGTATAATTCTGATAACAGAATCGAAATGAAGATTAAATTTACAAGAAAAAACCTCCAAACCGCAGGTTGATATCTTTTTTCGTTTTCGAGTTATGACCGAGAAAATAATTTTTGACACTCGAAAAGTTGTTTGTTGTGTAGTTTTATTTAACTTTATAAATGTTCGAATTGTCCTCCATCTTGTAAAATACATTTCTCAATTCTGTGCCTACAAATAGAAACAGCTGTTTCTATTTCAATTGGTGCAATGGAATGTATAGCATTCTCAATCCGCTCAATCATATTTTCTCTTGTGGTGGGACGAGTTTTGTTAACGATGTCCTTGATTCGTCCCCACAAGTAATAGTCCAACACAGTTAAATCGGGGGATCTCGGTGGCCATGAGAACAAACTGCCCCTTCCAATCCAGCGATCTGGATAACGGTTGTTTGAAAAATCACGAACTCTCCGTGCATAATGAGCTGGGCAACCGTCATGTTGGTACCACATGGACATCCTAAGACCAATGGGAACATCTTCTAAAAGTATTTGCAAGTCATTTTCTAAAAAGTTCAAATATGATTCACCATTTAAATGGCCATCAATAATATACGGCCCAATAATTTTGTTTCCTAACACTCCGCACCAGACGTTTACACTCCACCTGTTTTGATGATCCACTTCCCGCATCCAGTGTGGGTTTTCCCGCGACCAAAAGTGCATGTTATGCAAATTAACATTTCCAGAACTAGAGAAACGGGCTTCATCGGTCCATAAAAATTGGGAGAGGAATTGAGGATGTTCGTTGCACATTTCTCGAAGCCAATAGCAATGGTCTAGTCGCCTGTTGAAATCATCTTCTGATAGAGCTTGGTGTAAGGAAAGATGGTATGGACGAAGTTTGAAGTCTCTTAAAATTTGGAGCACTGAAGAACGACTTAATCCTAGATGGTGGGAAATTTCTCTTGTGCTCAAATGCGGTGAAGCTTCCACGTAAGCGAGAACGTTTATAATATTGTCTTCTTCATGGTTTCTTACCGGACGTCTTCTGATTGGAACTGGATTGGGCTGTACACTTCCCGTTGTTCTTAAACGTATTGCCATTCGCCGAAATACCTTTCTGCTGTAGTGCCTTCGTTCAGGATACCTTGCAGCGTATTCACGTGCCGCAATCGGAGCATTTCCAAAACATTGAAAATATACGGCGAGCATATCAAAAGCCTCGGCATTGGTGTAAGACATTTTAACAGAGAATGTTAAAATGATAATTGAGAGATTGTTATGATTGCAATATCTGTTTCAATTATCTCCATGAAAACCCGCCGATGTTTTTCCACAGCTAACTAGATTTTTTTTCAACTCATCATTACAATATTTAATACATAATTAGATTGGGATTTATGCTCATCAAAATATTTTTCATTTATTATGAGTTTTGTTCTATTGAAATAACAAATGAAAACATTACATTTCACATAATTTGTACTAGTTATTATTATTGAAGCCAAAAAAAAAAGCAGGTTGCAATAGAACTACACAACAAACAACTTTTCGAGTGTCAAAAACTCTTTTCTCGGCAATAACTCGAAAACGAAAAAAGATATCCACCTGCGTTTCAAAGGTTTTTTCTTGTAAATTTAATGTACCTTTCGATGCTCTTATCAGAATTATACCATACCATTTAAATTTTTGCGATAAAATGAAAAACACTGTTTTTAATTCAAGTTACCCCTTCTAACAATTTTGCTGGAGACAATCACGCACTACTGGATACGATGTTCGAAAGTACTCACATTTATCTTCTAAACAAGCCTATACGCAACAAAATCGGACAAGTCGTTAATAGGTAACAGCTACTTGAACAATTACACTTTCACTACCTTCCCCTACTCACACGAAGATCGGTACGCCAATGAGCCCTGTACCAAAAAGACGTGAAATTGTCTAGGTTTTCTAACCATGTTGATAAAGATATACCTCAATCTGAGAATTTCCGGAGAAATTTCGAATTTTAATATTTAAGCTTTGAATGCGCCCCCTAGCGGAAAAAGTTCGAAGTTATAAATATTTCCCAGCATTTTCTCGTGGCCACTTTAGTGGTAATTTTTTTTTTCCTGAACTTTTAGGTCCAGTAGTTTCTGAGATATGTCCCTTGCTGGGACACCCTGTATACAGGGTGGCGCATTAGTGTGTGGAAGTCCATTTTCTCCCTTGTCAAAAGAGATAGGAAAAAAAATTCAGGCCAAACCCATAGGGTTCCAGCAGGGTCACAATTTAAAAATATTACTGTGTCTACAGAGTGTTCTAGGAAACCGTGGCATCAAAAAATACACTTTTTTTGAAAAAGCAACCCCAACTTCTGATTAGAGATTTGGATTCAGCGTAATATTCTACGTATGATACAGTGGTTTTATTTTCCAGAACGTGCAGTGTTGTCAGACTATCTAGGATTTACTTCAAAATGACCGCCATTATTTTGAATGCAGGCCTGTACACGGTTTTCAAATGATCGACCAACTTCAACTAGCATGCTGTTTTTATTGTTTATATCCTGGAATGCTTTCCTTATCCGATCTTTAATATCATCTCGAGTCGTAGGAGGAACATGGTAGTCTTGATCATTGATGTAGCCCCACAAAAAAATCAGCTTTAATTATATCGGGAGACCGAGAAGGCCACTGGACTGGACACCCCTTTCGATCCACCTGTTGGGAAACACTTGATCAAACTGTTGATGTACCGGAGCGGTATTGTGAACCGGAGCTCCATCATGTGGATACCACATCCTGTTCTTGATGTAATTTGGCAAACATTTCGTGGTAACTCTTTCTGCAGAACTTGCTGATATACTTGTCCGGTCACACGTTGATCAAAAAAGTAGGGACCAATGACGAAAGATCCCATCACACCTCCCCAAACAATCAACGACCATCTGGTTTGTGAATGGGTCCGTATACAGTGTGGATTTTCTGTTGAATAGTAATGGAAATTATGACGATTGACGCAGTCGTTCTTATGGAAGGTGGTTTCATCTGCAAATAGCACGTATATTCAAAAAATCGCCTGTCCCGTCGTAATTGGTCCTGGGTCCATTCACAAAATGCTTGTCTATTGACATGATCTTGATCATGTAGCTCCTGCATTAGCTGAATGTGGTATGGGTGCAATTGATGATTTTTCAAAATCCTTTGAGTCGTTCGCCGGGAAACATCACATCCATTTTTAATTTCTCGCTGCCAAACGTGGGGATTCTCAACAACCTTAAGAAGAACCTTGAGCTGATTATCTTCTTAGTTAGCTGTTTTTGTTCGTTCATGCTTATCATAATCAACATTCCTTGTTCGATTAAATCTATCCAAAAGATTTTCAAAGACCTCCTTTCTGGGCTGTCTCCTTTGAGGAAAAGCTTCTTTATAGAGTCTGGTCGCTAGGAGACAGTTTCGATGACTTTCCCCAAGTATGAATGCCATATCAATAAGATCATTTTTGCGAAATTTTGAAATGTTATTTTTAATCAAGGTAATATGCAGCAACTTACTACAACATCAGTTTTGACGAGATTCAACTCAAAATATTAAAACTTGGTGATGCTGGTTGTCATGGTAATTGAATCGGATTCTTCTGCCATAGCAACGATCCATTAACACGTTCGAATGGAATTTGTCATCTCGAAACCCAATTAAGGTGTACTATTTTGACATAATCAAAGATCGCAAGAAAACGATACATTCAACGACATGTGTTCTGATTGCAAAGTTGCAGTGTTTTGAGTGCTTAGATAACTGCACACAGGGTGTTCCATTTGAAAACATTGAGTTTCTTCGTCTCTAAATTCGCCAAGTTGGGATCGCTGTAGAAAACACCCTGTATGAATTAAAGCGGATATTTTTTCAAAAATCAATTACCTTGCCTCTAACATCGAAAAATAAGCAGGTTTGCAAGATTCAATTTCAAATCTTTTGTTTTTGTAGGTGATTTACCAACATAATGTTTTTTCCCTAAATTTTAGTGAATCCTCGATAGCTTGACAACACTGTACATTCTGACAAATAAAACTATGGCATCATATGAAGAATGTCACGTCGAATCCAAATCTCTAATGAAAAGTTTGGGTTGCTATTTAAAAAAAGTGTATTTTTTGATGCCACGGTTTCCTAGAACACTCTGTATACACAGTAACATTTTTAAATTGTGATCCTGCTGGAACCCTATGAATTTTTCCTATCTTTTTTGATAAGGGAGAAAATGGACTTCCACACACTAATGCGCCAGCCTGTATTATTATTATATTATATGATAATTCAATTTTTCCTTCAATTTTGAACAAAAATTGTGATACAACTAATGTTCCTGAATTTAACCGTTATCGAGATATCGCGTTTTGGAAATGGCATTTTTGCACCTTTGACATGCCATAAAACTGGGACGGTTTAAGTTTAAGAGAAACGGTCTGCACTTTTCTATCTTCACTTTTCAAGAGCTATCCAAGGACAATAAATTAATTCTTGTGAAAAAATGTTCAAATGTTCAAAATTGGAGAAAGAATTTAATTAACAATTAATATACAGTGGGTTCCATTTGAAAATATACAACTTTCATACGTGTCATGTTTTGGAGACACCTTGTATAACATGAAAATATTTTTATGTAGCCTTGAAGGGTCCCCATCGATCTAGAAAAAAAACTTCTCTAAAATCAGAAAATTTTGTCATGATGTTTCTTGTGAATAGCCCTGTATATTATGTAGTTATTGATTATTTCATTTGAACAACATCTGATTTGCGGAGAAATCAGATGTTTCAGTTGAGAAAAACAAAACTTGAATAATTTCAGATTCTAGCCGTACCGGGAGAGAAATACATGTCTTTCGCAACCCTTAGCCTTTTAGGCTATTTGTAAAAAGGTAGGATCCAAAATATCAAAATAATCCCAAAAGTAAAAATTAATCATTTATTTATTTATTGGAAAAGAAAATTTTAAATTATAACGTTTATAATGCAAGTTGGAACGATTTTTCTGATAAAGCGGAAAACCCTTCATATACAGGAACAAAAATCAAAGGGGCCTGGCCGATATGATGCTGGCACGGGAAACTACCTGGCAGACATATTTTTCATTGTTCAGGAGACTTCAAGCTTCATTTGAAAAAAAAATCATCCACATCCCCGATGACGAATCCTTCATTCATAAAGCAGCCCTTTTGATCCTGGCCGACATGTGTCTGGCACATACTTTTGGCTGGCAGACATATATTTTTTTGATGTACTCGTTGCTAACAACAATGCCATATAGATATCTTCAACATCCCCGATGACGAACTTTTTTTTCAATATTTTAATAATTATTTTAATTGATAAACCACAGGATATGCCTGGCAGACATGATTGTTTTATTTCCCCCCCCCCTACAAACTACTTCCTGCAACTTTTTTTTTCACATCCCTTATGACGAAAGGTCCAGTGTCGTTGGCTCTCATACTATAACTTTAAATTCTTGACAATTTTTCTTGATAACATTTTGCAGAGTTTTTTGAAATAAATCATTTTTATATTGTGACGGAACCGGTTTTGTCCATCCTCATCGGAGAATTGAGACCACTGTGCGTGAACCGGATTATTCGGTGGGACTCGCGAAGGTCGACGGTGAATCGAGATGCGGGCGGCACAATTGCGAAGATTCGAGAAAACGAAGAGGGCAGCTATACAGGGTGTCCCGAAATTAGACGTCAATATTTTGAGCACGTATTCCACGCGTCAAAATAGAAATAACACTTCACATAAACTAGTATCCACGAATACAGGGTGTTAAAGGTGAAGACCCGATAACGGTTTTCTTGTAGATATTTTCGGAACCTGTTAAGATAATTGAATAAAATCTGGTACAGTTACTGGACTTTTCAAAATCTTTCTCATGAAGAAAAACTTACCATTGTATAGCCTTTATGAGTGGGATATACAGGAACGGGTTTGAGAAAAATAGGCCCAAATTTTTTGGTTGTTGATGCTTAGTAGTTTTGCCTACAAATTTTGAAAATCCTGAGTTTTCTACATAAATGAGGTACTCTTGTTGTAACTCGTTGAGACGAAGAAATTTGTATTCATGTCGTCACACGTATATTTGTATTTGTGAATTTAGTTAGTTCAGTTTGACAACACCATACTGTCGGATGAATCTATATAGAATGAGAACACAGTGAATTCGTCGTATTGTGACGAAACATGGTGAATGCGCCGCCGCAAGCCACCACATTGTTTGGAATCGATTGGCTTCTGGTACATTCTAGCAAGGCTAGATGGCGTCGAACGTTCTTCGCTTTTCTTAAAATATCTGGAATGTTCTCTCAATCCTGGCGAGAGTATATAATGAGATCCGTCATTTCAAGGAGGGAGTTCAGTTCTGAATACGTCGTGAAATATAAATCGTAAAACATAAATAAGCTGTGATTTGTTTGTGAATAGTGAGTTCTGTAGTGACTTGTAAAATAAATTAGTTGAAGCTGAACAGTGTTTTCTATAGCGAAACTTGTTACATTGGTGTCAAAAGTGGGATTTATTGTGTGCTATAGAAACGGACATAAATATTCGCTTTAATGGCTGCGAAACTAGTGTTTTTAACCGGATTGAAGGTCGCTAAGTTAAAGAGGGAGCTGGAAGAGCGTGACCTGGATAGTAGCGGTAAGAAAACTGATCTACAAACAAGGCTTCGTGAGGCTTTAATGGAAGAAGGCATGAATCCTGATACGTTCCAATTTGAAGTTCCCGATCCCAACGCAGTAAAAAGATTATTGGAAGAAAACTCTAGAAAAATGGAAGAGAAGCTGGAAGAATCCTCTAGAGCCATGGAAGAGAACTCCAGAAAAATGGAAGAGAAGTTTGTAGAATCTTCTAGAATAATGGAGGAGAAAATCAAGGAACAGCTGGCGGACAACTACAACTTCTGGAAGGATCAGGTAACGGAAGAAATTGAGAACCTTGAGCAACGATTTGAAGCAAAACTTGGAGATACAATGAAGAATTTGGAAGAAGAAATCGAGGAGGTGCGAAGACAAGTAGCAGTGATTAAGAAACAACCAGAAGTGACATTCGAGAGCATAGATGCTAAAATGGAGTCTGATACCGTGCGAGTCCACATGAAAGCCCCTCAGTTTGATGGCAAGCTGTCCTGGAACAATTACCATCGTCAGTTCGAGGCAGCGGCAAGGGCAAATGGATGGACCGCAACCGAAAAAGCCCTGGCATTGACTCTGGTACTTCGTGGGGAAGCTACAGAAATCCTGCAGACGCTCAACACCCAGAAGCAGGAGGACTACGATGTACTAGTCAAGCATCTGGAACTGCGATATGGGCAAACTCACTTGGAGCACGTCTACCACTCTCAGTTGAAAAATCGCATTCAGAAGACCAACGAGACTTTGCAGGAGTTTGAAGCGGATGTTGCTCGCCTTGCACGACTGGCTTATCCAACCTCGCCAGAGAACGCTATGGAGAGGCTTGCAGTTCAGGCCTTCTTGGATGGACTTCGAGACCAGGAGATTCGGCAGTCACTGATACTCCATCGTCCCGATAGACTGGTTGAAGCACTGGCCAAAGCCTTGGAATTCGAAGCGGCGAAGCAGTCTCTGAAGGTTCCTGCACGCGTGCGAAGGGTGGAGGAGAAGGATCCTCTGAAAGAAGACACCGTCGAAGCAACTGTGAGGAGGGTCGTGAAAGAGATAGAGGCGTCCAAGCAAAGGGAGCTGAGATGCTGGAACTGTGGAGAGCTTGGCCACATTCGTAGCCGATGCAAGAAGGAGAGACGAACACCGACAATGATTAAACCAACAAAGTGGCGACTACGGACGGCAACAGGAGACTTGGCTAGGATACATGGTGAAGTGGAGGCAGCAGTGACTCTGGGAAGCACCAGCTTCGAACATCCAATGCTGGTTGCCGATATTGAGGAAGAAATCATAATCGGAATGGACATCATGAACACTCAAGGCTTCCAATTAGATTTCAAATATGGAACACTGAAAACCAACAACGAAGAGGTGATAATGCATGGTAGAGAGGAAGAGACAGTTCGTGTTTTGCTGGCTGGGGATTCTTCAATTCCTGAGAGGAGCGAGATGATTTTGTGGGCTCGCCTGGAAGGGAAGATGAAAGAAGGAAGCATCGTGATGTTCGAGCCTAAAATACACGATTCTGAAGTAGGACGAGGCATTGCATGTGGAAAGAGTCTGGTACATGTGGGAAAGACTGTGCCCGTGAGAGTGATGAACGTCAACTATCACTCTGTAAGTTTGGCAAGGGACACAGTTTTGGGGCTCTGCTCGTCAATTTCCTCTGTGGTGCGACAAGTATGTGAGACTGAGCAAACCATCTCTGAGTTCACCGGAGAGATGGAGAAGTTAGTTGTCACCTCTTCAAAAGATCTGGATAAGAGACAAAAACAACGATTGAGAAACCTGATAAGGAATTACGGCGACATTTTCGACAACGGGACTGGGGAAAAGGGCCGAACGAACGTGGTGCGGCACACCATCAACACAGAGGGAGCACGACCGATCCGCCAAACAGCTAGAAGACTACCTTTGGCCAAGAAGGAGGAGGCGGACAAGATCATCAAGGACATGGAGAAAGGCGGTGTCATCGAGCCATCTAGTAGTCCGTGGTCATCGCCAGTTGTTCTGGTTAAAAAGAAGGACGGTTCATCTCGATTCTATGTGGACTATCGTCAGCTGAACAACGTGACGAAGAAGGACAGCTACCCGCTACCACGGATTGACGACACTTTGGATACCTTGGCCGGATCGAAGAACTTCTCAACCCTGGATCTCAAAAGCGGATATTGGCAGGTAGAAATGGCCCCTGAAGATCGAGAGAAGACTGCTTTCAGCGTTGGAGCTGGGCTGTGGCAGTTCACTGTTATGCCATTTGGGTTATGCAACGCACCTGCTACGTTCGAGCGGCTGATGGAGACTGTGCTCAAAGGACTATCCTGGTCAACATGTCTTGTATACCTGGATGACTAATTGTGGTTGGCAAATCATTTGAAGACCATCTGAAGAACTTGGAGGAGGTATTCCAGAGACTCAGAAGTTCCGGTTTGAAGCTGAGTCCAAAGAAATGCCAACTGTTCCGGAGGGAAGTACAATACCTGGGTCATATCGTGTCGGCTGAGGGTGTAGCCGTTGACCAGCAAAAGGCGGAGGCAGTTAAGGAGTGGCCTGTACCAAAGAACCTCCACGAGCTAAGAAGTTTCCTGGGTCTAAGCACGTACTACCGGCGTTATGTCCAAGGATTTGCGAACATCGCCCGGCCTCTTCACAGGCTCACAGAGGCACAGAGACGCTACCACTGGGACGAGGATTGTCAGGAGGCCTTTGACACACTTAAAAGGGCACTTGCCAGCGCGCCCATCCTAGGCTACCCACTACCTGAGGGAAACTTCATCCTGGATACAGATGCCAGCAATGTAGGACTTGGTGCAGTGCTGTCCCAGATCCAGCAGGGACATGAAAGGGTGATCGGCTATTTCAGCAAAACCTTGTCGAAGCCGGAAGAGCGGAACTACTGCGTCACGAGAAGGGAACTACTGGCAGTAGTCAAAGGGGTAGAGCACTTCTACAAGTACCTCTACGGGAGAAAGTTTCTGCTGAGAACCGACCACGCCGGGCTCAAATGGCTCCTACAGTTCAAGAATCCGGAGGGTCAAGTTGCTCGTTGGATTGAGAGACTTCAAGAGTTCAACTTTGACACGGAACGTCGATCCAGCCACAACAACGCTGATGCCCAATCCAGGAGACCTTGTCCAGAACAATGTAAGCACTGTCAAAGAGCCGAGGAAAAGGAGGCGAGCACTTGCAGGACGACTGTGGTGGATGAGTCCTGGCAGTCTAAGGCGCTTCGCGAGGACCAGGAGAAAGATCTAGATCTGAAGCTTGTCATCGGATGGAAACAGGCAGGCCAACGACCAACCTGTCAAGAAGTCGCGCGGTTCTCGACCACCGTGAAGTCCTACTGGGCTCAATGGGACTCGATGGTTCTTGATGACGGCATCCTGAAGAGGCTGGTGAAGAATCTGGATGGCACGGAAGATCGGAGGCAGTTAGTCGTTCCGTTCCTGGAAACAGACAGGCAGAGGTGATGAGAGAGGTCCATGATGGCGTCACGGGTTGACATTTGGGTGTAACCAAGACGCTGGGAAAGCTGCGAGAACGGTTTTACTGGGTCAACTGTCAAGCCGATGTGAAGGAATGGTGCAGAAAATGTGCCGTATGTGCGGCAAGTAACGGACCCCAGAAACGGCCAAAAGCTCCTATGCGCCAATACAACCTGGGAAGCCCCTTTGAAAGGATCGCAATCGACGTGGCTGGACCGTTCCCTGAAACGGACAAAGGAAATAAATACATCTTGGTCGCCATGGATTACTTCAGCAAGTGGGCTGAAGCGTATGCCTTGCCAAACCAAGAGGCGGCTACCGTTGCCGATGTCTTGATTAAGGAATGGTTTTGCCATTTCGGTGTCCCGTTGGAGCTGCATTCGGACCAGGGCAGGAACTTCGAATCGACGCTATTCCAGAACGTCTGCGATGTCTTGAAGATCAAGAAGACAAGGACAACGGCGTTACACCCAGAATCGGATGGCATGGTGGAGCGAATGAACCGAACCATCAATCGACACTTGGTCAAAGTTGTCTCTGACCATCAAAGAGACTGGGATCAACATTTCCCCCTATTCCTCATGGCGTACAGGTCAGCAGTTCATGAATCGACGGGCGAAACACCTGCCAAGATCATCATGGGTCGTGAACTCCGGCTGCCCTGCGATTTGAAGTTTGGCTGTCCACCTGGTGAGGATGTCGCTCGGGAAGACTACGCAAGTGATCTTCGTAGAAAAATGGACGATATCCATCAACGAGTCCGACTAAACATCCAAAGTACCAGCGACAGGATGAAGGAGGCGTACGACGTGAAGGCCGAAGAAGGAGGGTTCCAGGTTGGGGATTTGGTTTGGCTTCACAACCCACAGAGGCGACGTGGATTCTCCCCAAAACTGCAAAGTTCTTGGGAGGGCCCGTATGAGATTCTGGAGCGAATCAATGACGTCGTCTACAGGATTCGAAAGCCACCACGAGGAAAACCGAGGGTTGTTCACTTCAATCGTTTAGCTCGGTATGCTGGGAACCACGACGATCAGGACGCTGAAGTGAGGCAGATCAGGTCACCCAAGAAAGACATGTCATTGGAAACTTTCATGTCTCTACACTCCAATGGCCAGAAAGTCCAGAATGGCGTTGTCCAAGAAAGGCAGCTGGATTTGTTCAAAGCACCGGCCGAATATTCGTTGGCTCACTGGGTCACTGAAGACCTTGGTATGAGGAGTGGTCTTGCTGCTGCTTTCAAGCGGAAATTTGGACAACTGGAACATCTACGACGACAAAAACCAGAGGTGGGGAGGGTACTGGAAATCATGGAAGGTACACGACATCTGTTCTACCTTGTGACGAAGAAGCTTCCACATCATCTGACCACCTACAGTGATGTCTGGAAAGCCCTCCGTCATCTTCGTGACTTGATGCTGTCACAGGACCTGACCCATCTGGCAATTCCGAAAATGACGAACGACCAACTGGACTGGAGAGTAGTACGGAGCATGCTGGAGGTAATCTTCATAGAAAGCGGCATCGACATCCTGGTGTGCTGCTATCCTTCCCGGAGGACTGCTACTTCCATAGGACATCAGGGACAGTTGCCAATACCGACATGACCAGTTTGGGGACAGTTGCCGATACCGACATGAAGGCAATTCGGGACGAATTGCCTTAAGAAGGGGGCAATGTGACGAAACATGGTGAATGCGCCGCCGCAAGCCACCACATTGTTTGGAATCGATTGGCTTCTGGTACATTCTAGCAAGGCTAGATGGCGTCGAACGTTCTTCGCTTTTCTAAAAATATCTGGAATGTTCTCTCAATCCTGGCGATAGTATATAATGAGATCCGTCATTTCAAGGAGGGAGTTCAGTTCTGAATACGTCGTGAAATATAAATCGTAAAACATAAATAAGCTGTGATTTGTTTGTGAATAGTGAGTTCTGTAGTGACTTGTAAAATAGATTAGTTGAAGCTGAACAGTGTTTTCTATAGCGAAACTTGTTACAGTATGTTTTAGTTGCTATAATAATTTTGTAAATGCACAAATGTAATTTTCAATTCTTCAATTATATCTTTCACAAAAATTCAGGGGCAATGTGGTGAACTGGATGAATCCTACTTGACACGAAGAGTGCAAGCTGTTATTCTTGATGGTATCACATCCCATCACCAGAGTATCTCAAGCGGAGTTCCACAAGGATCCCTCTTAGATCCATTATTCTTTCTTCTCTACATTAACGACAACGACCTAATGGAATTAAAGATATCTGGGCGGTTTACTATTTTTTCCGATGATGCTACGATCCTCTAGAGTGGAAGAAATTCAGAGGAAATCAAGAGTATGGTGAATGCAGATCTCAAGTCTGTCAAAGATTGGTGTGATGCAAATAGACTTTGTTTAAATGTGAGCAGAACGAATGTGATGTCATTTAGATGTAATTTGAACAATGTATGTATGGATGAGCAACCTGTGAGTGTGGCACAACAATGTAGGTTCTTAGGATTGTACATAGATAGCAAGCTTAAGTTTAGCCAGCACGTGGACTGTTTATTTCTTAAAGTTTCTTCAAGTTGCTATGCTATCCAAGTTATTTCAACGGAACTGGGTAGGGGAGTGGCCAGAAATGCTTATTTTGCCTTGATGGAGAGCCATCTCCGATCAAAAACCTCATGACACGTCTGTTTAGGGTGCAGAAGAAAGCTGTTTGATATATATGTAAAATTAAGCAGAGGGAGTCCTGCAAGAACTATTTTGTGAGTGAGAGCATCCTTACCCTACCCTCCTTGTTTTTGTTAGAAACAGTTTGCCTTCTGTACAAAAAATTTAAACATGAAATCGTATGTAACAAAAGCCATTATAGCACTAGACAGAACTTGAATATGGGGATGCCAATTCCTAGGAGTACCCAAGTGAAAGACTCACTTATTTTTCGTAGTAGACAACTTTTCAACCATCTACCTATATCCTTAAGAGGTATTGTTGATGAAAACCTTTTTAAACTCAGAGTTCAGAGATTTTTAATGTCACGACCGTACTACTCTGTTGATGAATATCTGTGTGATACTTTTTAATAATGTTCTTTTGTCACTATTGTTTCTTCTACTGTTTTTGTACACCTGTCCTGATTATTGTATTTGCTTTTGCGAACCCTACAATTGTAACCTCGACCCTACAATTGTAAGAGCAAACCTACAATTGTAGGGTCGAGGTCACAATTGTAAGTATCAGCCTACAATTGTAAGGTCCACCCCACAATTATTGTAGGGTCGAGGTTACAATTGTAAGCTGAAGCCTACAATTGTAAGTTTGAAGTGTGAACATTCCAAAAATCAAAGTTCATTTTGGTTACAACTTACAACTTTGTGAAATTTTCTGTTGGCCCTTCTACGCCTTCGTAAATAAAGGTCTGGTTAACAAGCGTTTCTCAGTACATAGTACAAGGAGGTATTGTTATTTTACAGCACGTCCACTTCGAATTACATCACCACAAAATATTCACGGAAAACATTAATTATGTCCATGTGACTCGGAATGTGCATCTAGTTCTGATGAAGACATAAGAAACACCTGTATATTGACGCTATTGTGGGATACAATTTCTCATGAGTGTATACCGTATGCATTCCAGATATCAAACATTTCTATACTTCGTACAGAAAAAACATCAGAATGATGCACATTCACATGTTCAGGCTCACAAGGTTTAACTTGGACGTATTTGTGATGCTTTGTGTAGTAGTTAGTAGTTGTAACTAACAACTAACGTGTACACAACGTAAAAGTGCTATGCATAAACATGACCCGAAAGATTACAGAGATTTAATGTATGTACCCCTTAATTGTCTTTTGCTGTGTCTACATCCAGTCATCGCGTGTAGTGAAATTGCCCGCTGGCTGAAAGCGTCAACGTTAGCATAGCATACCGACTATGTGCATCTCATGATTCTCATGTGTTTATGTGAATATGTGCATCTCTTGTCTCTCATTGAGTCCATCATAAAAACACAGCCATTTTGATTTCTGGAGCGTTGTGGTTGTTTCTTGTGTACGGTTTGAAGCAGATTACAAGGTAGGTATAACAAATAATTATAAAATAAGTAGTCTAGAGAAACAGCTAAGATTGATGCTAAGTGGTTTTCAATAACGTTTCGAACCGTCCGTCGCCAAAATTATTGAAATTTTTCACATGCATATCATTATATCTATTGAAATAAAACGTCCGCGTTCTTCTTAAAAGGATAGGGGCACAAATGGTTGAAATAAATGATTTCCTAAAGTGTTAGTATCTTATCTAGATCAAATATATTCTGAAATTGAACTTTTTCATTTTTTATCGGAGAAGCAATGCAACCTAAAGCACAGTCTGCGAAATTGGAGATTGATCATCAGTCACAAGTCGATGGGGCATTCGGCGAATGGTAACCCCAGTCAACAAGCAGGTTAGAAGAAAAGAAAAAAAAAATATCATTTTTGTATGTATACAGAGTGCTGTACGCATATTTTACATATATAATCTGTATGCATCTCTTTGTTCAAGTATATTATAATTTTTGTGAAAGTTCTTTCATTTTTTCTATTTTTTTTTTTCTTTGATCATTTCCTATTGCATTAATAATTAGCTACTTGAGAAAAATAGAAGGTTCGCCTCTTAAACTTCCATTTTTATGTTTGAGAAGGAAAGATCAGGTGGATAAACTTCTATTTTCCTGAACTAGGTCATCAGGAGAAAATACTTTATCTTTTTATGATAATTTCACACCAACCCAAGAAAACAGCAACTTGAGTTGAAAAAAAACAACAACTTTTCCTGTTTTCATGCCAATCAAATAAAAAGTGACTGTCCGGTTTGCTGAAAAGTTGCTATTTTGTTTTTTCCAAGTCGAGTTGCAATTTTGTTGGTTTGGTGTAAAATTACCATTCAAAGAGTTTTGGTGTAGCGTGTAACGTATCTACAGTTCGACAGGGATAAATATACACAGAAATGTATAAAGTCGTTAAAATTTCGTAGTATAATTGCAATGTGTTAACAGTATCTGGAGGATAAAACACATTCAGAGTGTATCCGATTGCACAATGTCGATTAAAACATTCATGTATACGTGAATGTTATACTGTGACTACCAGAGAAAAACCAAACTAGTTTGGTTTTTCTCTGGTGACTACGTTGTGACGCGGACGTTTAACCTTTGTGCACACCTGTGTGAATACGTAGCACATTTACATTCGAGAAATGTGCAATGCTGTGTCTGCGTCTAAATACAAAATCACAATGGAATCACAAATACATCGTTAACGTATTTTGGTGTGCTGTATGGGATGCTTGTGACTCGCCAAGCCTTGAAAAGTTGAGCTGACGTCCTCGACACGTGATCCTGGTTTGCCACTCCACGCGCTGTGGAATCCCGGCAGCATTTAAACATTTCGTCATTGATCTTCGCCACAGTCTCGGCACTTGGCACCTAGCCTAGCCTCTTTTCATCGAGTGAATTTGAATCCCAGACCAATAAGATGTTGAAGTGCCGAGATCAGGGTAGGAATGGTGCCCAATCAATCCTTTATTGTCAAGATTAAAAATCTGTAGACAAAACATCCTAAGCCAAGCGTGAACGTTCATTTCAAACAATAATATATATATACAGCTCCCCATCTGAATGAAGACATAAAAAAGAGATAAACAACATTAAAGACAAAAAAAACAGCAATGATATAATGTTACGATGATCATTTAACAAGATATGCGTAATTTGTGATGCGAATGAATGAAGCATTTTTTTAGTTCAAAGTGTCATGTTCTCTCAAAGTAATTTTGTTTGAGTTAACTTGGATTAGTTGCAAGCAACGGCGGCTTCACAACGGGATCATTGACCTCCCAAATAGTCATCAAAATTCCAATTTCCAAAAATTCAATCTACTTTGATAATATTTATCAAGCGAAACTCTCATTCATACATACCATAATGCGCAGACGTTATTATACCCGAGAAGAGCTCCCCACCAACAGTACCAACACATCTTAAGCATCGCGCAGATTATTTGGGTCAAAATTCTGTGTTGACGAAAAATCCCTTGCATATTTAAATGCAATATCATCACGCATAAGCGGTTGGAGAAACTGGAGAGAAAGAGAAGTAATTAATTATCGTAAGATCAAATTGTTAGAATGAGAAAAATATATCAATCTAGGCATTGACCAAGGAACCTCCCATCGTGATGGGGTTAATTTGCGACCTACGCTCCCGTTTTCGAACGTCTTCCTTCTTCGTCACACATGAGGGGTGGTCGAGTAATGCCAAGTCAGCTGATAGATCTCTTCATTTTATTTTGCCGCCGGATTGTTTACATAACATGGGTAATCGGTGGCAAATTTTGATTTTAAAATGTTGGATCCGTCGGATCGTTGTGATGTGTGAAATTTTGAAGTTAAAAGACGGACATGGATTGACATTTAAAGAACGCCTCCAATTCAAGTTAATTTCATGACTATTTGAACTGTGTATATTGAGAATGGATTTTGAACTATATATTATCACTTACTAGCCTAAAAAACCCGCGGCGCCGCTCACGTTTCAGCAGAATATATTGTAGTATCTAGTATCATGTGTTAGGTGAAATACAAAAAGTTACATTATAGTGGTAAAATACAGGGTGACCATTTAAAAAGGACCAGCATTTGATTGTGTCCAAACCAATGATAGTATGAAGATTTGGCGAGACAAGTCAATTTAGATATCGAGGGGGACAACTTTTGAGGTATCTGTTGTTTTTCTGGAATCAAACCTCTCACGCCCAGGGTAGGCATCCCTGAAATTTCATATAGCAACCACCACTTATTTTACGATTTTTGAAATCTTCACGTTATTCTCCATACGCTACATCACTTTTTTTTATTCAAAAAAGTTCCTAACCTTACAAATTTTCAAACGAACAGAATTAATTATTCCTCGAACTAATGATAGTATGAAAATTTGGTGAGACACGTCAATTCACATATCGACGGTGACAATTTTTGAGGTATCCATTAATTTTCTGGATTCAACCCCCTCACTTCCAGGGTAACTACCCCTGAAATTTCAAAAAGCAGCCTCCACTTATTCCGCGATTTTTGAAATATTAATGCTATTCTTGATAAGTTGCATCACTTTTTTTAAAATTGGACTACATAACCTCACAATTAATTCCAAACGGTCAGCAATAATAATAATTTCTTAAACTGATGACGGTGTGGAGATTTTGTGAAAGATATCGATGTAGATATTAAGGGGGACATCTTTTGAGGTGTTAGCTGTCATATTACTTCCATCCCCCTAACCTTCAGGGCGCCTACCATAAGATTTTGAATAAAAACTCCTATTTCTTTTGTGATTTTTGAGTTCCTCATGTATCTCTAGATTAATTCCTTTTTTTTATTGGATATCTCAATTTCACAAAGAACAATTGTGAGGTTATATAATTTATTTTTGAAAAAAAAGTGATATAGCTTATTGAGAATTACACGAAGATTTCAAAAATCGCGGAATAAGTAGAGGATGCTATTTAAAATTTCAGGGGTAGTTACCCTGGGAGTGAGGAGGTTGAATCCAGAACATTATTAGATACCTCAAAAGTCCCCCTTGATATCTAAATTGACGTGTCTCACCAAATTTTCATACTATCATCAGTTCAAAGAATAATTGATTCTGTTCGTTAGAAAATTTTTGTGAGGTTAGGAACTTCAATTTTGAGAAAAAAAAGTGATGTACTGTATGGAGAATAACTTGAAGATTTCAAAAATCGCAAAATAAGTGGGGGTTGCTATTTGAAATTTCAGGGGTCTAGCCTGGGCGTGAGAGGGTTGATTCCAGAAAAACAATAGATACCTGAAAAGTTGTCCCCCTCGATATCTAAATTGACGTGTCTCGCCAAATCTTCATACTATTATTGGTCATTGGTTTGGACAAAATCAGATGCTGGTCCTTTTTAAATTGTCACCCTGTATATACAGGATGTTTATTAATTGAATGCCGATACTTGAGGGTGATCCTTGGATGATTTTGAGACAGAAAGTTCATATGAACATAGGTCCGCAAGAGCTTAATTTTCAAGATACAGGGTGTTGAAATATTAAAAAATAAATGATTTTTTTATAATTACTTTGATACTATTCCAGATATCTTTATGAAATTTGGTACACGTCTTCTAGGCTTCAATATGCATTTTGTGATGTACAAACAATTTCATTATTTTTACCAGTGGCGTCCGTACGGGCTTTGCACTCAATATTTTTGGAGAAAAAACTTGTACGCCACTGCTTCTTTCCAAAATAAAAATTATTATTAAAATCTCTATTTATTTCTGAGCGAATTTGTTCTCTTGATTTTTTTCCGTCCGGCGCATGGTTTTCGCTTAAAAAAATAAAATCTACTTAATTGCATCGACACCCTGCTGTGTCATCCAATATTTTCAAATCAGTGGCGCCCTCTCTAACATTCACATGCATTTTGATGCATAGAAGACGTGTAACAAATTTCAAAAAGATATCTGGAATAGTATCAAAGTGATGATAAAAAAGATTTTTTTTTTAAATTTCAACACCCTGTATCTTGAAATCTATGCTCTTTCGGACCTATGTCCATATGAACTTTTTAGCTTAAAATCATCCAAGGATTATCACCCTTAAGTATCGGCATTCAATTGATAAACACCCTGTATATCTAACATATAAATGTGAAAGTCTGTGTGTTTCTATCCCTAAGGCTTCTGAACCGTAGCACAGACTTATTTGAAAATTTGCACAGTTATACACAGTTTTTTAAATTTTTTCAATTCATGTATTTTTTTTTATTTTTTTTTCTGTCGCTGGTCGTATACCTCATAGAACCTGCATTATAACAACACAGACTTTTATTTATTTATTTTTTAATTTTCTATTTTTTAATTTTTTTTTACTAAAACTAAACCATCTTTGGAGGCTAATAACTGTGCAAATTTTCAGATAATTCTGTGCTACGGTTCAAAAGCCTTAGGGATAGAAACACACAGAGTTTCACATTTATATACAGGGTGGCGCATTAGTGTGTTGATGTCCATCTTCTCCCTTGTCAAAAGAGATAGGAAAAAAATTTCAAGACAAAACTTATAGGGTTCCAGCAGGGTCACAATTTAAAAATATCACTGCAAACATTGTTTTCACAAAATCCATCTTGAACCATTGAACTTTCAAAATTATTTACAAAAATTCAAAGTGATGGTACGTCGATATGTAGAAGAGAAATTTTGATTTTAACTTTATTTTTTTTGTTATATACCTATCTATGTTAGTTTTGAAAAATTGTTTGTAAAATTATATTAATTCATTTAAAATTGTATTTATATGTAGCACTTTTGCTAAATGAAGATATATTATTATTATTATTTCATTTGAAACATTTTTTTTTCCCAAACTTCAACTCAAAACGTTAATGGGGAGGTCCATTCAACCGTGAACACCCAACACACATAAAAATATAAATTGGCTACAAGTACAGCAGAATAAGGCAATGAGAGTTATAATAAATTGTGATAGGTACTGATACACACACCACACATGCCAATGGGCTTGTTTCACTTTTTTTTTTATTCCATAAATCGAAAGTACGACTGAAAAATAGTCGATCTACAAAAAAATCAGAATTTTCCTAGCACGTTTAGTCCCTTTAAAACAGGTACAAACATCAGATTCTCGAAAACGAGGCGTGGCCACAATGCTACGTCACACCACTCTCTCTTCTCTGGCGCCATAATATGGTATTTGCATTAGACATAATGGTTTGTCCGCTTATAAAGTGTTTATGCTGTAAACAAACAGGGTTTGTGTGTGTTTTTGTGTTGCTTGGTTGACTATGGATGGAAAAAAGACTAAGAAAATATATTGTATAGTTCCTGAGTACAAGAATACTGGAAAAAATGCTCCAGATAAACTGTTTATTTCCTTACCATCCGATCAAAAGTTGAGAAGATTGTGGCAACGTGCAATGCGGAGAACAGATGACAAAGGCAGTAAGTTTTGCTGTGAAGATCACTTTAATGTAAGTTGAGTAGAATGGGTCCTTCATATACAGGGTGGGCATAAATTACCTGGCAAATGCACACATTTAGTAAATTTGAAAAACGATTCATTTTCTTATACCGCAAAAATATTTACTAGGTGTGGAAAATGTTCACCGTTCATCATTAGAATGCACTGTTTTCTATGCTCCGGGCTGACTAATGCCCACCCGGATATTTTTGCACCCCACTTGAACGAGCAGTTAATTTTAAAAGATACTGAAATATGGGTAATACAAAAGTTTCATGGTTTTTCATGCACTTTAGGGATCTTTACGCTTAAATGTTAACACATTTGAGTAAATTTTGACAGGTTAATGATTTTTTCAAAGGGATCACCTTGTATCACTATACAAGGTGCATGATCCCTTTCGAATTTTTATAGTACTTTTTTTTTCTGATTTGAAATATACATATAAATATACAGTGCGGACATGAAGTTCCCCCCCTTCTAACTTTTGATCCACCTCGTATAATTGAACAAAATTTGGACTGATAGTATTGGTTCTGGTTGAAAAAAAAAATTTTCAATAATTATGTATTTTCAAATTAATTTTTTAGCCGGTATTTTCCAATAATAAACATATTTCAATATTGTCGTTGGCTTGGTTTCTGGTGGTTCTTGGTGGAAAGAAAAATTGTCTTTTCCAAATTTGACCTGACCATTTGAGCATCCTGTGAAATTTTTATTTCAACATTATCGTTATAGGTGTTTTCAAATGCCCGATATCCATTTTTCGAATAAAAAAATGCCTAATAACTTTTCACGTTTTTGGTGCCCTTCTATTGATCATAGTAGGCCATGGAAATGACGGATGTCATTTTTTTTTATGAAAAGATAGAGCTTTTTGAGTACTATGAACTAATCGGCCAATTTTTAAATATACCGAATTGTCACCAATCAAAATGAAACACACTGTATATCTTACTGCAGAATGAAACCTAGAATAAATAATAAATTATAGAAAGTTCCCTTAACTTTGAAGCTTTATTCCCTTCAATTCAGAACCAATGTACTCCATATTTCTATTGAAATAGTCCATAATCATAAACATGTCCACCTCTGGGAGATTACTGGAGTCAGCCTTATTGTATCCCGCATCCAATGAAGTCACCAAAGTACACAAAGAAGGATCTGACACAACCCAAATAACTATAAAGAAACTTACGAAACCATAACCAAACCGCAATGTTGATTCAATTTCAAACGTCTCTTTTCGACGTTCGACGAAATGAGCACTTATATGGGGATTTCGCGTGCGGCCGACTTCCCAGGGAGTGGTGTGACGTCACAACCCGTATGGATTTCGCGCTAACTTCAATCACTTATATTTCGAAAATGCAGAAAGCTTTCGATGTGAAACTTTAGGGTTATGGTTTTTATGACAAGTACTATTGGAAAACGTATAAAAAACTTACAAATAAAATATCACGAAACAAGCCTACTGGAGACATGTTGGTTATACTAAATTGGCTGCCTACTGGGAGAAGTATTGAACGCGTAAACTTAACTTTAATTTAAAAAATCGAAAATGAGCATCAGCCAGCAAACTTCAACGTTCTCCTCCAAAAAAGAAGTAACTTCCATGAATACTATATTCGGTCCAGGAAAAACGTAGACTAGAGATAGATTCAAAGAGGTATGAGCCAGAAGCGTCATACCATATTGCTTACCCCCTTCTATTTGCACTTACGCGATATTTGCAGTCTTTGTAGTTAAAGTCAATGCTTCTGGCCCATACTTCTCTGAATTTATCCCTACAACCTACAATTCAACTAAGAACTATTCCCCCACGCGCGAGTATGTGTTCGTCTCTGTCAGGCTATATGAGGCCCCCACGCAGCCTGAGACTTCGTCAGTGTGTTATACTTCTTAGTTGATTTGTACTCTAGAGTTTCCAAAGAGTACACTTAAACAAAAATCGTTGATCTGTGAGGGTTGAGGGTGTTCGTCTTATCAATGCCCTCCCTAATGAGACTATAAGACCAAAAATGCGCCTAGTTTGCATATTTTTAAGCAGAGAGTGACTAGACATTTAAGTAACTAAAAGGAATATTTTGTAATTGTAATGTACCTATTGGCCGACTGCTAAATAAAGAAAGAAACTTTGAAAACTCTTAGCAATACTCCATATCCATTTCTTTCATTACTGCACAGAGTTATTGATTATAAATGTCTCCCCTCTTACTTTTTAATTTGACATTTTAGAAAAAAATTGTCCCGGATAGAAGTTTCATGGTTGGAAATGAATTTTTCAAAGAATCGGTTTTTACATATACAGGGTTTACTGAAAGTTCTGGGCAAGGTCTAACTTTCTCATTTCAAATTGCTAACCAATTTTTTTTATATTAGGATTCTGCTTCGAATTATAAACATTTTCTATGTAGCATATCCTATAGCTAAGTTGAATAATATTAATTTATTGTTATAAAAAAGTTAAATATATCTATGGTTTTGAAGTATTGACGTAAATGTCTGTGTAGGATATACTAAAACTTCTAATTTTGAGTTGATATCGGAAACATAAACTAAAAATAAACTAACATCTTATTTGAAAACAATCTATTGAATTAATTGCAGAATTATTTTAATTCCAATACTTTGACACTTTGAAAGTATTTAACGACGTGACATTCACGTCAATACTCGCGTCAATATTTTGAAGTCCTAGATGTATTTCACATTTTTATAAACTAGCTGAACCCGCCAAAATTCGACGCGAGATAATGTTGAAAAATAAATTAAACATGAAACCCTACTCTATATCTTGGAAGTTATTGAAAACCAAAACGCCAACTATGATGATTCATCAACACTATAGATATACAAGGTGGGGCACGAAAAACTTCGCACCCAGGTTTTCTCTATGGTAAAAATCGCTCGAGCATGTGAATTTTTGTTTTTTGGTCGTATTTTCATTCCTACCTGTCAACCTCTAAAGGGGAGTTCTATCCCCCCCCAAAAAAAAATAATAATAAAAAATGACAAATTATAAATGGCAGCTACTTATAATCTTGGTAAAAATACATATCAATTATTCACGTATTACTCGACCCCCCTTTCCATTTAACGTTCTTGGGTACCTGTCACCGCCGCTTAGGGGTAGGGGGCTAAAACACCAACAAATGAAGATTTTTGTGCCCCACCCGTTTTACAATATGTTTCCGGATATGTGTTAAAAATGGAATGAAAATTCAAAGATACGACAAAAAGTCATTCGTGATAAAAGTTTTCGCTTGATCTAAAAATAACACACGATGATAAAAATCTTTAAATATACGCATGCAGGCGTCGCAGGCAGACAAAAAAACTAGCAAAATGTGGAAATCACTTAGAAGAAACTGCTGATATTTATTGTAATTTTATAAATTTTGGACGGAAAACGATCAAGAAGAAAGATAAGTATAATACAGGGCTGGTCAAATATATAAAAATTATTATTTTGTGTAAGAGAAAAGTATCTTGAGATATCAAAATCCAAAATGTGACTTCTGGTAAAGTTTTTACTTATTCCATAAGAAACTTCAATTAAGATTTACAGTTATAGTCAAAAATATAAGACACTCTTATATTCACAGATTAACAGATATAGTCAAAAATATAAGACACAATTTTTAATTTTTTGACCAGCTCTGTGTATTACACTTATCTTCCTCATCGTTTTTCGTCCAAAATTAAATATATATATATATATATATTCATCACAAGAATAGCCAGAACTGGGCCTGCTGGATTACCCATTGCTGAACCATGGTTCAGCAATGGAGTTTTTTAACAGCTTCCACGATAAACTCAAGTTTACCATGGAGATAGAAGAGGAACAAAAAATCCCGTTTCTAGACACCCTAGTTTATCGTAATCAAGATGGATCATTGTCTACTAGTTGGTATCTGAAACCTACTGCCTCTGGAAGAATACTCAACTATTTATCTTCGCATGCTATGACGCATAAGCTATCGGCAATCCAGAACATGTTGTTCAGGTGTAGAGAGCTCAGCAGTGGAAGGTTTCACAGTGAAAATAAATTAAAAATTAGAAACATTTTAAAATTAAATAATTATCCATCTTCCTTGATTAGTAGAATCATGAATGGGGTTGAAACTGAGCGTGGTTATGTTGGTCAAAAAGACAAATCCAATTATTTCAGATTTTCCGATGTTCCGGGACTAACAAGTAAGATTCAACATAGTATTTCGTCAATTAATCCCAACTGTGAATTAGCCCTTTACAATACCAAAACTGTGAACACTGTGTTCTGTTCTCTAGGCTAAAAGATCCAACTACAAACCTGGCTTCAAGTCTTGTTTATAAAATACCATGTCTGAATTGTGATAAATGTTACGTAGGTACAACTAGACAGTATTTGAAGTCCAGGCTTTATCAACATGATTATGACTGTAGGGAGATAAATAGAAATAAGACTGAAAAAACTGCTTTGGCTAAACACCACTTTTATACTGGTATAGTTTTGATTTCACTCATGCTGGCATATTGTATAAGGGAAATAATTATTATATAAAGAGAAATTTGAGCGAAATGAAACATATTTCTCTCAATAATACGGTTAACTGGAGAACGACACACAAGGGCTAAATATTCAATATAACCACCTCCTAAATATTTACAAGAACTTCAAAATGTAGACAATAACAAAAATAATTGATTTTGGGTTAAAAAACTGCCAAAATGCGGATAGATGCGGAGATTAGTCGATCTGATACGGCGAGCTCACTACTATATTTCAGTTGTGAACCGTCCTTTTTAGGAATCGTTTGTTGTTGTCTTTTTGATAAGTGGAAAACTAATTGTACCAAACTGTCCTTTATGCTGTGTTGTGTCACGTTATATCCAGTGTCCAGGAGATGTACATGTTACGACTATGACGTAAAACTTAGTTGATTATAAATAGGTATGTCCACTTTAGATTTAACTTGTAAAAACATAATTTCGACCTGATTGTCCATTGTTTACGGTTTTTCACGTTGCTTCACGTTCGTGTTTTTGTTTTTTCCAGCCTTGATAAAGAACAAAATAAATGTTCGAAACGTCGCCATCTTTTATGAAAAACTGAAGTTTTCATTTTTCACTTCCTCAACCCGCAATCTTCCAAAACCACTTCTGTTTTCGGGACGCTAAATTCAGAAAAACTCAATGATTCAGAGTCATAATAAGAACAATAACCTCTTTTTGAACAAAAATATTATGGATTTGTAAGGCCATTTTCTCGAAAACGATTGGATAAAAGTATGAGTTGTATGTTGTATTACATGAAATATACTTCAAATTTTACACAGAGTTCCAAAATGGAATAAAAACAGGTGTTTCAATTTTAAAAAAAAGATGTTGATAGGCGTTACTTATTTTTGGTGCACTTTATAGTAACATAAATTTGACATGAAAAAAACCGTATCTAAAAATAAAAATCGAGGTCTCCGAGCGTTTCTCGAATAATCGAAA
The DNA here is from genome assembly GCA_958502075.1 of Orchestes rusci. Lineage (NCBI taxonomy): Eukaryota > Metazoa > Arthropoda > Insecta > Coleoptera > Curculionidae > Orchestes > Orchestes rusci. The sequence continues at coordinate 68,519,857 of OY293303.1, forward strand.
TCCTGAATATAGAACTAATTAATTAATTTATTCCATTTTTTAGCCGGTCACTGTATAAAATGGGTATGGATATACAGGGTGAGTCCGGTGAGTCGCGGGAGGAACGGACCAAATTACGGTATTGTATTATACACCCGGAAACAATGTGAAAAAACCGATATGTCCTTATCCGAGATTCATTTTTTCTTTTTTTTTCCAAGTTATAAAAAATACCAAATTTTATTTTTTTTATTTTTTAATGCTTTTTTTATTTTTTTTATGCTCAAGACTCTAAACTATTTGACATCTATGTTGCCTCGACGATGTGTCAGTAATTAAACCACGATAAACGTATTTTCTTCATTTGGTATTACGCTAGAACTTGAAAACAAATGAATATCGGATGAGAACATATGGGTTTGGATTTTTTTACATTGTTTTCGCGTGTATAATAATAATACACTCCTGAAATTTGGTGCGTTCTTTCCGACTCACCCTTTATGCAATAATTATTAGGAAACCTCAAACTGTATTCAAATAAAATCAAAAATAACCAAGGCCAAGCCGAAAAACTACAAAACTCCACTCTATAAAAAGTTATTGAAACAGAACGCAAACTTTCCAACATAAACTCACGGACTGCTTCAAAAATAAGCTTAGTGTTTTAAATTAATAGATAAATCTCTTGTTCAAGTGAATTTCCATCAACATTTTTAAATTTCAACTATTAATTTTATTTTCACCGAAAAAGTACAGTGACTTTATTAAAAAAAGCATTCCCGACCTGGGATTTGAACCTAGGTTTTTCTGAATGCTAAGCTAACATCGAGCCCACTGAGCCACCGGGGCAGGAAATATTAATAATTTTGGGCAACAAATTAAATGGTCAGTATTTCAGAATGGATAGTACTCTTTGCCATTATTTTATTTCCCTTGGTCAGTATGATAGTAAATGGTCGGTTGAAATAATGAAGGGTCAGGAACGTGAAGAAGTGGTCAGTTAAAATAATAAATGGTCAGTATAATATTAAATGGTCGGTTGAAATAATTAGCGGTTAGTAATATAAAGAGATGGTCAGTAAAAATAATGAAGGGTCAGTATCATAAAAAAACGATCAGATAAATTAGTAAATGTCTGGTGAAAATAATGACAGTCCATAAAATTAATAAAGCGACAGTGAAATAATGAATGGTTTGTCATATATTTTATTTCGTATAAATACAAAAAAATTTACAATGGAACGAAACAGAACTTAGTAAAGAGAAAACACTCTGCCTTTATGTCATGATGAAGAAGTCAGATAGGTTCTTATGAGAGACGAATTAGGTTTGGGTTATGTTAGGGTTAGTTTGTGTTGGTGATAGAAATTGATGAAAAATATGCAGCGGCTCGTTGGTTAGCACTTGGTTAACATTACAATTATTATTATAAATCATAATTGACGTGTTCTGTATTGGTATTATGTGTATCAAGTTTGGGTAAGTTTGAGTTAGTTAAAATTATTACTGACTATTGCATACTGGCCATTTATTTTTTCTTACTGTACATTTGTGGAATTATTACCAGCTAAGTCATACTGACATTTCATAAATTTTCACTGACCATTAGAATCACAATAGTGAACACAGAAATACAGGCCAAATAGTACTTTTACTGCTCAAAAATTCCATTTTTACTTATCATTTTTAACAGAAATACTGAGTCTTTAACAATATTATTCTGACTGCTTGTGATATTATACTGTACATAATGAATAAAATACTGTTCAGTTTATCACAACTCATTATTTTGGATACAGCCGCCATATTGCATCTAATATTGTCGTCACTACTGAGTACGTATACAACGTGAAACTCGATGCGATCGAGCCGATCCGATCTAATTCGATCCACTTGAAAATCGCGATATACACGCATCGATTTCAAATTTCCATCGGATGGAACGGTTCAAGTCAATTCTCTTTTTTAAGGGATTGAATTGACTAAATCCGATTGAACAAATATTATTTACCGATAAATACGGGATTCAAAATATAGGATCGGAATGACAAGTGAGAGCCGATGGCCATAAAACATCTGTTTTATGCCGATGGGTAATCTAACGAAAATCCAGATTCGAAGTTTGTCTATTGTGATTCATGGTAATGTTTCTTTGCTATAAAGCTCTACAGCCTACCTAGTCCGTTTACAATGGCAGAAGAAAATAAAAGAGTAGTGAGAAAGAGGAATATTTGGTCATCTCAAGAAGTGACTTATTTTATAACTCTAATAAAAGATAAACAAGTCCTAGGACTTATGGATGGAAAACGTTTACGGGTTCCAGAAATATTCGAAACTTTGGTTGGTCCCATGAAGGAATGTGGATTTATTAGAGAGCCAAATCAAATGATAGTCAAATATAAAAATTCACCTGTTTGTTTCTGTCTCGTTTTTCTATGTTTTTTTATCCTTATTTGACATTACAGGATTGGATGAGAATTGGAAAAGGATCACTGAATCCGATTGAGGACAACGCGATAAATACGGGTTTGTTTCAATCCCAACTTAATCCGGTTCAAGTGGATCGTAATTTTACGTTGTATAGGTACGTACTCACTGAGTACGTATACAACGATCCGATCTAATTCGATCCACTTGAAAATCGCGATATACACGCATCGATTTCAAATTTCCATCGGATGGAACGTTTCAAGTCAATTCTCTTTTTTAAGGGATTGAATCGACTGAATCCGATTGAACAAATGTTATTTACCGATAAATACGGGATTCAAAATATAGGATCGGAATGACAAGTGAGAGCCGATGGCCATTAAACATCTGTTTTGTGCCGATGGGTAACCTAACGAAAATCCAGATTCGAAGTTTGTTTATTGTGATTTATGTTAATGTTTCTTTGCTATAAAGCTCCACAGCCTACCTAGTCCGTTAACAATGGCAGATGAAAATACGGGTTTGTTTCAATCCCAACTTAATCCGATCGGTTCAAATGGATCGTAATTTTACGTTGTATACGTACTCACTGTCTTGTATTTTAGTAACTGTAGTTTTTTTGCTTTTTATAAAAAAATACGCAAAAATTAAACAAAAAAAAAATAGTTTTGGCTCATCCTGGTAACCAGATGATCATTTTGAAACAAAAATCATGTTGATTGGTGCAAGACGAACTACAACGGCTCACGGACTGTCTCAAAAAAGAGCTTAGTGTTTTAAATATATAGATTAGTATTATTCAATTTATAAATATCAAATATCTTTTTATACATTAGACCTAGGTGTAGGATATTCTACATAAAAAATTTTTAGAATCTAAAGAAGAATCCAAATATCAAATACAAAATTGGGGTATCAATTTGAAATAAGAAAGTTGGGCCTGGCCCAGACTTTTTGGAACACCCTGCATATGTGAAAACAGGTTCTTTAAAAATTTCATTTTCAATCATGAAACTTTTATTTGAGACTTTTTTCTAAAACATCAAAATAAAAAGTATGAGGGGGGGACATCTATATAGGGTGTCCCTGAATTGACTGTACAAAGCTTAACTACAAATTCCTTAATCAAAAATAAGGTGATCTAGGCAAACTCACCTATATCCAAAATTGCTTCTTTAAGTCTACAGAGGGCGCCAAAGATTAAAAAAAAAATAGTTTTTTTTCTACATTTTTCAAAAACGTGCAAATCAATTTTGATAAGTTTTGGTACCTAGTCTTGAACAATGAAATTACGTTTTTTGTTTCTAAAGCGACCGATTGAAATCAACCGGAAGTGTTATAGAGGGGACGTCATATGTAGTTATTTCTTTTGATTTTTGTTGGCATTGTTTTTTTGATAATTTGGATGTTCTTATCTAAAAGTTTAATGCATCAGGGAGTTTTTCTGTCTCTTGAAAAATTGTGCTTCCGGTCAATCACAACCGTTCGCTATAGAAACAAAAAACGTAATTTCATGGTCCAAGACTTGGTACCAAAAATTATCAAAATCGATTTGTACGTTTTTGAAAAATGTAGGAAAAACCAAAATTTTTTTGAATCTTTGACGAAGCAATCTTGGATATAGGTAAGTTTGCGTAAATCGCCTTATTTTTGGTCAAGGAATTTGTGGTTAAGCGTTGTACAGTCATTTCAGGGACACCCTGTATAATCAATAAGCCTGTACAGGGTGTTCACAGATAAATAGACACCCCCATTTACTTTTTAATTTTATGTTTCGGAAAAAAATGTTTCAAATGAAAGTTTAATGGTTCAAAATGAATTTTGTGAAAACAAGGTTTTCACATATACAGGGTGTTGCAGAACTTCTGGGCGTGGTACAGCTTTCTTATTTCAAATTACAACCCTATTTTTTTGTTTGATTTCTGCATTCGCCGGAAAATTCTAAACATTTTTCATATAGCATACCCTATACCCAAATTCAACCAATAAGAAGATATTAACGTCAGAAGTTTGCAATTTTCTCGAGCATGTTTCGAAATTAATGATATTATTTGGAAACCTTGGAAACGAGGTATTTTTTAATGGATGTCAACTTCTCAAAAAAGATTTGACCAACGTACAGGGTGAGCCAATTTTATCCGACAATATTTAAAATTTAGATCCTACTAATTAAAATGAACAATCTTTATTCTATGGACATTTATTCTGAAAGACGACGAAATAACCCCTCGATCCATCACAAAATCCAGTTAAACAATAGGAGTTATATTCATTTTTAAAAAAGCTTCTGAAAAGAAACTAAATATTTTAAATGTTTTCATAGAATAAAAATTGTTCATTTTAATTACTTAGTAGAATCCGGGTTAGAATCTTTATTTGGAATATTGTAGGATAAAAATGGATCACCCTGTATGTATAAAGAGAATATTTCAACTTTTTCCTCTTCGCAATAGAACATGTTAAAATCTTTCTTGACAAGTTGACATCCATTATATGTCATGTTAGATAAATACCTGAAAATGAAAATGTTGTAATGCTCATTCCCTATTTCATCAAACCTCGTAATTTTCGGCAATCAAAAATGAATAAATTATGTAATTGTTTTCTTAAGCCTAGACTTCTCAGCTTTAGCTTTAATAATGTTCTGGCTCATTTTGTTTCTGATATGGCTGTTCTGTTTTCCATCCAAAAGAAATAGAGACAATATAAATTTGTTTTTTGTGTATGTACAGAGTTAACTATTATATTTTTGACCCCCAACTACAGCTCTTATTATGAGTGGTGAAAAAAAAAACATTTGAATACAAAAGTTTTAGGTTTTTTCACTCAGTATTTTTTGGTATATTATTGGCTAAAATGATAGATCTTTTTCTTCTTATTCCAATTATACAGGGTGTTCCAGAAGTCAAGTCCCAGATCAACTGGTCAATACTTGAACTGCATATAGAAAAACCAGAAATAACAAGTTTGAGATGGGAAACCCATGGCCGGAAGTGCCCCATTACCAAGATACAGGGTTTTTTGTTATTCGAGAAAACAAAAATTACACGCAACTGTTTTTTGGACATAATTTTGTTTTCTTTCAAAATACTCATTCAATTTCTCATGAAAAAACATGAGTTTTTTCTCTTCGAAGAGTAGAATAGTAGGATTTCCTACTTTTACCAAGACTGAAAATTCTCGGTTAACGGTTTGGAGGACACCAGTATGGTTTTTATTGTTTTACTCGAAAACGGTGCGCCGGAGAAAAAAAAGTCAGAAAAACGGTTTTGTTGAAAATTGTTTTTAAAAAGTGCACACATGTTCCCCAACTCCGGCCCTGGACGAGGTATTTTTTTTAAAATACTCAGAAACATGCAATGCAATCTTTGAACCCTGAAAATGTCATCAAAATCGGTTGAGCGGTTTTCAAAATAAATTCAGATATTCATTTTTTTTTTTTGAAAAACTTGTACACCCTGTATCTCTCGGCACTTCCGGCCATGGGTTCCCCATTTCAAACTTCTTGTTTATAGTTCCTCTATTTCCTGTATAAGTAGTGACCAGTTGATCTGGGACACCCTATTATGTTGGAATTTGGTTCAGCCAATTTTGCGCTATTCATGTTCAAAATCACATTGAATTCATCCAGAAATTTTAGCCAGTCTCAAAAATTCTCATTTCTTGTCACTTAAAGAACAGATTCATTCAAATACAGCGACTGGGAAGATAAGTCGAAAAATAATTCACTGTCTCCTGGACTGATACGGTAGAATCCAGATCAAAGTAATGTAATTTTCATGAGACTTTGAACTTGAATAGCAAAAACGACCTCAACTGACGATAAGGGCTACTGTTCAGAGAACTTTTTCCCGAAAATCATATCAGTTGAGTACCTTGGCATAGAGTTTGGATAGGAAAAAAAAAGGGGGGGAGCTCATGTTAGGTGTAACCTGAGGCCCATGGGTGTGAAGCTAAGAGCTTCGATTATTTTTTTTTGCGTTTTGTTTGATTTAAATTTTGGATTTTTTATTCTGGGTCGAATAAGGGAAATGGAGGAGGTGGGGGAACATAGTGCATGTCTGGAATGAGTGTGATTTTTTCATATGTAGACCATAAGTTTTTATATCTTGTTTTTTTACTTTTGAATGTTGCATATTTTTTAATTTTTCGAAGTAAGGTGTTTTTGTGGAGTCCTATAGTCCTTTTATTGCGGTAATTAGCATCCATTATTGTGTGGTATATAGGCTTGATGCTTGATGTTATATTCAGTGAAAACATCGCGCGTTCTGATAAACCATGGAGTTTTATCGATTCTTCTGACAAATTTATTTTGAATTCTTTGAATTTTCCTTATTTGATTTGGTGATAGTCTGATAGCTCCTAGGGCATAGGTTAGTCCGGGAACATATACTCTTGTTTTTGTTGCTCAGTACGCTGCCGTTTTTCATGATGGGATATAAGGCTCCTTGGATTTTGCTGATCTCTCTGCACTGTTTATCCAGATGTTTATTCCAATTCAGTTTGTTGTCTATGATGAGTCCTAAATATTTCATTTATTCCACGCAATTTTTTGATTGTTGACTTGTAGATTTGGTACTGTACTTCCTTTTCCTTATTATGACGAGTGCCTGAGTTTTTGTTGGGTTTATTTTAATTTTGCATTTTTCATAATATGCTGATAGTTTCTTAATGTAATTTTGCAGTCTGAGGTTAATTACTGTTGGTGTTTTTGAAGTTGAGTAAATAAGAGTGTCGTCTGCATACATGTTGATTTTTGTTTTTTCGTGTGTCGGCGTATTAGCAACAAAAATACTGTATAGCAGTGGCGAAAGTATTGATCCTTGCGCAAAAACGACCTGCCGTCATACCAAATATTATTCAGTGCGGCTCTAAAAGGTCCCCCCCCCCCTTTTTTTTAAATGTGTGCACCAAAAATTTTGAAACTTGGCATACTCTAATTGCTGTCGAAATACTACTTTTTGATGTTACTGACGTACTTTTAGTATTCAAGACGGGGGCTGGGCACCATTTTGAAACATTTTTTTAAATGGAAAGGGGGGTCGTGTGACACATCATTCGAAAGTTCGTATCGAGTAGCCCAAGTAGCATTTATAGTAACAGGAACGGATATCGCCAGTTCGATTCAGTGGCTATCACGTGATAGTCACTAAAACTATCCCTATACAGTGCAAAAAACTTCATTTTATATTGATTTAGATGTATTCACTTGAATTCCACTGCTGGAGAACACTTTATAGTTGTAAATACTTGTGGTGCTACTAAAGGTGTTCGAAACGTTTCAATCACTTAACAGGACTACTTCAAAGTTATAAAAACTTTGATGTGAAAAGTAATAGTCGTGGCAACTTAACTGTATCACTTCAATACCACCTTGAATTGGCATTCACCTTAAAGTGTATGTCATGGTCGTGATAACGTTCTGACAACTTTTAATATCTCTTTATAGTGACAGCACTCAATTATATAAATGTGATAGTTGTTACCACGTGTTAATCACTCTCATAACTGATTTTCACCGGTCGCAAGAGACTAAAGCCACTTCAAAGGTACTCTTGCTTTCAAAATTCACATTGAAGTGTCATACACCTATTCCTATTAGTGGCCCGATGTCCACTTCACCCGGGCCAGTTTTCCACAAATCAAACGTTCAAGGTTATGTGGTTTATTATTTGTGCGAAAACTTCCTTGTTTTCATCAGAGTGCATACATATTTTGTGTGAAATGAGAAAAATAGGCGATAGCAACTTACATTCAAATGGCTTGGCCAAAATAAAGTTCCTTCCTTTTCCCACTGATATGGAACTACACAGAAACAAACACCTTTTTTCTCAATTGTTGACACAATTTTGAAACTCATTTCAATTCCAACCGAAGATAATGATTATCACAGCAAAAAAAACGCTACAGGCTATCTATATCGGAAAAGAAAACTGACTAGTTGACCGGTGGTTTATTTACGATTGGAGTTTGGAATATGAATTACACATGTGTGAGAGTGCGCATGTGCGTGGGAGTGGCAAAATAGTGGTTGCCACAAAAGTGCCACCATCAAGTGGTGAAAAAATGTTTGAATTAGTTCCCTTCGCCACTTATGCATTGACCGTAACTTTAAAGTGGCAGATTTCTAGTTTCCGCAACTTCAGAAACATATTTTTGGTGTACACCACTTTATAGTTCCATTTTCAAGAGGAAGACATCTTTGCTATCGGTTTTAAGACCGCCATTATGGCGAAAACATACGCGCTATTCAAAAAATTCGATTTTTTTTAGTTTCGGATGAAATATGGTAAAATTAATAGATATATTCAATCGTTTTAAAGCATCAACATCGTTAAAAAAATTGTTTGCGATACTTGAATACATTATTTTTCAGCCGCAAAATTTACTGATTTGATGTTTTTTTCTTAAAAACCAAATAATTGAGAGGCGCGTGGCCATATTTCGAGCTACAATATCAATATTCGACAATAAAATATCATTCGTTATAAATTTTTGCCATTCTTGTAATAACATTCCTCTATTTAACATGAGGTGATGATAGTATATATAGGTACCTATTCTCATTTTCCATTACGTACCCGCTAAAATTATAAGTCATAAGTTGTTCTGTCAAGAAGAAACAAGGAAAATCGGACAACAATATGCAGGACAAAGACGGACATAGAGGATCAGAGCGCAAAGTTTTATTGTTAGTGGCGACCACCATACTCCCACGTTTCCGCCACGTTCTTACAACGTGGCTGAAACGTTACTGAATAAGTTCCAGAAACTACGTCGGAACGTGGCTGCCACGAAAAAATTGTTCCCCACTTTCGTGGTTACCACGTGATAAACCCGTGGCTACCAAGTGGTTTCCATTTTGGCGGGATACTACAAAGTTCACTAGTGTCGTGGTCGCCACGTGCTCTTCACGAAAAATGCTGCTTGGGAGATTTTTGTGTGAAAATATCATAGGATTAAACGCATCCGTGCGGATATGACAGATTGTCAAACTAACAAGATAAAGAAATTCGTGAAATAAGAACAAAGAAAGCATACTTCAATTTTTATTGTAAAAAATTTTGAAGATGTCCTCCGTTTTCGAAAGTATCGACATTAATATTTTGACAAAAAGCAGTAATTCTTTGCTGTGAATCCAAAAGAGAGTCTGGCTGTGTTGCATATACTTTCTGTTTTAAATATCCCCATAAATAAATGTCCAATGGTGTTAAATCGGGCGACCTGGCAGGCCATTCGGTAGGACCCCGGCGACCAATCCAACGATTGGGGTGAGTTATGTCCAAATACTGCCTTACATTTCTGCTGAAATGAGGAGGCGCACCATCCTGTTGAAAAATTGGTAACATGCCAAATTCGTTGGGATTATTCTGACGTATTTGTACAATCAAATGCTCTATTGTAGTTTCTAACAAGTTCAAATACAGGTCCCCTGTCAAATTTTCATGGATGAAAACAGGACCAACAATATGGCTCCCCAATATGCCAGCCCATACGTTAACCTTTTTGGGATATTGCGTGTGGGTTTCCCTAAAAATATGCGGATTTACGTCACTCCAATAACGAACATTTTGCCTGTGTACATGGCCATTTAAAAATAAAGTACACTCGTCACTAAAACAAACATTTTGAACGTATCTCGGTTCTCGGCTTATTCTATCGGTAATAATTTCGCAAAATTCCACACGTCTGTCAGGATCATCTTCAGTCAACTGGTGCATCATTTGAAATTAATTAGGATAAAATTTCTGTTTTTTCAGCAATCGTTTTACAGAAGCAGACGAAGTACCACAGATGTCTGCAACCTGAGAAGTCGACTGTTCAGGATTTACCACCATCTAACCAACGATTGCAATTTGTTTATCTTCCGAAATAGATGGTAGCCCTTGATTCTTCAAGCTACAACTCGATAAATTTCCGCACTAATTCGCGAAGATATTTCATGCATATCGGACGGTCCGGGAAGCGCTCATTGAAGATTCTTTCCGTCTCATGGAAATTACGATTTCCGCCATAAATAAAAATTGCTTCAATTTTTTCTGCGAGGGGACGCGAATTAGGCATTTTTGTAACACTTCCTAATTAACACAATAATCAAACAACTGGCTCATATCGTTTCATGCAAGATTTTCACATTTGGTTAAACTTTAGTGCTGTGGCGAGGTAGTGTGGAAGCTGTATCTCCATCTTTATTTAGATTTTAGTATTATAATGCTAATAAATGCTTTCCAATTTTTTTTTATCATCTTGAAATTCTTTATCCGCTTTGTATCAGCGTTCCTATTTGTTAACCTGTACTGTTTTGCTTAGGTTCGCCATCATTTTTCCGGAATCTGATGTGTCAGCTCGTTAAAAAATTGAAACTTAATGTAAACGACATTTTTAAAAACTAAAAGTTTGGCAGGCTGTCATATCCGCACGGATGCGTTTAATCCCATGAAATTTTCACACAATAGTCTACTCGATAAGACCTTTCGAATGATGTGTCACACGACATTCAAAAAAATGTTTCAAAATGGCGCCCAGCCGCCATCTTGAATACTAAAAGTACGTCAGTAACATCAAAAAGTAGTATTTTGACAGCAATTAAAGTATGCCAAGTTTCAAAATTTTTGGTGCACACATTAAAAAAAAAAAGGGGAGGGGTGGCCTTTTAGAGCCGCACTGTATATTTGGAATTAAGAAAAAAATATCTATCATTCTGGCCATTGATATACAGGGTGTTCCATTTAAAAAAAATTAACTTCATCAATTTTTTGAATGCTGCAAAGTCGTTTTTTATTTTCGTTATTACCAAAAACAAATTGGTACGTGAAAAACTCAAAACTTTTGTATTTGAAGTTTCTTTTTACCACTCATAATAAGAGCTCTGTAGGTGGGGGTCAAAATAATGTATAATAGATAACCCTGTCCCTGTACCTTGCTCTGAGGCGGGGTAATTACACCCTTTATCCCCCTACCCGTAGAACCGCTGCCACCGGTGCCTAGGCCTACCGCCTTTAATAATGAAAAAACATCTTCAAATTCGTAGGTATTTGATTAAAAAAAATGAACATTGAAAATCAGCCATAAAATAGCCTATTTTTAGGATGAGCGGTGGGTGGAGAGACATTTCCGCTTGCCAAATGGGTATCATATGGTACCATCTACATTATATTTTTGTTCGAAGTCACGCACGGTGGCAGAACAAAAAACGGATTGGAAACATGATTGCGATTTGCGCGTTGCATTATGTATGCGTCGCGTCGTTTTGACTACATACCTATATTGCCATAAAGATAAATATCTGCGGTAGAGAAATACTACTCTAGTTTTTTTTACCATGAAATTTAAGTATACGGATATAAATAATTTTTTTCAATGGCAGATATTTCGTTACCGCTTCCTAAATTTTTCCGCCGGGTGCAGTTAGTACCTCTGCACCCCCCTAAAGCCGGCACTGCATCGTACACAAGCGTCTGTGTGCAGCGGTCCAAATATCGATTCTATGCTGACCAAGAAACAATTCTTGCGACCAGCGTTGTTTATCAACAAAAGCGAATGAAACTCGATATGTTGGATCATTATAAGCATAAGTGTAGGCGGCCAAAAAATGGTTGAATTCGACCCACCCAAAGGGGTAGTTTATTCTTGATGATTTTCAATAAATTCGTTCGGCTAGCCTTGTTTAACGACAGAAACGTATGAAACTCGATAATAAATTGAATCATTATAAGCATAAGTGTAGGCGGCCAAAAAATGGTTGAATTCGACAAACCCAAAGGGGTAGTTTATTCTTGATGATTTTCAATAAATTCGTTCGGCTAGCCTTGTTTAACGCCAAAAACGTATGAAACTCGATATATTGAATCATTATAAGCATAAGTGTAGGCGGCCAAAAAATGGTTGAATTCGATCCACCCAAAGGGGTAGTTTATTCCTGATGATTTTCAATAAATTCGTTCGGCTAGCCTTGTTTAACGACAAAAACGTATGAAACTTGATATATTGAATCATTATAAGCATAAATGTGGGCGGACAAAAAATGGTTGAATTCGACCCACCTAAAGGGGTAGTTTATTCTTGATGATTTTTAATAAATTCGTTCGGCTAGCCTTGTTTAACGACAAAAACGTATGAAACTCGATGTATTGAATCATTATAAGCATAAGTGTAGGCGGCCAAAAAATGGTTAAATTCGACCCACCCAAGGGGTAGTTTATTCTTGATGATTTTCAATAAATTCGTTCGGCTAGCCGTGTTTGACGACAGAAACGTATGAAACTCGATATATTGAATCATTATAAGCATAAGTGTAGAGAGTAGGCGGCCAAAAAATGGTTGAATTCGACCCACCCAAAGAGGTAGTGTATTCTTGATGATTTTCAATAAATTTGTTCGGCCAGTCGTGTTTGACGACAGAAACGTATGAAACTCGATATTGAATCGTTAGAAGTGTTGAGTGAAAATTCACTTCCAACAAATGTCAGGATTTATTTGTAACAATAACAAATAAACATTTGACCGGTTCACCGAACTCAGCTTCACTCTTGGCCAGAACAAACGCACCTGAAACTAAAAAGTAGGTTGAGTCACCTTTCTTATTGATGTTAACATACTTTGAGGTATTTGTCACGTTTAAGATATTTTAATATGGGTTAAACTAAAATCAAAATAAGAGAAATACACCAATTGTAAAATCTATACTACTGTACAATGCCAGGGATATTACTTCCTCTAATGTGATTGTCAACCTCCGAATACAATGCAAGTGAAATACAGACATTCCATTATATTATTGTAACTAGTTTCGCTATAGAAAACACTGTTCAGCTTTAAATAATTTATTTTACAAGTCAGAACTCACTATTCACAAACAAAATCACAGCTTATTTATGTTTTCCGATTTATATTTCACGACGTATTCAGAACTGAACTAACTAACTTGAAATGACAGATCTCATTATATACTCTCGCCAGGATTGAGAGACCAATCCAGCCTTGCTAAAATGTACCAGAAGCCAATCGATTTCAAACAGTTCTACACAATGTGGTGGCTTGCGCATTCACCATGTTTCGTCACATTGCCCCCTTCTTAAGGCAATTCGTCCCGAGTTGCCTTCATGTCGGTATCGGCAACTGTCCCCAAACCGGCAGCCTGATGTCCTATGGAAGTAGCAGTCCACTGTCCTCTGGTTCGTTCTCCGGGAAGGATAGCAGCACACCAGGATGTCAATACCGCTTTCTTTGAAGATCACCTCCAGCATGCTTCTCACCACTCGCCAGTCCACTCGGTCATTAGTCATCTTCGGAATTGCCAAATGAGTCAGGTCCTGTGACTGCATCAAGTCACGAAGATGACTGAGGGCTTTCCAGATTTCACTGTAGGTGGTCAGATGTTGTGGGAGCTTCTTCGTCACAAGGTAGAACAGGTTTCGTGTCCCATTCGTGATTTGGAGCGGCTTCCCTACCTCTGGCTTTTGTCGTCGCAGATGGTCCAATCGTCCAAATTTTCGTTTAAAAGCTGCAGCAAGTCCACTCCTCATACTGAGGTCTTCAGTGACCCAGTGAGCCAACGAGTATTCGGCCGGTGCTTCAAACAAATCCAGCTGCCTCTCTTGGACAACGCCATTCTGGACTTTCTGGCCATTGGAGTGTAGAGACATGAAAGTTTCCAATGACATGTCTTCCTTGGGTGACCTGATCTGCTTCACTTCAGCGTCCTGATCGTCGTGGTTCCCAGCATACCGAGCTAAACGATTGAAGTGAACAATCCTCGGTTTTCCTCGTGGTGGCTTTCGAATCCTGTAGACGACGTCATTGATTCGCTCCAGAATCTCATACGGGCCCTCCCAAGAACTTTGCAGTTTTGGGGAGAATCCACGTCGCCTCTGTGGGTTGTGAAGCCAAACCAAATCCCCAACCTGGAACCCTCCTTCTTCGGCCTTCACGTCGTACGCCTCCTTCATCCTGTCGCTGGCACTTTGGATGTTTAGTCGGACTCGTTGATGGATATCGTCCATTTTTCTACGAAGATCACTTGCGTAGTCTTCCCCAGCGACATCCTCACCAGGTGGACAGCCAAACTTCAAATCGCAGGGCAGCCGGAGTTCACGACCCATGATGATCTTGGCAGGTGTTTCGCCCGTCGATTCATGAACTGCTGACCTGTACGCCATGAGCCTCCTGGTTTGGCAAGGCATACGCTTCAGCCCACTTGCTGAAGTAATCCATGGCGACCAAGATGTATTTATTTCCTTTGTCCATTTCAGGGAACGGTCCAGCCACGTCGATTGCGATCCTTTCAAAGGGGCTTCCCACGTTGTATTGGCGCATAGGAGCTTTTGGCCGTTTCTGGGGTCCGTTACTTGCCGCACATACGGCACATTTTCTGCACCATTCCTTCACATCGGCTTGACATTTGACCCAGTAAAACCGTTCTCGCAGCTTTCCCAGCGTCTTGGTTACACCCAGATGTCCACCCGTGACGCCATCATGGACCTCTCTCATCACCTCTGCCTGTCTGTTTCCAGGAACGACTAACTGCCTCCGATCTTCAGTGCCATCCAGATTCTTCACCAGCCTCTTCAGGATGCCGTCATCAAGAACCATCGAGTCCCATTGAGCCCAGTAGGACTTCACGGTGGTCGAGAACCGCGCGACTTCTTGCCAGGTTGCCTGTTTCCATCCGATGACAAGCTTCAGATCTGGATCTTTCTCCTGGTCCTCGCGAAGCGCCTTAGACTGCCAGGAATCATCCACCACAGTCGTCCTGCAAGTGCTCGCCTCCTTTTCCTCGGCTCTTTGACAGTGCTTACATTGTTCTGGACAAGGTCTCCTGGATAGGGCATCAGCGTTGTTGTGGCTGGATCCAGCTCGATGTTCCGTGTCAAAGTTGAACTCTTGAAGTCTCTCAATCCAACGAGCAACTTGACCCTCCGGATTTTTGAACTGTAGGAGCCATTTGAGCGCGGCGTGGTCGGTTCTCAGCAGAAACTTTCTCCCGTAGAGGTACTTGTAGAAGTGCTCTACCCCTTTGACTACTGCCAGTAGCTCCCTTCTCGTGACGCAGTAGTTCCGTTCCGGCTTCGACAAGGTTTTGTTGAAATAGCCGATCACCCTTTCATGTCCCTGCTGGATCTGGGACAGCACTGCACCAAGTCCTACATTGCTGGCATCTGTATCCAGGATGAAGTTCCCCTCAGGTAGTGGGTAGCCTAGGATGGGCGCGGTGGCGAGTGCCCTTTTAAGCGTGTCAAAGGCCTCCTGACAATCCTCGTCCAGTGGAAGCGTCTCTGTGCCTCTGTGAGCCTGTGAAGAGGCCGGGCGATGTTCGCAAATCCCTGGACATAACGCCGGTAGTACGTGCACAGACCCAGGAAACTTCTTAGCTCGTGGAGGTTCTTTGGTACAGGCCACTCCTTCACTGCCTCCCCCTTTTGCTGGTCAACGGCTACACCCTCAGCCGACACGATATGACCCAGGTATTGTACTCAAACCGGAACTTCTGAGTCTCTGGAATACCTCCTCCAAGTTCTTCAGATGGTCTTCAAATGATTTGCCAACCACAATTATGTCATCCAGGTATACAAGACATGTTGACCAGGATAGTCCTTTGAGCACAGTCTCCATCAGCCGCTCGAACGTAGCAGGTGCGTTGCATAACCCAAATGGCATAACAGTGAACTGCCACAGCCCAGCTCCAACGCTGAAAGCAGTCTTCTCTCGATCTTCAGGGGCCATTTCTACCTGCCAATATCCGCTTTTGAGGTCCAGGGTTGAGAATATCTTCGATCCGGCCAAGGTGTCCAGAGTGTCG
This sequence comes from Orchestes rusci, assembly GCA_958502075.1. NCBI lineage: Eukaryota > Metazoa > Arthropoda > Insecta > Coleoptera > Curculionidae > Orchestes > Orchestes rusci. The sequence goes on from OY293303.1 coordinate 68,536,064, forward strand.
TCGATCCGTGGTAGCGGGTAGCTGTCTTTCTTCGTCACGTTGTTCAGCTGACGATAGTCCACACAGAATCGAGTTGAACCGTCCTTCGTTTTAACCAGAACAACTGGCGATGACCACGGACTACTAGAAGGCTCGATGACACCGCCTTTCTCCATGTCCTTGATGATCTTGTCCGCCTCCTTCTTCTTGGCCAAAGGTAGTCTTCTAGCTGTTTGGCGGATCGGTCGTGCTCCCTCTGTGTTGATGGTGTGCCGCACCACGTTCGTTCGGCCCTTTTCCCCAGTCCCGTTGTCGAAGATGTCGCCGTAATTCCTTATCAGGTTTCTCAATCGTTCTTTTTGTCTCTTATCCAGATCTTTTGAAGAGGTGACAACTAACTTCTCCATCTCTCTGGTGAACTCAGATATGGTTTGCTCAGTCTCACATACTTGTCGCACCACAGAGGAAATTGACGAGCAGAGCCCCAAAACTGTGTCCCTTGCCAAACTAACAGAGTGATAGTTGACGTTCATCACTCTCACGGGCACAGTCTTTCCCACATGTACCAGACTCTTTCCACATGCAATGCCTCGTCCTACTTCAGAATCGTGTATTTTAGGCTCAAACATCACGATGCTTCCTTCTTTCATCTTTCCTTCCAGGCGAGCCCACAAAATCATCTCGCTCCTCTCAGGAATTGAAGAATCCCGAGCCAGCAAAACACGAACTGTCTCCTCCTCTCTACCATGCATTATCACCTCTTCGTTGTTGGTTTTCAGTGTTCCATATTTGAAATCTAATTGGAAGCCTTGGGTGTTCATGATGTCCATTCCAATTATGATTTCTTCCTCAATATCGGCAACCAGCATTGGATGTTCGAAGCTGGTGCTTCGCAGAGTCACTGCTGCCTCCACTTCACCATGTATCCTAGCCAAGTCTCCTGTTGCCGTCCGTAGTCGCCACTTTGTTGGTTTAATCATTGTCGGTGTTGTGACAATGTCGGGCCGGATGATAGTCTTCGTCGCACCTGTATCCAGCAGCATGGTGCGTTTCTCTCCATTAACCCAGCCATTCACAAACACGCTGTTCAGTTTGTGTCCTAAAGAGGCAACTATGGCGGTTTTCCTTGGGGCATACTGGCTACAGGTCGACGATTGCCCCTTCGCATCGACCCTCTCTAGTTTTCCGACGTCGAAGAAGGTGCCCGTCTCTCCTTCTTGCATCGGCTACGAATGTGGCCAAGCTCTCCACAGTTCCAGCATCGCAGCTCCCTTCGCTTGGACGCCTCTATCTCTTTGACGACCCTCCTCACAGTTGCTTCGACGGTGTCTTCTTCCAGAGGATCCTTCTCCTCCACCCTTCGCACGCGTGCAGGAACCTTCACAGACTGCTTCGCCGCTTCGAATTCCAAGGCTTTGGCCAGTGCTTCAACCAGTCTATCGGGACGATGGAGTATCAGTGACTGCCGAATCTCCTGGTCTCGAAGTCCATCCAAGAAGGCCTGAACTGCAAGCCTCTCCATAACGTTCTCTGGCGTGGTTGGATAAGCCAGTCGTGCAAGGCGAGCAACATCCGCTTCAAACTCCTGCAAGGTCTCGTTGGTCTTCTGAATGCGATTTTTCAACTGAGAGTGGTAGACGTGCTCCAAGTGAGTTTGCCCATATCGCAGTTCCAGATGCTTGACTAGTACATCGTAGTCCTCCTGCTCCTGGGAGTTGAGCGTCTGCAGGATTTCTGTAGCTTCCCCACGAAGTACCAGAGTCAATGCCAGGGCTTTTTCCGGTCCAGTCCATCCATTTGCCCTTGCTGCTGCCTCGAACTGGCGATGGTAATTGTTCCAGGACAGTTTGCCATCAAACTGTGGAGCTTTCATGTGGATTCTGATGGTATCAGCTTCCATCTTGGCACTCGCACCGTGATTCCCGAAAGTAACTTCCGGTTGTTGCATGATTACTGCCACTTGCCAATTCATTTGCTCTATTTCTTCTTCCAGAGTCTTCACTGTATCTTCTAGCTTTTTCCCGATTTCTTCTGCAAGTTTCTTTGAGCTTCTCTTCCAATCTCTCTTCCATAGCTCTATAGGATTCTTTGAACTTTTCTTCCAAAGCTCTAGAAGATTCTTCCAACTTTTCCAATTTCCTCGAGTTCTCTTCCATGGCTCTGGAAGATTCTTCCAGCTTTTCTTCCATAGCTCTGGAGGATTCTTCAAATTCATCTTCCAATCTCTTGGACAATTTCTCAACTACCGCGTTGGGATCGGGAATTTCAAATTGGAACGTATCAGGATCCATGCCTTCTTCCATTAAAGCCTCACGAAGCCTTGTTTGTAGATCAGTTTTCTTACCGCTACTATCCAGGTCACGCTCCTCCAGCTCCCTCTTCAACTCGGCGACCTTCAATCCAGTTAAAAACACTAGTTTCGCAGCCATCACAGCGAATATTTATGTCCGTTTCTATAGCACACAATAAATCCCACTTTTGACACCAATGTAACAAGTTTCGCTATAGAAAACACTGTTCAGCTTTAAATAATTTATTTTACAAGTCAGAACTCACTATTCACAAACAAAATCACAGCTTATTTATGTTTTACGATTTATATTTCACGACGTATTCAGAACTAAACTAACTAACTTGAAATGACGGATCTCATTATATACTCTCGCCAGGATTGAGAGAACAATCCAGATATTTTGAGAAAAGCGAAGAATGTTCGACGCCATCTAGCCTTGCTAGAATGTACCAGAAGCCAATCGATTCCAAACAGTTCTACACAATGTGGTGGCTTGCGCATTCACCATGTTTCGTCACATTATATTTGATCATAAGTAGACCATCACACAAGAATTGGTGTAGCATTCTACACATAATCCAAAAATAAACAACAATATGGGGCGTCCCCCAAGGCGTCCCTAGGCTGCAGGACAACCATATAACTTGGCACAAATAGCTTTCTTCTTTCATCAATTTTAATATCAACTCACAGCCAAATACGTCAAGCCAATATGTGGAACCTACGCGTTATATGTTTAGTCTCTAACGCATTCGACTCAAAGAAGGGCCGTGGCAAGTCGATATAGCCTTATGAATGATATTTTAACTACTCATAACTCAAGAATCACTTCATTCACAAAGACCAAACTCCCATACCACAAGTATGATTATATTTCATACCACTACGCTATAGGAACAGTGAGCTGTAGCAGATCATTTAACAAGTGTCAAACTCTTTAGACTACCGATGGTGAGTCATTCCTCAATCTCCATCACTCAGAAAAAGGGGCGGCGGCAGATCGTTTCAACCTAATTCTTGATAGCTCAAGAATCAAACTCTTTAGACCGCCGATGGTAAGATTTTCTCACCATAGTTCGCCAGAAGTGGCTGCAGAATAAAAACACAATAGGATTTCTCGTAATTAGTTAATAACGCGTAATATTGAATTAAGTAAGGTAAATCTGTGAGACCACTCACCATAATCAGTAAAATAGGTATCTGGCTCATCATTACAACGCACATTGGCAGCATAAGAGCCCATCTTCTGCATTCTGCACTCAAAATACCATCAAAAGGAATTTAGCTTTCAAATATCATTTTGACCACTGTCAAGAATGATCATCAAGGTAGAGAAGAATGATCAGTAAGCACATGAAATTGTCACCAAAAAAATGGGTTGCTACAGAAGGAACAGTATTCACGGATAACATTAAACGATTCGAGTGCAACCATGACAATTATTGGAAACAAATGAATAAACTCGTCTATCTTCATGCTAAAAAATTACAATTTCGATCATATTTATACCAGTTTGCGCTAAACTCGTGAATAGAAAGGGCATGTGTGCTATAGTTTCGTGATCAGAAAGAAGAAGAAGACGTCTTTCTCTTTCTTAATATGTAAAGATATAGAGTGTGTCATTTTTAAAAAAAGTTAGTCATATGTCAATAGTTCTGACATTTGATAGTTAAGAAAATATTTGACTCAATAGCACAAAACTTTACGGAAAAGGAAAGGAAATGTAGGGTATTTCCTTTTTTTGGTCGACCTTTTAGCTAAAAAAATAAATATTTTACAGCCTTTTGAAAGTATGATAGCCACAAAACAATGTTTTCAAAGTACTACAACAACAACATTACACTATTAGGTACAATAATACTTACATACTAACATTACGAACTATTACAAATGTCAAAACACAAAAGAGATAGATGCATCATTTTTCGAAAGACACTCAGCTCAACAGAAGCTTTTTCAAAACTGTTAGCAGATATTGAGCTTAGTGGCACGATTTTACCTATACTATATAATATGTGATGAAGTCATAAAATGTAAATTGGCAATGACGACGCACCAAAAGAGGGTGGTCAGATGAGTAAAGGTTGTTTTGTAGGTGAATTATTGCAATTATAGTTTTTGAAAATTCCCTTTCACCTCTTACAATGCTACACACTCGAATGAGTCCTAAGTAAAAGTCAACCCAATCTACCTACATAAGAAAAAAAATGAGAAAATAAAGTAGGTAATTATGAGACATTGGCGTAATTATAAGTAAAGAGTCATTCATTGGTGAATGAAGACGTATACATTAGGGTAATAATTAATTGAGTGCCGATACTAAAGGTGATAATCCTTGGATGATTCCAAGACAAACAGTTTATTTGGACAAGTACGCAATAGACTAATTTTAACAGTGTAACATTTTTAAAATATAAATCTTTTTTTATAATTACTGTGATACTGATTCAATATGTCGATTTTCATACGTTTCTGTCGTCAAACACGGCTAGCCGAACGAATTTATTGAAAATTATCAAGAATAAACTAGCCCTTTGGGTGGGTCGAATTAAACCATTTTTTGGCCGCCTACACTAATGCTTATAATGATTCAATATATCGAGTTTCATACGTTTCTGTCGTTAAACACGGCTGGCCGAACGAATTTATTGAAAATCATCAAGAATAAACTACCCCTTTGGGTGGGTCGCATTAAACCATTTTTTGGCCGCCTACACTAATGCTTATAATGATTCAATATATCGAGTTTCATACGTTTCTGTCGTTAAACACGGCTGGCCGAACGAATTTATTGAAAATCATCAAGAATAAACTACCCCTTTGGGTGAGTCGAATTTAACCATTTTTTGACCGCCTACACTTATGCTTATAATGATCCAATATATCGAGTTTCATACGTTTCTGTCGTCAAACACGGCTAGCCGAAAGAGTTTATTGAAAATCATCAAGAATAAACTACCCCTTTGGGTAGGTAGAATTGAACCATTTTCTGGCAGCCTACACTTATGCTTATAATGATTCAATATATCAAGTTTCATACGTTTCTGTCGTTAAACACGGCTAGCCGAACGAATTTATTGAAAATCATCAAGAATAAACTACCCCTTTGGGTTTGTCGAATTCAACCATTTTTTGGCCGCCTACACTTATGCTTATAATGATTCAATATATTGAGTTTCATACGTTTCTGTCGTCAAACACGGCTAGCCGAACGAATTTATTGAAAATCATCAAGAATAAACCACCCCTTTGAAGGGGTCGAATACAACCATTTTTTGGCCGCCTACACTGAAAAAACAAATCCTTTGAATCAAAGGATTATGACATTCGGCCAAGAGCTTTTCGGTTTTAAATAGGTCCAAATGCGAAGGGTCTTGAACCAACACCATAATTCTTCTTGTCAACAATTGACTCAATTTTTTTTAGGAGAATAGCCGATTCTCTTGGTTCAATAGCGAATTTTCTTGGTTCAATTGCGAAGAAAAGTTCAGTAGAAGAGAGAAAATATCTCATAATACGATCGTATGATGAGCTTCCAAGAGATATTTCTCTTGTCCGAAGAAATATCCAAATTCAAGTTGTTCTTAGCCCAAGATCTATCTCTTGATTCTAGAGCATGAAATATTTAAAACCAAAAGCGGTTGTACATGACTCAAGAGAAGTTATTCTTGTTCCAAGAGTGGCATTACAGGACGTTTCAGATCATAGTTGAAACGTCTTCAGTCCATTCTTCGCCAGAAAAATACCTTGAAAAGAAAGAACAAACATATTTCCAAACATTTATTGCAAAAATAAATAGTAGGTATTCAAGTTATCTGAAATATAGGAACTCCAATCACTTACACTTACATCATGAATAATGATAACACTTTCTTTTCAGTAAAAACAAAATCACAAGTTTCTGGATCGTTTTTTACAAAATGAATGTGAAAAATCCTACTATTACTTAGAGATTCGAGTCTAAACATAAATATAGGAACTCCAATAACATACATCATAGATAAGGATAACATAAACATTTTCTATTCAATAAAAACGAAATCACAATATTCGACTTGATCGTTGAAATTATAAAAACCATTTCCTACATAGTGAATGTTAAACATTCTTCTATACCTTATAGAGATTCGAGTCTAAACATAAATATAGAACTCCAATAATAATTGAACAAGGGTTACAAGGCGATCAGTCTCATCACGATCACTGCATGATACTAAGAAAGTACCCTGTTTTATTCTGTTCTGAAATATGAAGAAAAAAAGTCATAACCATGCATAACCAATTTAATTTGAGTTAAACCTATCACAAAAATATATGCATCTTGAAGCAAAATCTATGAGAATCTAAAACAAATTGTGCTAGGGCTTGAGCCAAGCGAATTTCTCTTGCCCTGAGAACAAAATTACCTGTAACTTTCAAACCTTATGTCGGCCATTGTACAGAAAATCACGCGGTCCTTTCCAAAGATGCAGTCGTATAGAAGCAATAAAAATGACCAAGTATCCAAGTAATATGCATGAGCTGAATCGATTCTCTACTTGTCAGATATGACTTTGTTTCGTTTTTTTTAGTTTTACTTGGCGGATTAGCGGGTACATTCGATCGGAGATTATGGCGTCCCTCTAATCATGATATTTTCAGTTCTCGTACGCATACCAACATAATCGAATTATTCAAAGATATCAAACGATTACCAGACAAATACATATATAACAAGTAAATACTTACCTTCAAATTTCCACACGGAATTTTTACAAGAATTGCTTCACCAGCCATCGAACTCACAAAACGCGAATTACCAAGAGGAAAGTGGAATGATTGAACGGGTTCAACTAGTGAGCTGTCGATCGTAGTGGAGGGGATAATTGTTTTTGAGCCAAACGTGGAATTTCTTGATAGAAGATTTTACCGAAACATTCCAAGGCACGGATTTGAAACTAAGAACTCTTTCTCTTGCGATAAAAGACTGAACAAGTTTCAGTTACTGGGATTTTGTGATAAGATCTTCTCTCTCACGTTTTCTTTTCTCAAGAGCTTCTATGATTTTGGAACAAGATATTTATCTCTTGAATGAGATTCACAATCTTCGCGATTTTGAAACAAGAATTTTATACTTTGTCAAAAGCAAAAACCATTCAAGAGAAATTGAAACTTGTTTCAAGAGAAACATTTTCCTTGATTCAATATTAATTTTCTTGATTTAAAGAATATTCTCTTCTTGCAGAATATTTTCTCTTGTCTGCAAGAATTATCGTTCAAAAGCGTGGAATACTTTGAGCCAAAGCCTCCATTTTTTTCAGTGTACACTTATGCTTATAATGATTCAATATATCGAGTTTCATACGTTTCTGTCGTCAAACACGGCTAGTCGAAAGAGTTAATTGAAAATCATCAGGAATAAACTACCCCTTTGGGCAGGTCGAATTAAACCATTATTTGGCCGCCTACACTTATGCGTATAATGATTCAATATATCAAGTTTCATACGTTTCTGTCGTTAAACACGGCTAGCCGAACGAATTTATTGAAGATCATCAGGAATAAACTACCCCTTTGAAGGAGTCGAATTCAACCATTGTTTGGCCGCCAACACTTATGCTTATAATGATTCAATATATCGAGTTTCATACGTTTCTGTCGTCAAACACGGCTAGCCGAACGAATTTATTGAAAATCATCAAGAATAAACTACCCCTTTGGGTGGGTCGCTTATGCTTATAATGATTCAATATATCGAGTTTCATACGTTTCTGTCATTAAACACGGCTAGTCGAACGAATTTATTGAAAATCATCAAGAATAAACTACCCCTTTGAAGGGGTCGAATTCAATCATTTTTTGGCCGCCCACACTTATGCTTATAATGATTCAATATATCGAGTTTCATACGTTTCTGTCGTCAAACATGGCTAGCCGAACGAATTTATTGAAAATCATCAGGAATAAACTACCCCTTTGAAGAAGTCGAATACAACCATTTTTTGGCCGCCTACACTTATACTTATAATGATTCAATATATCGAGTTTCATACGTTTCTGTCGTCAAACACGGCTAGCCGAAAGAATTTATTGAGAATCATCAGGAATAAACCACCCCTTTGGGTAGGTCGCATCAAACCATTTTTTGGTCGCCTACACTTATGCGTATAATGATTCAATATATCAAGTTTCATACGTTTCAGTCGTTAAACACGGCTAGCCGAATGAATTTATTAAAAATCATCAGGAATAAACTACCCCTTTGAAGGGGTCGAATTCAACAATTTTTTGGCCGCCCACACTTATGCTTATAATGATTCAATATATCGAGTTTCATACGTTTTTGTCGTTAAACACGGCTAGCCGAACGAATTTATTGAAAATCATCAAGAATAAACTACCCCTTTGAAGGGGTCGAATTCAACCATTTTTTGGCCGCCCACACTTATGCTTATAATGATTCAATATATCGAGTTTCATACGTTTTTGTCGTTAAACAGGTCTAGCCGAACGAATTTATTGAAAATCATCAAGAATAAACTACCCCTTTGAAGGGGTCGAATTCAACCATTTTTTGGCCGCCTACACTTATGCTTATAATGATTCAATATATCGAGTTTCATACGTTTTTGTCGTTAAACACGTCCAGCCGAACGAATTTATTGAAAATCATCAAGAATAAACTACCCCTTTGAAAGGGTCGAATTCAAACATTTTTTGGCCGCCTACACTTATGCTTATGATGATTCAATATATCGAGTTTCATACGTTTTTGTCGTTAAACACGTCTAGCCGAACAAATTTATTGAAAATCATCAGGAATAAACTACCCCTTTAAAGTGGTCGAATTCAACCATTTTTTGGCCGGCAATAATTATGCTTATAATGATTCAATATATCGAGTTTCATACGTTATTGTCGTTAAACACGTCCAGCCGAACAAATTTATTGAAAATCATCAAGAATAAACCACCCCTTTGAAAGGGTCGAATTCAACCATTTTTTGTCCGCCTACACTTATGCTTATGATGATTCAATATATCGAGTTTCATACGTTTCTGTCGTTAAACACGTCTAGCCGAACGAATTTATTGAAAATCATCAAGAATAAACTACCCCTTTGAAAGGGTCGAATTCAACCATTTTTTGGCCGCCTACCAAGCCGCCTACACTTATGCTTATGATTATTCAATATATCGAGTTTCATACGTTTCTGTCGTTAAACACGTCTAGCCGAACGAATTTATTGAAAATCATCAAGAATAAACTACCCCTTTAAAGTGGTCGAATTCAACCATTTTTTGGCCGCCTACACTTATGCTTATAATGATTCAATATATCGAGTTTCATACGTTTCTGTCGTTAAACACGTCTAGCCGAACGAATTTATTGAAAATCATCAAGAATAAACTACCCCTTTGAAGGGGTCGAATTCAACCATTTTTTGGACGTCTACACTTATGCTTATAATGATTCAATATATCGAGTTTCATACGTTTTTGTCGTTAAACACGTCTAGCCGAACAAATTTATTGAAAATCATCAAGAATAAACTACCCTTTTGAAAGGTTCGAATTCAACCATTTTTTGGCCGCCTACACTTATGCTTATGATGATTCAATATATCGAGTTTCATACGTTTTTGTCGTTAAACGCGTCTAGCCGAACGAATTTATTGAAAATCATCAAGAATAAACTACCCCTTTGAAGGGGTCGAATTCAAACATTTTTTGGCCGCCTACACTTATGCTTATAATGATTCAATATATCGAGTTTCATACGTTTCTGTCGTCAAAAACGGCTAGCCGAACGAATTTATTGAAAATCATCAAGAATAAACTACCCCTTTGAAGGGGTCGAATTCAACCATTTTTTGGCCGCCTACACTTATGCTTATAATGATTCAATATATCGAGTTTCATACGTTTTTGTCGTTGAACACGGCTAGCCGAACGAATTTATTGAAAATCCTCAGGAATAAACTACCCCTTTGAAGGGGTCGAATTCAAACATTTTTTGGCCGCCTACAATTATGCTTATAATGATTCAATATATCGAGTTTCATACGTTTCTGTCGTCAAACACGGCTAGCCGGACGAATTTATTGAAAATCATCAAGAATAAACTACCTCGTTGGAGGGGTCGAATTCAACCATTTTTTGGCCGCCTACATTTATGCTTATAATGATTCAATGGGTATATCGAGTTTCATACGTTTCTGTCGTCAAACACGGCTAGCCGAACGAATTTATTGAAAATCCTCAGGAATAAACTACCCCTTTGAAGGGGTCGAATTCAAACATTTTTTGGCCGCCTACAATTATGCTTATAATGATTCAATATATCGAGTTTCATACGTTTCTGTCGTCAAACACGGCTAGCCGGACGAATTTATTGAAAATCATCAAGAATAAACTACCCCTTTGAAAGGGTCGAATTCAACCATTTTTTGGCCGCCTACCAAGCCGCCTACACTTATGCTTATGATTATTCAATATATCGAGTTTCATACGTTATTGTCGTTAAACACGTCCAGCCGAACAAATTTATTGAAAATCATCAAGAATAAACCACCCCTTTGAAAGGGTCGAATTCAACCATTTTTTGTCCGCCTACACTTATGCTTATGATGATTCAATATATCGAGTTTCATACGTTTCTGTCGTTAAACACGTCTAGCCGAACGAATTTATTGAAAATCATCAAGAATAAACTACCCCTTTGAAAGGGTCGAATTCAACCATTTTTTGGCCGCCTACCAAGCCGCCTACACTTATGCTTATGATTATTCAATATATCGAGTTTCATACGTTTCTGTCGTTAAACACGTCTAGCCGAACGAATTTATTGAAAATCATCAAGAATAAACTACCCCTTTAAAGTGGTCGAATTCAACCATTTTTTGGCCGCCTACACTTATGCTTATAATGATTCAATATATCGAGTTTCATACGTTTCTGTCGTTAAACACGTCTAGCCGAACGAATTTATTGAAAATCATCAAGAATAAACTACCCCTTTGAAGGGGTCGAATTCAACCATTTTTTGGACGTCTACACTTATGCTTATAATGATTCAATATATCGAGTTTCATACGTTTTTGTCGTTAAACACGTCTAGCCGAACAAATTTATTGAAAATCATCAAGAATAAACTACCCTTTTGAAAGGTTCGAATTCAACCATTTTTTGGCCGCCTACACTTATGCTTATGATGATTCAATATATCGAGTTTCATACGTTTTTGTCGTTAAACGCGTCTAGCCGAACGAATTTATTGAAAATCATCAAGAATAAACTACCCCTTTGAAGGGGTCGAATTCAAACATTTTTTGGCCGCCTACACTTATGCTTATAATGATTCAATATATCGAGTTTCATACGTTTCTGTCGTCAAAAACGGCTAGCCGAACGAATTTATTGAAAATCATCAAGAATAAACTACCCCTTTGAAGGGGTCGAATTCAACCATTTTTTGGCCGCCTACACTTATGCTTATAATGATTCAATATATCGAGTTTCATACGTTTTTGTCGTTGAACACGGCTAGCCGAACGAATTTATTGAAAATCCTCAGGAATAAACTACCCCTTTGAAGGGGTCGAATTCAAACATTTTTTGGCCGCCTACAATTATGCTTATAATGATTCAATATATCGAGTTTCATACGTTTCTGTCGTCAAACACGGCTAGCCGGACGAATTTATTGAAAATCATCAAGAATAAACTACCTCGTTGGAGGGGTCGAATTCAACCATTTTTTGGCCGCCTACATTTATGCTTATAATGATTCAATGGGTATATCGAGTTTCATACGTTTCTGTCGTCAAACACGGCTAGCCGAACGAATTTATTGAAAATCCTCAGGAATAAACTACCCCTTTGAAGGGGTCGAATTCAAACATTTTTTGGCCGCCTACAATTATGCTTATAATGATTCAATATATCGAGTTTCATACGTTTCTGTCGTCAAACACGGCTAGCCGGACGAATTTATTGAAAATCATCAAGAATAAACTACCTCGTTGGAGGGGTCGAATTCAACCATTTTTTGGTCGCCTACTTTTATGCTTATAATGATTCAATGGGTATATCGAGTTTCATACGTTTCTGTCGTCAAACACGGCTAGCCGAACGAATTTATTGAAAATCATCAAGAATAAACTACCCCTTTGGGTGGATCGAATTCAACCATTATTTGGCCGGCCTACACTTATGCTTATAATTATTCAATATATCAAGTTTTATACGTTTCTGTCGTTAAACACGGCTAGCCGAACGAATTTATTGAAAATCATCAAGAAAAAACTACCCCTTTGAAGGGGTCGAATTAAACCTTTTTTTGGCCGCCCACACTTATGCTTATAATGATTCAATATATCGAGTTTCATACCTGGACGCGAGAATTATTTTCTGGTCAGCAAATTATTTTGTCCCCAGCTGTTTCGCGCGTTTACGGTTTTTTTTCCAATGGAATAAAGGTATGCTTATTTTTCATTTTCCTGTTTACGTTCAGATTTTGGGCTGTTTGGGTTAGATTGGGTAAGTTTTGGTTAGATTGGTTCAGTTTGGGTTAGTTTGTGTTTGGCAAAAAATTTGATGTCGCCTTAGCGACATCATCTCTCTATATGATACATTCCACTCTCAGGTTACTGTATTTGCAAAAATGTGTGAACATAATAATGTCAGTAAAGCAGCAAGCTTTATGTTGCGTTTCACTTGTCTAAAAATGTGGTTCTGAGTTAGTTTGGGGGAGAAGTCAAATGAAGGGTTCGATCCACTAGTATTGGTAACTCAGAAATGTACAAAACTACCTAGTTCGGTCAAATCGAAGTGCACTGTACTAGTTCTGACTATTTTGTCATGCTCAATACCCGTTTAGAAGTACAATTTCGGGTTTGGCAAATATATTTTAGCCAAAACCAGTTTTGAGCATTTTTATCGGGCATTGCCGAATTCGAGTATTGTGCGTAAGATACCTAATAAATCGTATCACGAAGAAAAATAATATCGATACGTACAATACGCGCAATGCGCATGCCCGCTGCCTTGAAGCGATTATCTGGGCCGCTGCAGCGAGACGCTTGTCCCATCGTACATGGGCAGAACCAACGACTTCAGAAGTCGTTGGGCAGAACGAACCACAAAAAAGGGGAAGAGAAGACAGAAGACAAAAACATACGCTTTTTGGTCAAAGAGAGCCCAAGCTGCGTTTGAGTCTCGCGTCGACGCAGAAGTCAAGAAAAGAGTGCAAGTACTTCAGGCTGCACAAAACAACTAGACAGCGGTCTGCGGTCTAGTTGTTCTAGTTGTCTAGAGTTCACCGCAGCGAGAGCGGAGATAGGACAAACCCGTCGCAACCGTGTATTCACCTCTGGTAGTAGCTCCAGATTTTTACCCTTTTTTATTTTTTTTTCTCTTTCTTTTTCGTAACCACTAGTGCGGAGACACGCGGGTAGGACGGACGAGTTGCCGCGATCCTACCCTGTGACCAAGAGGCCTTCGGAAGGTAACCCGGTACCATAGAGTGTCTGGTTTCAGATTCCTCTCCTGCTTGGGACCGGAACCCCTGAACAAAAAAAAAAAAAATGCAGAGCTAGCATGCGCATTGACGTAAATTGAGATTGTTATTGTCAAGAAGTTGGGTTATAATGTTGAATTTTGATTGGATTGACTGTTCACTAATTATTAATTCTGAAATCTGCCTTCTTCCATAATATACCATGAATATTATAACTACTGTTTGTTTGTTTCCAAAACATCAGATTATTGATAGGGTTAAGTTGAAAAGACGAATATCTTTCAAGTTCGGGTGGTACCATTTTACACGGCTTGGCAAGACCGAGTTGGAGCAGATTAATTCCAAAACACCACCAATCAAAAGCGAGTGGTATATGTATATTGTGGTTTGTCAAACCAGGAGCCACGTGAACACACTGATTGTGTTTGCTTGTTGACACTTAGTTCAGATTAGATTTTCCTAATCTCTATTCTCTTGTGAAAATATTCCATCTTGCATGATGAGTGATAAAGAACTTTTGAAAACCGAAATCGGTACCTGAATCGGTTCCAACCATGTAGATGCGATTCTGGGATCGTACCTAATAGAAATTATGAAAATCTAGATCATGCGCAATTAGTCGGTCCTAACTGTTACGATTCCAATTCTGTATAAGTTGGAACAAACTAAAGTACTCTCCATAGTATTCACGTTGTGTTTATTTGTTGATACCTATGTACTAAATTAGTAACTTCAGTTTAAATTTTCGTCTTTTCTTCGTTTTGAAAGGTGCAAATCTTCCATCATAATGGGTGATGAGGAAGGTTTAAAATCCGATTCCGGCTCTGGTACACTTTAGGACCCCTCGAATTTCGCACTTTCGTGAAATCTTGTACGTTTGTGCAAAAAAATGTATGGAAAAAAAAAAAAAAGTTTGTGTTAGTTGAGTTAGTTTCGGTTAGTTTGGGTTAGTTTGTGTTTGGCAAAAAAAATTGATGTCTCCTTAGCGACATCATCTCTCTATATGGTTTCGGTTTCATTTCACTCTTGGGTTAGTTTGGGTTGGTTTGGGTTAGTTTGGGTTAGTTTGGGTTAGTTTGGATTAGTTTGGGTTAGTTTGGGTTAGTTTGTGTTTGGCAAAAAAATTTGATGTCGCATATGGTTTCGGTTTCATTTCACTCTTGGGTTAGTTTGGGTTAGTTTGTGTTTGGCAAAAAAATTTGATGTCGCCTTAGCGACATCATCTCTCTTCATGGTTTCGGTTTCATTTCACTCTTGGGTTAGTTTGGGTTAGTTTGGGTTTGGCAAAAAAATTTGATGTCGCCTTACCACACATTTCACTCTTGGGTTAGTTTGGGTTAGTTTAGTTGCTAGGTAGCAATAAAAAAAAAAAAAAAAAAAAAAAACGAGACTTTTGAAGTGTCGTATTTTTTTCAAAACCTCATATTCCATGAATTTTTTTGTTCAAATCTCCTCTATAACCTATTCTCTATCTATTGTATAAAAAATAAAGTGCGAATTCGTGGGGTCCTAATATGTACCAGACGAGACGACGGCTCAGGTACACTTTAGGACCCGTCGAGGACTTTTGAAGTGTCTTGTTTTTTTCAAAACCTCATATTCCCTAAATTTTTTTCTTCAAATCTCCTTTATAACCTCTTCTCTATCTATTGTATAAAAAATAAAGTGCAAATTCGTGGGGTCCTAATATGTACCAGACCCTCCGATTCCTAAAATCGGTACCTTCCTAAGTCCGTGCAAAGCATAGGTGTGATCTGGGATCGTGATGGAAATGATGGAAGTCTGGAGAAAGCGCATACCTAATTCAATTCTAACAGTTCTAATAACCGTTCCGGAACGGTATCACAACACACAACCTTCAACAATGAACATGAACAATGATTAAGGTGGATAGGTAGAAAGTTGAAGGTGAGTACCTACCTACCTATTTCATATGAAATGATTCAAGAAACATGACAATTTCACAGTGACATTTTTCTATAGCTTTTCAATATCGTTCAAACTTTCAAACGTATACATAGGTTATTTCCAATTCCCACATCTAAACTATTCTAAACAGTCTGACCTACGGGAATTATTAGATGTTTCGATGTTTGATGTTTGTTTGATTTTTGATGTTATTGTGATGTGAATGCTAAAAATAGGATGTATACAGTGTTGCCAATTGGTCTAGATCAATTTTACTCTCAAGCGTTTCCAAAGTTGCTCACAATATGAACAGAATATTTAAATGCAGTTATAAAAATTAAACAGTACCTATCCGAAACCTTTATAGGTTACTGATTATATCTCATGAACTATTGTAGGTAGATTCGCCTTGATATAGGTACGCAATTTTATCACTTTCAAACTAGTAATGTAAATGTAATAAATAAAGTACCTACTCATTATTGTTCGCAAAAATTATTTCCAGCACGCATCCTAAAACTTACTGGTTTATTGTAAATTGCAAATTATCAATCTATAGAACTTATCCTCAATTATAAATATCCGTACCTAAGTAGAGAAAAACAGGAAACGGTGAAAGACCCGATTTATTGTTTTACTTACCTACCTACGATTATACGATTATTACATAGTTTTTTTTTTCAATTTTTTTTCTATTTTATTACGTAAGATATTATGGAAGACATACAGAGTTATAATAATAATATGTTCATTTTACTGCTCGCCAAAAAAATATTGTAAGTAATGTAATATAATATAGCACTTATGTAGGTATCATTAACTGGAAACAATAAACTCATAGGTACCTAGGTAGATACTTGCAAAAAATTCCTGAAATCATAAACAAAATTCAGCCGAAAACCGGCCCTGAACAAGTTTTATTGCGGAGACAAGTTGGAAAAAGACGATCGATTTCCAAGGGGTGTACGAAACTTAAATGACGAATCTCAGCCGGAATTTCCGATCGGCGACACCTGGTATACATACTATTAAGACCAGAGCGGGACTGGGAATGCGGCGAGCTGGAGCCACTTTTGACGACGGGTGAACCTTCTTGTCTTTGGTTAATATTCGGTGGAATGGTATCTTTCTTATGATCTTGTGAGTAGGAAAGATGCGGTTCTCGCGATCTGTGCAACTTTTTCGAAAAACGAACGCTGCATGCCACCAACCGAGCCACCCACAAACAACAGGTGTGTTTGTTTTTGTTATGCTCCACTAGTGCAAACTTTTTCACACTCTTCTACACTGCAACACTCAGTGTGTCTTTGTTTTTTAGAATAGAGTATCTTTACTAAACGTACTAACGCGTTTGGTGAGTTTCCTTTACACTGGTAGCCATTAGTTACAAAAATCAATCTGCTCTATGTGCATCACACTATCCGACACCGAAATAGCAAACACACCTAACATCTTCATGTTTCACTTCGTTTACGATAAACCCACCACGTGAGCGAAATTGAAAATTATCCATTTTCGAAACATCCACTAGTACCATGCTGGCTGACTGATGATTCCTATTCGGTATAAAATCGGTATCAGGAGGGTGCTTCTCCCATAAATATGTAACTCTCGACATTTACGGTTCTGTATCAACCTTTCCGTTTAACTCAACATCGAATAACTGTAAAATGATGTGTCTTTACATCTACAATATATTGATCATCTTATTGTCTATAATTTATTTTGTGTTTATAATCATTTCAATGTTCTATTCAAAATAGAGCGTACAAATTTTCACAAAGAATGGAAAAAAGTGGAATTACTTACAGGTTGGCAACCTCGCAAATAATCATTCATTACTGCTATCAGTAATTTGAGTATGCGCGAGGCGGAGCCAGAGATGAACCGTTAGCAAGCGTACGCCTGTCTTTTTCTAACCCGAAGCGACCGTTCCTGTTTTTAGAAAGATGGATTGTTCCGGACCTGTTTCATGTAGAAGTTCAACCAAGATGTCCACGAATTGGCGCTTTTCATCATATAGTATTATTTGTATTTTCTGCGTTGAATTCCGTTCGCAGTGAGCAGTGATTGACCGGCAGAACTTTTGGTTTCATTTTAAGTGTGGTGATTTTGTGAAAAAGCTTTTGCTTCCGAGTCGAAGTTGGCAAATTGAAAATCATTACTAAATTACGTACCACGTTTCGGTTTGGAAAACACGTTTAAATCATGAAGAAATAGTGAATTTCACCATATTTACAAAAAAGTGACATTAGAATCTATGTAGATTCGCCTGGTAGTGGTCTATTGTTTCTTTTTAAGGGTGAAGGAACTCCATCTGGTGATTGGAAATTGCCTTGAATGGATTCATTTGTGGAAAAAGTGATTGTGATGTGTTGAATACTGTTCAAAGTGATGTGAGCTTCGACAATATTTTTATTTTCATCGATGTGTGTGCTATGGAAGTACGTTCCATGAGATTAGATCATGGGCCCATACAGACTAACACCATGTCTTATACTCAAAGGCAACCCCAAAATCATAGGTAAGCTAACTCCTCGGCTAACTCTTACCTTATCCTGTAGTCTATCTGTAGGTGATGGTCAATGTCAGTGATATGAATTATGAATGTAACACAGCTCCTCCAGTTTTGGTTTGGAAGCATTAAATACAGTTCCAATTACAAATCTATCATTAAAATGATTTGAATATCACAAGGCAAATTTTATTGTCTACCTAACAATAATTATTTAATAAGAGCGGCTCAAATAACACGAACCTCAGAATACGATTCAACGGCTTTTCACTACCCAAGTAGGTACATGTCACATCACGTAGATTCCATAAAAATAATAATAAATAGTTGTCAATTAACTTGATAATGCTATTAGGTACCTACCTATTTGATTACCTATCTGGGTTTACTTTTAATACATGAATCTTTTACTTATAGGTAAGTACCTACATACCTCCTATTTAAATCAACTAAATCTTTCTCTTCATTGTAATGAATAATAAAATAAACAAGTCTTTATTCAGCAATCTCTGCCAGTTACAACAAAAACATTTTTAGAATGTTTCTAGAGCTAGTCCCGATGTACATAAACGCTCTTTGTCGGTGGTTTAAATTCTTATTAAAAAAAATCTGAAAACGTGATTCGTGGTCAGTATTAATTTTTGAAAATTAATCTCGCAGTCAGCGAACTCGGCAACTCTTTATGACGGGTCCACACTAAACCGACAAAACCAACAACAAAACAGAAACAAGAAGACCAAACTACTGGTTTTTGAATATACCTAATAAATATATATAATACAGGGGCGTTCGGTGACATTTCAAATAAGGGAAGCAAATATGAGGGACTCACCTTCCTATTAGCAAAGTTTACTATTAGTAAACTTTGCTATTAGTAGTGTTTTTTTTTTTTAATAGGTTTTGGCAGAATAATAGCAATTAAACGAGTCTGTTGAATTTCAGATTTAATTCGGTTCAAATATAATAGCAGCAGCCGAAATTAACTCATAGTATTTTTCGCGTGATATGAAATCGTATCATACATACCTATCCCGTGAAAAACGATTGACTGTTTAAGGTAGGTATGATTTTTTAAACAGAGCTTGTATTTGACTATTAAATAAACCCCGAAATAAACTAGGTCTTGGAAGTTATCTCGATTTGTAGATAGACTGATCAAGAAAACACACAACATCGATTTATCTTTTCAATAAGTTCTTATTTTTATCCTGTCATTGTATTGGCGATGACTATAGCTTCTATCTGCTTGTCAATTATTACCAAAGACACCGGGAAAGACACTTATTGCTTTTAAAATGGCCTGTAAATTCGCTTTAGACAAAACAGGCCAACAAAACAATTGATCTACCCTTATTTTCACAACCAGTGGTCCATTACCTATTATTTATAAGTCTTTTCCGCCTTGAAATGTGGAGTGCATTACATGTTTTGTAGTCGACTTTTCCATAAGAAGCTTTGGCAATAATAATAGTCAGTTTTTTGCAAAAAGTTGAGTAAAATTGAGAATCCTCTAGTCAATAAAAAGCACACAACACAATCACAAACATCACCAGCACCACTTGTTTGTAACTGGTCACTTGCTCCAACGCGTTATCAGATGAGTTTGCCATATCCAATAATATCCTTAAAATCAATGTATTTAACACAACCAATTGCTTATTTTTATGAAATCATCAGAGACCTTCGCTTCACATTTTGCACGTGCACATATAATCCTCAACAGTACTCAACACCGAATAGTAAAAACACGTACGTCGCATTGTATTGTTGCGTAATATGCGGCTAGTATTTAACCGAAACAATTAAATCCACAGAATTTCACAGCAGCACCGAACAGCAGTAAGTAGCTCTAGGCGCTTTCCGAAAAAGTGATCGAGTTGCTCGGATCATCATTTTCTTAAACGCCTTCTGTCTACAGATCTATGAGTATAGGGGGGCGCTATTTGAAAATTGTTAGTTTTAGTTTCAATGTTATTCTTTTTGATTTTTCAAATACGTTGGTAGTTAGTTCTTTCAAACATCGGTTAGTTACATGGCCCTGAATAATAAACAAAGAAAAATCGTCAACTGCTGTCCACATCAAAAATTCGATAGGAAAGCAAAAGCATCGAGAAAAGCATCTAGTCAACATTGTGATGTGATCAGCCTCGGATCAGCATGAAAATGTGGTGTAGCTAGGATTCAAAATGTAGAATTTCAACAAAACCACGACTTATTTCCTATGAATATTTCTATTCTTAGCTCAAAAGAAAACATTATTTTTGGTTAGACCGAGGGTTGGACAGACCTTAAAGAACCGACAAAAAATATAGGTATGTAGAGGAATTATTGGAAGATTTACGAAAGACGATACCGGGGACTATACGGTAGGAAAGTAGGTATAAGTGGGGTAAATGCCAAGAGAAATGCTATCCAGCTTTGTGTCAGCTTTTTTAATGCGATTCTTGTAACCAGAATATCCGATGTGCCATAAAAATCCTGTTCGATCAATCTTCACGTATTTTCAACAAATGTATTATTGAGGCCCCAATTGAGACCTTTACCTCGTCTTTACCGAAACGCGAGGGGAAAATAAAATGTTGCTGAAACCAACAAAACAAAATACTCTGTTGCTCATCGAGTTGCTCAAATATTTACTCTCGTTTCTTGTTTCAAAAATGTTGGAAATCATCGATTTGCTGTTTTGTTAGTTGAGTGTGGAGTGTGGAACCGACATTGTAATTATGGGTTAGTTTGCAAGACCCGAGGCAAGTCCCATGTCTTGGATAAAAAAACTTGAAAAACTAGCTTCAACAACAGTTTGAAGTCGACCATTTCATCAAAATTCTTGATAGTACTTGATATTGAATGATCCGCTTTCTTTATGCTTCTCATTGAAATAGAAGTGCCTTTTTTTAAGGGAAGTACCTACTTATACAGGGTGCCTCAGATTAAGTCGGCACTATTGTTAACTTCTTTATTGTTGAAGATACGGGGTCGTTCAAATGAGAGAACTAGTAGTATTTTTTCCGCTGATTAACGTGGTATTAACAGAATAACAATCGAACACCAAGCTCTCGATTAAATTAAAAAAATGTATTTTTTTTGAATGGGTCATTTTGATGAGGAATTTTTTGGAAACTTGGCCATGAAATTTAAAATATTGACAAAATAATACATATCGGTTGCCATATTTGCTATCAAAGTTATTATATCGTTCTAAACGTATTTTGTTTGTTAAGCTCATCTTGAAACAATTAAAAATTAAATCATTGAATTTTGTTACTTTGACGTTTATAAATTAGTCAAGGAAAATACGCATAACCAAGCGCATAACTCCGTTATTTTTGGTTTCAGGAAAAAAATCATAATAACCTTTCATGTTCAGAAAAGAGTGGCTGATCAATTATGATGAAAATATACACGGTGACCCATTAAAAAAAAAATACGTTTTTTGGAATAAATCGAGAACGCATTGTTCAATTGTTTTTTTGACAGCATAATGTCAATCCGCAGAAAAAATACTACTAGTTCTCTTTCTCGTTCTCTTATTTAAACGACCTCGTATCTTCAATAATAAAGAAGTTAGCCCGGAAGTTAGCAATAGTGCCGACTTGATTGGAGGCACCCTGTATAGTGCAATCATGCAAAAATCAGTTTCTTAAATTATTGTTTTTTCCAAGGGGGTAACATCATTGCAAAATTTGTGACAGTATTGCGACAATCCCCATGATTGTCCTACGATTGTTGCGATTTCAACGACAATCGGTCATTGCGACACGATTGTGAGATTTTTTAAGGATATTGGGTTGTGATTGCTTATGATTGTGGATGATTGCAGTCGATTGTATCGATTGCGAACGATTGTTGAGGGATTGTGAGTGAATGAACATTTTTGATAGCTGCTTGGAATACAGGTTGAAATACTATCACAGCAAGTATTACGATGACAAATTTCCCGACATATTTATGGATTTTGTATCATTGTCACTTGTTAGTGAGCAAATAGTTAAGTATCTACGAGAATATTTATGAACACAAATAAAAGTATCAGCCTCGTTAAATAAAAATATCTATTCAGAAAAACATAAGTACCCTGTACTTATTTTCCCATTTCCCATTTTCGTTGGAATAACCCCCAATTGCAACGAAAATGGGACTCGATTATTACGAAAGATAAAACCTTTCGGTTTTGACGAACCTAAGCTAGGTACAGAGCTACAGGGAGATTTAAAAAAAAATGCATTTTTGGACACCCGTGTCAAAAACTAAGAGGCCTATGAGATTTTTGTAAGTCGTCGTCAGATTTCGTCCAAACCGCAAGAGTCTATCTTTAGTAATAACCGACAATTGGGGATTCCCAATTGCAACCAGAATGGGACACTCTCTACACATATATTTTTGAAAACGATGTTGAATGTTTGAATCTTTTTTCAGAATCTTAAACTTATTTTCAATGTTCACCTTGTTTCACCTTTTAATACGAAAAGGTCCATATCCTTGCAGAGTAATGGGAGAATGACCGTATAAAATATATTTTTTTTGCAATTAATTATACTTATATCCTCCTTTTGCCAAACGTAATCATCAAGGTCTCTCCTCGACATGATTGTTGGATAGCGACATTGATTGTGGGATTACTAATGGGATTGCGTGATTGTTTGAAGTGATTGTATGATTGTAAACGCGATTGTGAGACTGAGACTATACGCTTGCGCATGCGCAGTTGCACTTGAAAGGAGGTGGGGTACGACTGCATGCGCGATTTCCAACATGATTGTTTGATAACGACATTGATTGTCGGATTGCCGATGCGATTGTGAGATTGTTTCAAGTGATTGTATGATTGTTAACACGATTGTGTAACTGCCACAGCGATTTTCATGGTAATCGAAGGGATTGTGAGCGATTGCTGACCATTCGTGACAGTATTGCGAGATGATGTTACCCCCTCGGTTTTTTCATACTTATATGTATGTATTTTTTCGTGTATTTTGTGGTAGGCAGGGTGGTAGGTATCTCGATTTCTAACTTGAGTAGATAGTTTTTTTTGTCTGTGGGTTTGTTGGCGATTTGGCATCGGATTTAAGTAGCAACCAGAATCCAAAATGAGCCTTCAAAATTTGAAAATTCGTGAACCATTCTCTCGCTATTTTTGATGTCTTAAAAGAGAAGGTAGGTCTTGGTAGGTACTTATGTATTTTACCGAGTATTTCACTGAAGATGTTTTTAAGTGGAAATTGAAAAGCCAAATATGTACATGCTATGCCAGAATATCAAAAATGCTTAGGAATTCCATTTATTAAAACAGGTTGATTCTAGAATTGATCAATGCGGGATTCAGTGTTTTTGGGTTGGCATCATGAATATTTTTTCCGAGATTAAGTATTTCTGTGTTGGTAAAAGAGAGTGTATGTATTGGGATTCGAATTAGAGTATAAGTTGTTTGATGTTTTACGACGCTATAGATATTTCAAGTGTTCAATAGGAATTACGTGATTGTTTAATGCTTGGTTTAATGTCACTCAATCAACAGCAAAGAAAATGTAAAGTTGCCCCTTTCAAGGTAAATAACATAACATATGTATTGATTGCACGCGAATCCATAAACAGTTTGTATCGTATCAGAAAGCTAAAAGTAAATATGAAGGATATTGGCTATCCATAATATGCAAGTTTTTTAGCATCAGACAATTATTGACTGTATCGACACCAATTTTGAATTTACTGCAGTTTTGCCTCGAGTTTTGCAGAACATCATATCTCTGATCATCGACACCAAAAAATAATGATCATGCAGAACACCACCGCCTTAAAATAATTGCCAACTGCCACGAACGATACCTGAATACGATCAAAGATATTGATCGAAACGTCATGTAAGCACAATGAACTCAAGACGATGAAAGTCCAAAAATCTGTTTCAGGAGTCTGCTCACCACACAAGTGATGATGACATTTATGTAGAAAGAACGGTTTCGTGCTATGCAAACATCTGAAAGAGGAATATATTTCTAATATCGCCGTGGAGGTGATAATAATTCGAGTAATAAACACAGGGAACTATGAATCATAGAATATTGACGTTGTTGATTAGAATTCTACCTTAGTTTCTACCAATAGTCCAGATTTGAATAAAAGAGTATTCCGTTGGTTAAAGGTTGAAAGAAATAACCGAGGAAATAACAAAGATGTCTCAAGAAATACCAGAGATTGAACTGAACACCGAGAGCACACAAGAGTATTGTTCACAAAAAGCAAAATAATAGGATTGGAAATAATTCTTGAACGGGGTTGTATCAATAATGAGAAAGATGAAACACGACACTATGCAGAAACCTCGGCAGAAACTCGTGGGCGAATGTGTTGAGGTTTAAAATATTCAGTTCGGACAATGAAGAAATACACCCATTCCACAGCTTAAGTTTAACGTTTAACGCTGATAATAACAAGAATGAGAGAACCGTGGAGAGAACCAGAATAGAATCCGGATTCTGGAACTTATAAACATTTTATATTTGAGAACGTAGTTCCCAGTTTGAAAGTTAATCAACAAATAAGGTGAATTCATATATCACATAAGTCGAGACATAAGTATAAGAGCTGTTTAGTATGATTGGCTGATGTGCTCTCGGGCTGTGCTGTATCTACCTTAATCTCGACCTTAATTATTACTTCAATACTTGGCCAATGGAAAAATCCCCCAAGAATTAAAACTCGTGTGATAATACCGGTGCTAATGGTAAATGAACCATCACTTACCTAAGATTAGCTCTCGGATAAGCTATAGATTAGATCATTGAAACGGAGATTGAAACAATCAATTTCGATCAATTAAGGGAGTAGTTTCAGGAAAACCAGCTACTGTTGAGAGGGCAATCAGCTTTTAAAAGTAAACAAGCATGTGATTCAACTATCAAGAAAGTGTACTTTTGTGAAAACTGGAGAAAAAGTCCAATGATGACAAAATATTGATTGGTGTTTTTGTGGACCTTCAGATTTGCTTTATTTCTCCTGTTCCCTACATTGTTTATCATAAGTATGAGCATAGAGAATAAAGGGGAATATTTCTCAACAAACTTAACCCCCAGGCACCTTAATAAAGAAAGTTTGGTTTTGCCTGACTCAATCACTGTTTAACGAAAATATACCAGGAACTATAAGCGAACAATAGGAAAAGTGTTCTCAGTGTACGGATGCCAAGAAGCGCCTCAGGTCTTGTTTTGATCGGTAGATAGACATGATTTTTATAAGGCAGGGTGAACTAAACTATTTGCAGATGAAATATGAAATGGATTGAAATTATATCAATGCGAGTTTAAAAATGGAATACTTGGTGTTTTATTTAGCACTTGGCTATACTTAACACCTCGCTTAACACCTAGGTTGGAATAAAAGTCCAAGTTTCTCAAAATACTTTAATCCGAATTTTTTTAATTAATTCACTTTTCACGAGACTTTTTACCTGAATTCAGAACTACCAGTTTTGGGCCAATGCCTTGAAGTTCATGCCGACACATAATCAAGTACATAATTATTTTTTCTGACAGATACTATGGGTGACTTACATATGTATATTTATCGAGATATTTATATTAAGCGACAATCCGAGCGACAATCCGATATCAAATTTTTTGCAATCTACTTATCAATGGACCACTCGCTGAACCCACTTCCATAGCCATACACTTAATTTTCAAGGCATCAAGTTTTAGCTTATTTCCGAGGTTATTTCAAAGTTTAACCAACGATATAATGGAGAAAGCCCACTATTCAAAATAGATATAAACTCGATAATCGATGTAATTCTTCCAAACTCAGATATAAAAGTATCACTCGGAGTATCATATACAGGGTGTTTATTAATTGAATGCCGATACTTGGATGATTTTAAGACAAAAAGTTCATATGAACATAGGACCGCAAGAGCTTAATTTTCAAGATACAGGGTGTTGAAATATTAAAAAATAAATGATTTTTTTATAATTACTTTGATACTATTCCAGATATCTTTATGAAATTTGGTACACGTCTTCTAGGCTTCAATATGCATTTTGTGATGTACAAACAATTTCATTATTTTTACCAGTGGCGTCCGTACGGGCTTTGCACTCAATATTTTTGGAAAAAAAACTTGTACGCCACTGCTTCCTTCCGAAATAAAAATCATTTTTAAAATCTCTATTTAGAGATTCTGAGCCAATTCGTTCTCTTGATTTTTTTCCGTCCGGCGCATGGTTTTCGCTTAAAAAAATAAAATCTACTTAATTGCATTGACACCCT
Organism: Orchestes rusci; assembly: GCA_958502075.1. Lineage (NCBI taxonomy): Eukaryota > Metazoa > Arthropoda > Insecta > Coleoptera > Curculionidae > Orchestes > Orchestes rusci. The sequence goes on from OY293303.1 coordinate 68,562,520, forward strand.
GCTGTGTCATCCAATATTTTTAAATCAGTGGCGCCCTCTCTAACTTTAGCATGCATTTTGATGCATAGAAGACGTGTACCAAATTTCAAAAAGATATCTGGAATAGGTAGGTAGTATCAAAGTGATGATAAAAAAAAATTTTTTTTTCAAATTTCAACACCCTGTATCTTAAAATCTATGCTCTTGCGGACCTATGTCCATATGAACTTTTTGTCTTAAAATCATCCAAGGATCACCCTTAAGTATCAGCATTCAATTAATAAACACCCTGTATAAGCAAATTCTACACAACCTCAAGCCTCTACTCAAATCATAATTATAGATCACAAATAAACAAGCTACCTTGGGTGGGGTGCACGGTGCACGGTACACGGTACACCCGGAACAGTATGTACTCGGTAGAACACCTTCCTTCTTCTTCGATGCCCAAATGGTCCCTTCGGTCAGATCTTCTCTTCTCTCTGTCTCCAAAAACCATCATATAGCCTTCTGAAGGGTGATTCAATTTGAGTTTCCACATAATCAGATTTTTGAGTTTACTCTTTTACAATTATGAATGAAAGATGATATCTGGCAAATGACCACCGCGGCTCATGTTAAATGACGTAATGCGTTTATCGAAATTTTCGACTATACTCTGCGGCATAAATCAGGTTCTATGTCAGCTATTTCGCGTCTGATTTCCTGTTATAGCTCTGCACTAGTGTTTGGTTTATTCTTGTAGACTTCTCTTCAGATACCCCCTTAAAAAAAATCTGTGGGTTTTTGAACCACATTCCAAATTGTCCTCTCAGAAGGTCGATTTAGCGCACCAAAGAACTCACGTAGAGCACGAAATACATTTTTCCTCGACCGGCCATTTTCATAATGTGCTTGGATAATTTTAACGCGTTGTTTCGTGGTGTATTGCTCTCGGTATTGCTCCATTACTAATTTTGTTTATGTTTCTAGGTTAGAAGCTGGGTTAGAAGATTAACATTGCCGTTGACGAATACATTTATTAAACATGTACATAAAAATATTTAGGATTGTAATGTGGAAACTCAATTTGAATCACCCTATACAGGGTGTCCCAGCAAGGGTGGCCACCGGCCATATCTCGGAAACTACTGGACCTAAAAGTTCAGGAAAAAAAATATGATCACTAAAGTGGCCACGAGAAAATGCTGGAAAATATTTTTAACTTCGAAATTTTGCCGCTAGGGGGCGCAATCAAAGCTTAAATATTATAATTCGAAATTTCTCCGGATATTCTCAGATTGAGGTATATCTTTATCAACATGGTTAGAAAACCTAGACAATTTCACAAATAACTAGTCCAAATTATGTAAAATTTAATGTTTTAAGGTTTTTAAGGTTTTTTTTTTTTAAAGTTTTTTTTTTTTTTTTTTTTTTTAGGTTTTTTTCTTGTAAATTTGATCTTCATTTCGATTCTGTTATCAGAATTATACCGTACCATTTAAATTTTTGCGGTGAAACGAAAATAACAGTTTTTAATTCAAATTACGCCTTCTAGCAACTTTTCTGGAGACAATCACGCATCACTGGATACGATGTTCGAAAGTACTCACATTTATCTTCAAAACAAGCCTATACGCAACAAAATCGGACAAGTCGTTTATAAGTTACAGCCACTTGAACAATTACACTTTCACTACCTTCCCCTACTCACACGAAGATCGGTACGCCAATGAGCCCTGTACCAAAAAGACGTGAAATTGTCTAGGTTTTCTAACCATGTTGATAAAGATATACCTCAATCTGAGAATTTCCGGAGAAATTTCGAATTTTAATATTTAAGCTTTGATTGCGCCCCCTAGCGGAAAAATTTCGAAGTTATAAATATTTCCCAGCATTTTCTCGTGGCCACTTAAGTGATAATTTTTTTTTTCCTGAACATTTAGGTCCAGTAGTTTCTGAGATATGGCCGGTGGCCACCCTTGCTGGGACACCCTGTATATTATAAACTTTGTCATAAAAAATAAACTGATAGGTACTTACCCTCGTACTTACCTAACTAATATACTAATGATTCATCTGTGGAACTAGTCACCAATTAATACATACTTGAGCTTGCGTTGCCTTAGGTTAGATTCGCATAGTGCACTGAAAAAGAGGCAAAATGTTTCAAATTTTTTTTTTGGTGTACAACCGTATGGGATGTTTATAAAATGATAGACTAGGTCTCTGGGCATTGGAAATCGGAAATTACAACATTTTTTATCAGGGCCGATTTTTTTTATCGCGGAATATGTCTTAAATATTTCAAAAGTGTGTTTCACTCGGTGTTTCATTACTTTTTCACACATACTTCGCCATATCTCTGGAAAAAATCTAGATATCAATAACTTTTTTTTTAATTGATAAAGGACCTATGGGAGAAGGTTACTGGGGTAGTTTCGTTAGTATGAGAAAGTTTCATTGTAAAACTGCGAAAAACTTCAAAATTAACATTTTCTGCAGAGCTATTTTCAGTAAGCGAGAAACTTTTTTATTTAAAAGAATTTTGCTATTTTGCTATACTATCTGCGTATGAAATGAAGCCAAAAGTTCAAAAAAGTTTTTGAAAAAAAAACAGCATTCTAAGTTACCTATATACAGGGTGGCGCATTAGTGTGTGGAAGTCCATTTTCTCCTCGATTTTCTCTCTTGTCAAAAAAAATAGGGAAACATTTCCAAGAATAAACTTATAGGGTTCCACTCGGGGTTCCAGCAGGGTCACAATTAAAAAATATTACTGTGTATACAGAGTGTTCTAGGAAACCGTGGCATCAAAAAATACACTTTTTTAATAGCAACCCCAACTTTTGATTAGAGATTTGGATTCAGCCTCGGATTCAGCATAATATTCTACGAATGATACAGTGGTTTTATTTGCCAGAACGTGCAGTGTTGGCAGCGAGGTTGGCAGGCTATCGAGGATTTGGAGGGGCGTCTCCTCGGGCGTCTCACTATCAAAAAAAATGTACACCTATTCCCGATATTCTCGAATTCCTGAGGCATTCCCGAATTCCACATAAATATTTCCGTATTCCCGAGACATTTCCGAAATCCTCTATAAGCATTCCCGTATTCCCGATATATTTCCGTATTCCCGAGATATTCTCGATATATTTCCGTATTTCCGATATATTCCCGTGATATTCCCCAATTCCTCATAAACATTTCCGTATTTCCGATATATTCCCCAATTCCTCATAAACATTTCCTTATTTTTCAAGACAGCATTCTTGCTGGTTTTATCAAGGAGATATGAAGCTTTGAATTAGAGCATTTTTACAGGGAATCTTATAAAAAATATATACAGTGTGACCAATTTGTTTTCGGGTCTCCCAAAAAAAAAAGTTTAGTAATTCACCGATTTGGTTCCTTTTTTTTAATTGTAGATCTTGACCAACTCTATCCTCTCACTAAAAATGACCTCGCTCATACAAAATCCAAGGTCTACTTCGACAGTTCTCAAGGGCAAAATTTTGACAAACCACAGCGATTTAAAAAAAAATATATATGCACGTCGCTGGATTCAGCATCCTTCAAAACGAGCCTTTACCAAATTTCACCGAAAAAGAAATAAATTCATTTTACAATTTTTTTTATCCTTGCCTGTGGTGAAATCACTTTATAGTAAATATCGATTATAATTTTCAATATTCGCAAAAGAAATGATAGGTGTATTGAAAAAAATGGAGGATTGGGCGAAATTACCAGAATTTAGTTTTTTCATGACCAACTGTGAGGTTTTGAAAAGAAATAAATAATTCATTTTTATTCACGAAATAGTTACTAGCTATTTGATACTTTCTGGTGAAAATTGGTATAGGCCATTTTTGAGGGATGCCGAATCCAGTGGCGAGCATGGGCTTAAAAAATAAAAAAATCACTTATGTGGTTTGTCAAAATTTTGCTCTTAAGAACTGGCAAAGTAGGCCCTGGATTTTGTATGAGCGAGGTCATTTTTAGTGAGAAGATAGAAGATGGAGTTTGTCTAGCTCTACAATTTAAAAAAAAAACTCGAGCCAAATCGGTTGATAAACAAAATTTTTTTCAGGGTGACCCTAGAACAAATGGGCCACACTGTAGGTGGTGCGCCAATTTCTTGGAGCAGTGTAGGATTATTGAACATGTAATGAAGACATTGTCAGTCGTGTAAAAAATATATTTTAAAACAAATTATTGTCTTCTATCCACTTCTATGCTATTTTTTAATTGCGATAAAATTAAAAATGTAATTGCTTAGACCGGACAGAGCGAGGGAAAGTGCGTATCTTATTTTTTTTTAGTAAAACTTCTTTCTGCTTGGAGTTCAGTTGTGAGAATGTCAATCTCGAACACATTCTATAGGTAGGTACTTTAGAAGGTCGCATGTTGAAAAAAGATGGAATGATTCTGACATTGAATAATTATTATTCGAGGAATAATTGGAGCACAAGAATAGAAAATGTCTCGGAAAATGCTATTGAACACCCTGTATAGGATTATGTCCAATTATCTTGCTTACTATTATTATAAAATGCTATTGGAAAATACCTCGGAAAATACCGTATGAAATTTGGAACTAAGGGGGAAAACAACATTCTGCATTCGATGAATGTACCGGCGTTACATTTTCAAGAATTCAGTGTCAAGATTTTATTTTTAAATGGGATACCCACTTTTTTGAATTCCACGTAAGATTCTAGTATCATGTCCTATATACCTAAGTATAAGCGTTTTTGGAATATTTGAGTTTTCATGTCAAAAACGACGTTTGTAAGACTACAATTTAAATGTGAACTTTTCCTAGAAGGAAGCCTTCATTATTCAATCTGTGTTGAAGTTCTTGATGAAAGGGACCCACTTCAATAGATTTTGTTCCACATTTCAATAACTATTAATACAAGGTGGTCAAAAAATAACATTAAATATGAAATTGAGAAAACTGCCGAAAATTATTTTTTTAAATGAAAACCCCCAAAGTTTATTATTTTATGCGTTTTAAACCTTTCTTAAGGATTATATTATTTGAGGCCTAAAGACATTGTTTTATTGATTAATTCAATTCTACAAGAGGTCCTTTTTGTGATTATGGACGATTTTCAACCATATCTTTCCTTATAGGTATAGTCTTATTATAAAATGCTATTAGTAAACTTTGCCGATACTTACTTATTTAAAATTGATAAAATGTTACCTTTGGCTTTGGTTAAGGTAGAGAAAAAAGGTTCATGGATAAACCCAAACATTCGAAATTCAACTCGGAAAGAGATGGAGCCTCGGATGGAGCTTAGAATAGCTATTTACCCAGGTATTTACCTAACAAGTGCGGAAAATTAGTTTTTTCTACAACCGAGCGCAAAGTACCATGTTTGCGCATCAAAAAGGAAGCGCAAAGTGTCACTTTTCCGCGGAGTCTACTTTGTCGCTCGCCGAGCGGCAAAGTAACTTTGTCGCTCGCTGAATATGGAAACCATATTAGAAAAATGTCAAAAGTTTCTGCGACATTTGACAGCACAGTGAGCATTGAACGACATAATGGATTAAAGATGTATCACCAAGAACACTTCTTTTATGAAATGATAATGAAATTAAAACTGAGAAATACAAGTAGGGTTAATTATAACCAAATATTTGTTGTTGTTCACCGCTATGCAAGTTCAAAATGCGTTACTAGATGTCACCCCTTTTGTCAACTTCTCCCAATCTAAATTACTGAACAGCATTTAACAGATTATGTCAACAGTTTCATGAACAACGCGTATTCGAAGATCGTCATCGAAAATAAAAATATCTATTTCAATACAACTCATGTTTTTCTAAAATCTGCGGTTGTAGAAAAAATCTTGTGTGTAATTCGAGTGCAAAGTGAGATTGCCGCTCTCGCAAGGTAGCCGCGCTCCGCTACGCTCCTTGCTCAGAGCGGCAATGTATCACTTTGCGCTCTTAATACACAAATAGCTATTTCCGCACGAGTCTGCCGTTCACCCAACGACGCGTAGCGGAGTTCGGTGAAGCCGCAGAGGGCGGAAATAGTTATTTTCCAAACAAGTTCGCAAAGTGATGCTTTCCCGCACGCAAAAGCAGTTAGACGAACGACGCGAAGTGGAGTTCGGATATGCTTTGAGCGCGGGAAAGACACTTTGCGAACGTTTTAGGAACAATATTTTTTCTACGAGGAGTTCGGATATGCTTTAAGGGCGGAAAAGACACTTTGCGAACGTCTTAGGAACAATATTTTTTCTACGAGCGTTCACAGATTACACACGAAAAACTTTAGATAATATATTATTTGAACGCACTTAAAAACATAGAACTTGAGAATAATGATTATTTATGGTTAACAATATATTAATATTGAAAGAACGGTTTGTGGCGGCAGCTGGAAATTGGATAATATGAGTATAATCAAAATCATAATTGATTTATTTTATAGCCGATTGAAAGTCGTTATTATCAATGTTTGTTTACGTTACTGCCGAATGCGTTTTTAACGCAAAAAAAGAATTGTGTGCATTATCTACAGTTTGGTTGGAATGGAAACGAAGTTTAAAACAACAAATTGGTAGGTAGTTATTCGAGTTGACATTTGAGTGATTTTCCCGCACTAGTGCGGGAAAAGGTTACTTTGCACACGCAAATGAGTGTGCGAAGTGGTTACTTTGCGCACGCTCGTAGAAAAAACATTTTCCGCAAGTGTCAGGTACAATAGTTTTTGTACAGACGTGCGGAATTATGTATATAATTCGTAATTTAAAAGTTTTTATTAAACCAAATTATATGACAAATAATAATAAATGTCGAAATGTGTAACTAAGCGGCCATAGTAACCTGGAAACCTGAGCGCGTATTCTGTAACTTCATAGAGTAGAAATTTCTTTCTATAAAAAATAGAGAGGAAATTTCTTTCTATTCCTTGAACCTATTCTATACCATTCTCTCTATGACAGGTCGGGTATGCTCGGTTATAGAAATACGTGTATTATCCAATTTGAAAACGTTGATCTCTTTCTAGGGGAATTTGGGGTATCTTTTCGATTATGTTGGCAACATTGTGTATTTTCCAGGTTTTGCTAGGTTATGTTATTACGAGTGTTATTATTTATATTTTTATTCGATTCATTCGAATTTATTTGTGGATTGTGAATGGTATAGTGGATTCTTTATGGAGAATGGTGTTTGTCATGAAAGTTTGAGTTCTGATTCATACAGTTCTCGTTTCCGCCTGCGTTTTGATTCGAGCGTTGTGCAAAAAACCCAAGAGCCCCCAATATTCTTATATGGATGAGAACTAGGGCTGCCAGACCTCTTATTCCGATTTCTTACTGTCCCTCCCGCTTCTGGAACAAAGTCATAATACTCCCCCTTTTGACTAAGAACTCCCGAATAATCCCGAATCTTTAGATTTTTCCCCAAAATCGTCTTATTTTGGTCTCAAAAATATGTGGTGAGATTTTGTAAAAACTTTTTACAGACACCCTGTCTGTACCACGTAAAATACCTATACCTGATTTGTTCAATTTTAGTGATTTTTGTATTTTATTTTCATATTTTATCCTTATTTTTCTTGTAAAGTTCTTGATTAAGTAACCATCAAAGTTTATGATATTTTAGATATATCTTCTTATTACAATAAAGCCAAGATTTTTTCTGTGACTAACTTCTTTTCAACAATCAAACCTCTCGCCTCCCGCTTTTTATTTTTAAAAATCTGACTAGCCCCTTTATCCATATGGGGAGTGAGATCACGAATAAGACCTTGTACTAACTCACAACCGTAATTAGTTTTGCCGTTCTTCATCTTCTACCCTGTTGTATGAAATGTAAAAACAATGGGTCCATATAAGTTCTAATGAACATAATTTAACACGGCTAATCGTTCACAAAAACTACTCCAACTCCCAGTACTCCCTCTGAAACTTGCTTCATAACATTCAAATTTCAAATACATAAATAAATATAAATAGCCTCATGTTTTGGAAAATGTTAACAAACCCCAACAAAGATAAAAATATATTCAATAATGTGCATTAAAAAGAGACAGGGCTAATAGAAACATCATAGCAAGACCCAAAATGGTCTTTCTATTCCTCTCTACCGAACGATGCGTTCGGACGACACGGCCGTTGCCGACGTTCCTACAGAATCGGGTAGTATCATAGATAGTCTAAGATCCGGCATTAGAAATTTCTACCCTCATCTGTTATTTCATTATGATAAAGATTATGTGTTAGATGATCTGTTCATCGATAAATCCCGCATGGGTTGCCTAGCAAAATCACGGGCCTTCACCGTTGAATAATATTTACTTGGATTGATTTTTTTTGATCAACTTCCCTCATTTATTATTTATGAAAATCGATCATTAGTCGAAAGAAAATTGCACAAGGAATTGGAAAAATATAGGTTGCCTACTTTCCTTTGGGTTCAACTATGAGGTTGCCAGGTACAAACAGATGGACAGGCGTCGTTAATATACCCTCATCTGTTTTTTTTTTTTTTTAAGAAAGCTTACTCAATTCCCTATCCAACAGTATAGGGTTGCCTGATCAAAAGTGTGTCCCATCCATGGTTGCCTAATGTCAAAGTTAAATTTTAATTTTTTATTTCTTCAAATAACTTTTGAAATAATAAAGCTAATTTGTTGAAATTCGGTATATAAGGGTGGTTTGACACGCAAAATTCAAATCTGGCCTTGGTATGATTATTACTAGTAGGGAGCGCCACTTACAAACCTTTTCAGTCATTCAAATATTCATAACTTTTTGGTACACACCCGTACATTTTTTTTGAATTGAAAAAGTGTTTTCTCCGTCCTTTTTACACAAAAAATGTATACTTTGTATAGAAGTGGCTGGGAGTAGCCCTATTCGAGATATTTGCTCTTAAAGTAAATGTGGTTTTAAATGGAAAATTTTCAAAATACAAATAGGTACATGACTCGGTACATGAGGGGCTTCGAAAACGCCGTTGTCATGGTAATTTTGACAAGTGACTCAATGTTCAATGTTTCTTTAAAAAAAAACAAGGAAAAGTAGAAAAAAATCAATTAATTGAATTAAATAATAAAAAAATGATAAAAAAATAGATTATTTTTTTTATCAAGAAACATTGAAGATTAAATCGAACTGTCAAAATTACCACGATAACGTCATTTTCAAAGCCCCTCATGTACCTATTTGTATTTTCAAAATTTTCCATTTAAAACCACATTGCATGGTTTACTTTAAGAGCAAATATCTCGAAAAGGGCTACTCCCAGCCACTTCTATAAAGTATACATTTTTTGTGTAAAAAGGACGGAGAAAACACTTTCTCAATTCAAAAAGGATGTACGAGTGTGTACCAAAAAGTTATGAATATTTGAATGACTGAAAAGGTTTGTAAGTGGCGCCCCCTACTAGTAAGAATCATATCAAGACCAGATTTGGATTTTGCGTGTCAAACCACCCTTATATACCGAATTTCAACAAATTAGCTTTATTATTTCAAAAGTTATTTGAAGAAATCAAAAGTTAAAATTTAACTTTGACATTAGGCAACCGTGGATGGGACACACTTTTGATCAGGCAACCCTATACTGTTGGATAGAGAATTAAATAAGCTTTCTTTAAAAAAAAAAACGATCAAATAACAGATGATGGTATATTAACGACGCCTGTCCACCTGTTTGTACCAGGCAACCTTATAGTTATACCCAAAGGAAAGTAGGCAACCTATATTTTTCCAATTCCTTGTGCAATTTTCTTTCGACTAATAATCGATTTTCATAAATAACAAATGAGGGAAGTTGATCAAAAAAAATCAATTCAAGTAAATATTATTCAACGGTGAAGGCCCGTGATTTTGCTAGGCAACCCATGCGGGATTTATCGATGAACAATTCCTTGTGCAATTTTCTTTCGACTAATAATCGATTTTCATAAATAACAAATGAGGGAAGTTGATCAAAAAAAATCAATTCAAGTAAATATTATTCAACGGTGAAGGCCCGTGATTTTGCTAGGCAACCCATGCGGGATTTATCGATGAACAAATTATCTAACATATAATCTTTATCATAATCAAATAACAGATGAGGGTAGATATTTCTAATGCCGGATCTCGTACTAAGAGAGAGTTTATAGAAAGATATTTCTTCTCTATGACGTTACGGAATACGCGCTCTGGTTGCTGTTTGCTTATGATATTGTTAATTTTGACATATCCGTGCGGAAAAATGTTTCCTCACTGGTGCGGGAAATCTGATTTTCTACACGGATATCGTATATCGATATAAAATTAATTTTTTCTACGACCGTGCGCAAAGTAACCACTTCGCACACTCATTTGCGTGTGCAAAGTAGCCTTTTCCCGCACTAGTGCGGGAAAAATTTTTCCCGCACTCAAATGTCAAATCAAATAACTACCTACCAATTTGTTGTTTTAAACTTCGTTTCCATACCAACCAAACTGTAGATAATGCACTTTGTAATGCACAAAATAATGTTCTTGTTACTTTTCCCTTTTCAGTCAAATCAAAATGAAACACACAATTCTTTTTTTGCGTTAAAAACGCATTCGCCAGTAACGTAAACAAACATTGATAATGACGACTTTCAATCGGCATTTGTGAGTTGTTCTTGCTTGATTTCGGTGCAAACTACTGTGTTTATCGAAAATCTTCGAAAGATTTGAGCTGAATACTGGCATCAAAAAAACCTGATCATGTATACAAACAAACGGACAATCAAATTTATAAAAGTATAAACGATTAAACGAAGACTGACTGACGCAGCTGTCTAGAGTGTCATGTCAAATCAAAACAGTGTTGCCAATAGCAGGGAATAAGGCGACAAAAGAGGAAATTTTATGAACAGTGATCGGACATGCCCTTGCATTTCAAATATAAAATAAATCAATTATGATTTTGATTATACCCATATTATCCAATTTCCAGCTGCCGCCACAAATTGTTCTTTCAATATAAATATATTGTTAAGCATAAATAATCATTATTCTCAAGTTCTATGTCTTTAAGTGCGTTGAAATAATATATTATCTAAAGTTTTTCGTGTCTAATCTTTGAACGCTCGTAGAAAAAATATTGTTCCTAAAACGTTCGCAAAGTGTCTTTCCCGCCCTTAAAGCATATCCGAACTCCGCTTCGCGTCGTTCGTCTAACTGCTTTTGCGTGCGGGAAAGCATCACTTTGCGAACTTGTTAGGAAAATAACTATTTCCGCACGGCTGTAAGAAAAATGTTTTTTCACATGTAGACTCAAAATACCAAGTAAAATACATTCGCTCGGCTCTGCAATAAAAATATCAGAAGCCCAGAAAATACAATCAATACCTACATAATTACTTAGTGCACAAACGTGAATACGACATTCCTGATCATGCGATCATACAGTTTGTGACAAGGTTTGTGACAAAACTTGTACGTGGTGATTAATCAATCCATTTATAAAAAAGCGTATTCAGATGAATGGCGTCATATGTGAATTTTAGAGGATCAAAAAAGAGATAAAACCGGGGATAAAACCATATTATAATAATGTAAAAAGTGAAAAGCATGGAGTCCACTTGAAAAGTCCACTTATCTGGTTTATCGAAATATTATGAATCACAGACCTTGGATATTCTCCTCGTGAATATACAGGAACTGACAACGCACTTTATGGAACAACAACGATAAATTTATGGGCGAAATGAATCCACGTAGTATGTATGATGTATGTCAGTGAAAAATAAAAAAAAAATCATAAAAAAGCTGTGCATGATCCAGATTACGAGTATAACCGAGAGTATTACGATCATCTAATCAACATTTTCAAGTGGTATAGTAACAAGGGTTGTGAAAATAATGAAAAAACGTTGATTTATAGAATTCTCGATAGAATTATACAGGGTGTCCCAAAAGTGATACGAATGAAGCAGGAGATAGGTGGGGATGATTTGCAACAAAAAAATTCTTATGAACACCTGTCCGCTTCTTTACTGCTTTCGAGTTATCGCTAATGTGTGTATCTTTTGTTCAGTGATATCGATTATCCGCAAACAAACTTTAGTTGAGAGAAGACATACCACATACCTACGTTTTTTTTTTAAATAATTGTTCACTAATCACTACATTAGTTGAGCTATTTTGCTGCTACGTTAATTCACACATAAAATTTGTTAAAAAAAAAGACAAATATGGAAAAAATGCAATAATTCATGTTTCACTCAATAAGTGGTAATCATTGTACTTCAGAAGGTGACATCTCCTGTGCTAACTATTTCAATATTTAGTCTTTAGTTCAGCAAAAACTCGAGCAAAAACGATCAACACCGTCACAAAAAAAAGTCACAACAACAATGCCACACTTACCATTTTAATTTTGTCTCAATCTTTTTTCAATTCTCAAAATTGGTTCATCAAAAGCGAGATGGTTATCTAAAAATGAATTGAAAAGAGTTGGGTTTGTACCAGGGTTTGTATTTGGAACAAAAAACTTGATGGTTGCCTCCAAAGATCGCTCCAAAGAGATTGGCGTCGTTTAATTTCAGTTATTCCAAGCTGAAAACAATTACAACATAAAATGACGGAAATATCATGAAAATGTCAAATCAGTCAAATATTGCGCGGGTACACCACGAAATGCGGTGATGTCAAGATGTGCCGAGCAAATTTCACTTTGTCGATTCGCATGGCGCCGCCAAAACATACGGCGACAAGAATACCAAAATCGGTTGTGGGTTGTGGGCGTGGGTTCGAGTCCCACTACTGATACATTGGGGAATAAAATTATCTTCCAACAAACGTCAGTACCTTGGTCAGTACTTATCTGTTTTAAAAAATAAATAATGAACAAATGAACCAAGTAATTTCACTGAGGTCAGCTTCACTATTGGCATCTGAAATAAAAAAAAGTGAAGGGGTCCAGTCACTTTCCCTATTGATGTTGAGATAAAATGTGGTATTTGACAAGGTCAAGGTGTTATGGATATAAATAAAATTAAAATCAAAAGAAGAAAAATTATGTGATTGCTAAATCCATTCTACTTTTCGTACCGTAATCGTCAGGTGGTATAAATGCGATAGTCAACCCCCAACTGCAGTGCAACTGCATAATCATACAAAACCTTGGATCAAAGGTTGACCACCAAGGGTTGCGTTGATTTTAATGAATGATTTAAATCACGATTCTAATCAGATGTTTTTTTTTTAATCGTTTATTCAAATCACATGTTTGAAAAATAATCATTTTCCATTCCCTTCTTCCATTTTTAAAAAGTAAAATTGAACTAAGTCATCAAAATACAATTATTTATTCTTGTCGACGCTTTATTTGTTGGTTTTGTTTTTCAAATATGCTTAAATGTCTGTTGAGTTGATATTTACTTAGTCGAGTGAGACAGTAGTTAAGTAGCGTTGTGTTAATGTGCGTATACATTGGCTCGCTGTGCCACGAACGCGCGGCGCGCGCGCACCGTTCCGTTCTAGTTAGAACGTGTCTCCATCTATTTCCTGTCGGTTTTTTGACGCGCCGCTTTGTATTTTGAATGTTCGTTGTTCTATTGGGACGGCAGTGAAAGAAGTTCGTTCTGTGTGAACATTGTCTAGTAGTAAAAATGGAGTGGTCAGAAGAACAAATGGTCGAGCTCATCGATGCTCATCGAAATAAAATATTAAAAAAATACACAATACATGTGAATTGATGCATGCAAGAAGAGACTCAAGTTCAATTTGAGGTGAAAATGACTTATTAGCATATTTTGAATCTAGAACTCTAAACGCAACTATTCAGTGTGTCGAAGATAAGGATGCACAACATGGGGATCTCGGAAACTATAAGAGATACAGTGTCGGTTAAATAAGAAAAAATTGGGCATTTTGATACCCAACAAGATCCCGTTTTACAAATTTGAAAATTCCAAGCCGTTTTGGAAATATCCGATAAAAACCGAAATATTGCGATTTCGTTCTTATTTTTTTTTTAACTTTCGAAAAATATGAAAAAATCGAAAACACTTTTTCAATGTCACTTTTTAAGCTCTACAAAACAACCTTGAGAGATTTTCCGTACGACGTTTCGTTTCGGAGAAACCATCATCAACTTTGTTTTTTTAAATACGGTCCTGGATTTTTTATGATGGATTTTAAGAGCCTCTTATGTTCCTAAACCAACGATGTATCGCACTTATTGAAAAAGAGGTGTTTGTTTTTAATCCTATTAAAAATGTATTTTCTGTCTCTCTCTATGTGTTAGAGAGTTCTTATGGAAAAATCCATCAATATAATTTTTTTGAATAATTGCGATACATTGTTGGTTTAGGAACATATGAGGTTCTTAAAATCCGTCATAAAAAATCCAGGACCGTATTTAAAAAAACAAGGTTGATGATGGTTTCTCCGAAACGAAAACGAAATCGCAATATTTCGGTTTTTATCGGATATTTCCGGAACGGTTCGGAATTTTCAAATTTGTAAAACAGGATCTTGTTGGGTATCAAAATGAACAATTTTTGTCCAATTTAACCGACACTGTATCTCTTATAGTTTCCGAGATCCCCATGCTGTGCATCCTTATCTTGGACACACTGTACATATTTGTGCAGAAACGGACATTGTCCGACTTTCTCCTACGTAACAGAGGATTTTAAGTATTTGCAAATCGTCTGTCACATGACCGAGCATCTCATATGTCAAAATGTGGATTATTCGAACTTAGCTTATACAGGGTGTTTCATTAATATTGCGAAAAAAATCAGGATGAGTTTTCCTACCTAAAAATAAGATGAAAACTTCCTATCAACACGTATCCGGAAATGCTTCATTCATTACAGAGCAACAGGGTGTTGAAGTTTTATTTTTGTTTTTTCCGAGGTTTTTTCCGAGGTTTTTTTTTATATTAAGTATTTGAAGCAATGTCGATATTATGATAAAAATTGGTGTTAAGGGTTTTTTTGACATGCGTAATTTGAATTTGATCTTAGTATGGCTCTAACTTATAGAGGGCGCTACCTACAATTATTTTTCCTATTATTCATTTGTATTTTCTACGCCGCAAAAGTATACTTGTTAAAAGTCGCTACAGGCAACCATTCTCGAGATATTCGGATTTGAAATAATAAATACATGTGATTTTGAAATTATGGCGGAGGTAACTAGCTAGAAGTTATAAAATATTTCGTATGATCGCTACATATTTTTAGTAAAAAGATAAAATTCAACTAATGAGAGATGTAAACAACAATATTTATTGACATATAAAAAAAATGGAAAAAATGAAAAATTAAAAAAATTCAACACCCTGTAGCTTTTTAACGGGGCATTTCCGGCACATGTTTATGGAAAGTTTCGAGGAAAGTTTTCTTCTCATTTTCAAGAACGGAAACTCATCCTTTTTTTTCAATAAAAATGCAACTCCTTGCTTGACCATAATCTCAAAATCACATGTATTTTTTATTCCAAATCCAAATATCTCGAGAATGATTGCACGTAGCGACTTCTCACAGGTATACATTTTCTGCGTAAATTTGATGAAAAGACCTGTTTTTTTTACTTGAAAATATAATACAAGCGTACGTCCAAAAAAGTTACGGCTGTTAATAATAGGAAAAATAAATGTAGGTAGCGCCCTCTACAAGTTAGAACCGGAATAAGATCAAATTTGATTTTTTCATGACTAAAAACCCCCATACTCTAATTTTCATCAAAATATCGACAAAAGTGCGGATACAAGAAAAAAATAAACTAAAAATAAAACTTCAGCTCCCTGTAGCTTATGTCCATAAAGTTAGCGGAGCAACTTGAGAACAATCTTGTTGGATAAGGCTGATAATTTGCCGCTAATTAGCCGCTAATTAGTTGTGCTTGTTTTAATTTTGTCGTGAATATTTTTTTTCTGCAACAACGTGTTTCGCTAACTTTATATGAAGTTAGCGAAACATCATCTAAAATTATTTGCACAAAAAAACCAATATGTTCATAATTTGCCGCTAATTAGACGCTAATTAGTTGTGCTTGTTTTAATTTTGTCGTGAATATATTTTTTTTGCAACAACGTGTTTCGCTAACTTTATATGAAGTTAGCGAAACATCATCTAAAATTATTTGCACAAAAATACCAATATGTTCATAATTTGCCACTAATTATCCGCTAATTAGTTGTGCTTGTTTCAATTTTGTCGGGAATATATTTTTTTTTGCAAGACACGTGTTACATTAACTTCACATATGAAGCTAGCGAAAAATCATTTAAAACGATTTGCAGAAAAAAAAGCAATATGTTCATAATTTGCCACTAATTTGCCGCTTGTTCACATTATGAAGTTCGAGGAACACATTGTTGCAAACAAAATATATTCCCGACAAAATTGAAACAAGCACAACTAATTAGCGGCTGATTAGCGGCAATATTGGTTTTTTGTGCAAATAATTTTAGATGATGTTTAACTTCATATAAAGTTAGCGAAACACGTTGTTGCAAAAAAAATATATTCCCGACAAAATTGAAACAAGCACCACTAATTAGCGGCAAATTATGAACATATTGTTTTTTTTGTGCAAATAATGCAATAAATAATGTAAGATGATGTTTCGCTAACTTCATATAAAGTTAGCGAAGCACGTTGTTGCAAAAAAAATATATTCACGACAAAATTGAAACAAGCACAACTAATTAGCGGCTAATTAGCGGCAAATTATCAGCCAAATCCCACAAGATTATTCTCAAGTTGCCTCGCTAACTTTATGGACATGATGAACATTCCCTAGCTCTACTGGAAAATGTCCGTGAATCCGAGGCAGAAACACATATTTTCGCTCATGCCTCGCCACATTTGCTTCAGATGACGAATTCATTATGCTTATCCATTGGTTTTAGATCAGTGGCTTTTCCTCGGTGATACGCCAGTCATATAACCTGTTACAAATAGCGTTCTTCTTTAACCAATCTAGATAATAACTCACAGCTAAATGTATCAAGCAAGCCACATGCCTTTATCCCACTGTTATAGGTCTTTTTCCATAACCACCAAACAGCAGCGGTGGCAAATCGTTGAAGCTTTATTAATGCTATAAATTAATTACTCATTGACCCATAGCTTGCGTTTGGCAATTATGTTCAACATCTTTCTAAAAAAAATAGGAAAAAAAAAAGAATTTTTGAGAAGAATATCGGTGAATGTATCTGCCTGGACTGAAAAAATTATTTATAATACAATAATTTTCCCCCATTTTAGCTATTGTATGTCAATGAAGCTTTGCCAATACTGTCAAGCTGTGATAGATACACACCTATCGAACAATATGTTAACCACATTGGGTTGGCTCTCCAGTTAGACAAAATATAGAAAGGGCAAACATAATTCTAATTTATAAAATTGAATACAATTTGATGCCTATACAGGGATAATATCGAAAACTTTAATCAGTTATCTCTTTATTCGTTAAACATTTGATAACCTTTACGTCTCTTAACCTCTAAGTTGCATTATTTTGATGATTTCAAATAACTACACTTGCATTAACATTGTTATTGTAGTTAAAAAAGAAAAAAGGATTTTTTCCTAATTCGATGTAATTGTATATTTGAACGTAGTTTTTAGTTCTAAACAACTTTTCTCAATAATATTTTTCGATGTTATCAAAAATAAAGGTACTTTATTCTTGAGCAAAATATTTTCTGATATACCTTGTATACGACTGGAAAAATTGAATACCTGATGGTTGCATTTTAGGTTTTGGATCATGCAGAACTTTTTATAAAGAATAACTTTTTTTCGTAAACTTAATAATAAAAAAGTTTTCCATATGGTGCGAACTTAAGTGGACACACTGTAAATGATTTATTAAGTGTATTTTTGTAATAACTAGCCAAGTGCTAAATAAACATGTTTATTATTATTTATTATTGTATTAATATTATAAGTAAAATTGGAAGTTTCCATAGGTACTTTCTTCCACTACTACAGGTACAGTGCTTTCAATTTAATTTGTCACAGTTTCAAAAGGCTGTAGAATATTTATTTTTTGAGCTAAAAGGTCGAACAAAAAAAGGAATTGTATTGTTTTTCGTGAAGCTTTGTGCTATTGAGTCAAATATTTTCTGTACTGTCAAATGTCAAAGTTATTGACATAACTCACTTTTTTTTTAATGGCACACCCCCTGGCACACCCTATATATCATTACATATTTAGAAAGGCATTTTTTTCTGATCACGAAAATATAGCACACATGCCCTTTTTATTCAATAGTTCAGCACAAATCGGTATAAATATGATTGAAATTGTATTTTTTCAGCATGAAGAGTTTATTCATTTTATTTGTTTTCAATAATTGTCATGGTTTCACTCGAATTGTTAAATGTCCCACGTGAATACGGTTCCTTTACAGTAAGTTGGTGAAAATAAATAAATGTGTTACTTTTTGATTTGAGCAATTCATCAAAATGCTGTATTTACAAACCAGAAAATCTTCTATATCTTGGTTAATATTCAGAACAAGAACTATATCAATTATTAGAAACAAAATAAGACGTCTGTCAATTACAATTTTAACCAGATTTATATCAATTTCATCTAAACTATTGAATAGAATCGGCATGTGTCCTATATATTCGTGATCAGAAAAAAGGTGCCTCTTATGTAATGATATATAGGGTGTGCCATTAAAAAAAAGGAAGTTATGTCAATAATTTTGACATTTGACAGTTCAGAAAATATTTAACTACATAGTACAAAACTTCACGAAAAACCCTACAATTCGTTATTTTGTTCGACCTTTTAGCTCAAAAAGTGAATATTTTACAGCCTTTTGAAAATGTGACAAATTAAATTGAAAGCACTGTACATATATTGGCTTATAACTTGTTCACAATAATTGACAATAAAAACCGGGGTTACAACACTCTGATTTTTTATATATTATATTCCAACACCCCACTTGAAAAATGGAAATCAAATGACTAAACAAAAATAATCGTTAGTATAGGGAGGCTAAAAACATATCATAGTAAAAAAAAGCCTAATTGCCGCTAATTGCAAGACAAATTTATTATGTTTGATAGTTGGCAAACCCTTCGTCAGAATATCTAGTCATATCAGAAGACGCCAAGTAACTCAAATTCGAAGTAAGTAATTGTTAAAATGAAAACCCTTCGCGGTATTTCGATAAAGCGTCTATTGAACAAAATGCGACTTATCATTTACAATGCTCCAATACGACTAAAACTAGAAAAAGAATTCCGGACAATAATATAATATAACTGGTTCACGCCGCACGCCGGACTGGGCTGCTTCACGAAAACAAGTACCAATCGATAAGACCTGACTGCTAAATATAAACACAAATTTCAGATACAACTATGATGGAAATCTTAATTCTAACACTCCCACTTATATGAAATTTGTATCAGTCATAATCGAAATAAAATCAACAATCCAATACAAACGCGCAACTTAAACTACTAAGTACATTTTTCCCAGTTACAGTTTACAATACATAATATCCTCAATGAGACGATTAAAAATTGTCTTTGTTAGAGGTTTGGTCAGTATATCGGCCAATTGATCTTTTGAACTGACGTAATTTACGAGTATATTGCCTTTTTCGCACTCATCCCGCACAAAACAAAGTCTTACATCCATATGCTTGGTCTTGCTATGGAGCTGATGTGCCTGGCTCAATTTGATCGCTGACTGATTGTCCACCATTATCTTCATCCTTGATGTTGGAAGTCCAATTTCTTGAAGAAAAGACTTCAACCATAAAGCCTCTTTTACACCAAGGGCCAAAGCTATGTATTCGGCCTCGGTGGTTGATTGGGCCACGACTGATTGCTTTTGGCTTTTCCATGTGATTGGACCTCTTGCAAGCATGAAAATATATCCGCTGATTGACTTCCTTGTATCTATACAACCAGCGTAGTCGGCATCTGTGTAACCTATAGCTTCAATATCTTTAGTTCTGGAATAGACAATCTTATAATTTATTGTCTGTTTAAGGTAACGGAAGATTCTTTTGACTGCTTGCCAATGTTCGTCCTTCCAATTGTTTAGAAATCTGCTCACTTGATTCACGGCAAAGCAAATGTCCGGCCTGCTAACGGTCACAAGAAATATCAAGGAACCGACCGCCTCGCGATAAGGTATATTCAGATTAGAAACAGAATCATTAGAAGCTACCGTTAAACGTATGCTCGGTTCAGCTGGAATTGACAGGGGTTTTGCTGAGTTCATATTAAATTTTTCGAGCACCCGCGAAATATAATGTTGTTGATGACACTTGATAGTTCCTTTTTCAATGTCTTGTTCAATCTGAATACCAACAAACTGCAAATTTTTATTGTCCATATTCACGGTAATTTTGAACATTTGATTTAGAATTTTTATTAATTCACCAATAGCATTTTCGGATTTGGATAATAAAAGTCCATCATCAACATAAATTGCCAGATATACTTCTACGTTATCGAAGCATCCGATAAACACACACATATCAGATTTCAGTTGTTTAAATTTATACTGACTTAAAAAGGAGACAAACTTTTGATTCCAGCACCTGGGAGATTGTTTTAGTCCGTAAAGGCTTTTATTTAGTTTACATACCAGATCTGGTTTTTCCTGATTAACAAATCCTGTTGGTTGCTTCATATAAACATTTTCACTCAACTCACCATAGAGAAACGCGGTTTGCACATCAAAATTCGCGATTCGAAGGTTCTTTTCTGCAGCTAAAGCTAGCAACACGCGAATTGAATCATAGCGAACCACCGGCGCGAAGGTTTCTTGATAGTCTATGCCTTTTTCTTGAGTAAATCCACGTGCCACTAACCGCGCTTTATAACGTATCGGATTTCCGTGTACATCAGTCTTCACACGAAACACCCACTTATTGTCAATTAATCTCGCACTTTTAGGTAATTTTTCCAAAATCCATGTGTTGTTTGATTCCAGGGCATCCATTTCCTCTTTCATGGCGGCTTCCCACTTCATGGAGTCCTCACTTTTGATTGCTTTTTCGTATGAATCTGGTTCTAAGATGGAGCAATTTGCGTAATAATCTGGTGGCCGTAGTGTGCTTCTATCTCTTAACTGTCTTAATTCGATGTCTTCATTATCACCAACATCAATGGGCTCATCAATTTCAAAGTCTTCGTCTGTATTGCCAACACTTTCGTCTGTTGAGGTTATATCTTCTTCGGTTTCAATAGTTTCTACTTCTGATGGTAGAATATCTTCGGGTTGAACATCGTCATTCTCACCAAAACTTCCAAAAATGAGTGTGAATTTTGGTTCTTCGATCTTGAATGTTCCATTCTCATTGAAGGTTACGTTGCAACTAACCTCAATTCGTCGCTTTTCAGGATCCCACAGTCGATAATTCGTTGAATGGCCTTCATATCCAACAAATAATAGCTTCTTCGACTTAACATCCAATTTCTTGCGAAATTGCGGTGGAATAAACATGTAAGCCGGGCAACCAAAAATCTTCACATGTTTTATATCTGGTTTTCTTCCAAACCATTTTTCGTAGGGGGTCATATTTTCCACCTGAGTTGATGCTGTTCGATTTAGAATGTAGACTGCTGTATTGACAGCCTCTGTCCACAGTTCTTGGGGAACATTCTTATTTATTAGCATTGTTCTGGCACTTTCCACAATTGTCCTCAATTCCCTCTCAGACCGCCCATTCTGTTGAGGTGTATATGTTGCCGAGTATTCGTGCAAAATCCCTTCCTTCTTGATAAAAGCTTCAAACTCCTTGTTGGCATACTCCCCTTTTCCTTGATCGCTTCTGAGAACTTTTATCTTGTTGTTGGTCTGATTTTCAATCAAAGCTTTGAGTTCTTTGAATTTATTGAGTACTTCGGATTTGTGTTTCATGAAATAGACTGTCTTATAGCCACTGCAATCGTCCTTGAATAAGACAAAATATCTCGATCCACTCGGTGAAGGAATGTTGATTGGACCGCAAACATCAGAATGTATCATTTCACCGGGCTGCTCTCTTCTGGCTCTTCCAAGGCTTTTGTGTGGTTTTCTGACTTGTTTACCTAACTGACACGGCTCACAGAAAAATTTTCAGATTGATGAATCTTCAAATCCTTGACCATATCCCGATGAGCTGTTTTCTTGATGGCATTACAATTCACGTGACCCAGTCTATCGTGCCACAATTTTAGTGAATTTTTAGCGTTACCCACGTTGCACTCCGGCGGCATTTTCACTCGGAATTTCATCACCCACAAATCGTCATTTCGGATACCGTAACATGATAGCTTTCCATCACTGTCTCGAAATTCACAGCGATTTTTAGATGAATGGAATGTGAAATTGCGATCAGTCATTACTCCCACTGAAAATAGACTCCTCCTCAGTTCTGGGACGTAGAGGACATTGTAGACGGTTCGATTGATCCATTTACCCTCCACAAGTGCTTCAATATGTATGGTTCCGGTTCCAGCTGCTGCAATTCGTTTTTCATTTGCAATTTGGACATGCATCGGTTGTGAGACAGGTTTCACTTCTGCAAACCACTCAAGTTCACTCGTCATATGGACACTGGCACCAGAGTCACAAATCCATTCAGTTTTCTTCATTTTTGCACTCGCTGAGTACGATGCCGAGATATCACAAAAGTAGGCCGAACGACTGCTAACAGATTGCTCACCATTTTTGTCTTTGTTCAACGCAATTCTTTTCCGACATTCCCGCGCCCAATGTCCCTTTTTCTTGCAGAAATTACATGTACTATTCTTCTTTCGATCACCTATGGTCGTCTTGTCTTTTAAACTTGCAGCTTCAAATTGACTTTTCAATGTTTTCACTTGCAGAGCAAGCCGTGACGTTTCATTGTCCGCACTGTCCATTCTGGATTCTTCTTTCATCAACCTGGCCGTAAGATTTTCAAAAGTCTGCTTGTCGTCGGCAACTGAATCCCAAGCTGTCCTGAAGGCATTGTAGCAAGAAGGCAAACTGTTTATGACTTTTGAACATTTTGCACTTGTACTTATGTTCTCATCCACATCTTTCAGTTGTTTAACGAGCATTTCAATGTTGGAAATATGCTCTGCCATTTTTGCACCTTCGGGCATTCTGTATTCGTAGAACCTCTGCCATAGCAACTCTTTTGACACTTCTGTCTTCTGTTCATGTATCGACATCAGACGAGTCCACATCTCCGCTGCATTGTTGCAATTTATCAAATATTGGATTTGATCCTGGCTGATTGTTGACAACAACATAACTTGAGCTTTGGAGTTGTTTGTATCCCATTTAGCCCACGCATCTGAACTTGTTTCGACCGGTTCTTCTTCAGTCCCGTCCACTATCTTCATGAGCTTCTCGGCTTTCAGCAAAATCTGGATGCTGAATTTCCATAGTTGAAAGTTTGAGCCGTCAAACTTTGGGATGTTTCCACAATCGATTTTTGTTACACTGGCCATCGCAAAACTCCGTATATACGACTCGAACGTATTTGGAATTTACAACTTACTGCACGACTCGAACGCGCGTTTACTTTTTACGAAACACGACGAAAAAAGGGCTTTCAAACTAAGGCTCACGTAACTGGGCCCATAACCTGTTAAAATGAAAACCCTTCGCGGTATTTCGATAAAGCGTCTATTGAACAAAATGCGACTTATCATTTACAATGCTCCAATACGACTAAAACTAGAAAAAGAATTCCGGACAATAATATAATATAACTGGTTCACGCCGCACGCCGGACTGGGCTGCTTCACGAAAACAAGTACCAATCGATAAGACCTGACTGCTAAATATAAACACAAATTTCAGATACAACTATGATGGAAATCTTAATTCTAACAGTAATATGATTAGCCCGAATGTTATCTGTCAATCTCGCTGTCAATAAACAAAATCAATTTTTCAACAATCTTCTCATAGAGGTTCTTCAGATATATGGCTTCTTTTGCAGCCTCGCTTATTGCCATAGTTTTCAGCCTCGGTACTACTAAGAGCTGTACACTGTGTCCCATTTTGGTCGAGACTGCAGAGTATCTCAGCTGTGAGTGGGTCACCGTCACCGTTTATGAGTTACAACACAAAGTTGGTATTTTTTGAATGGGACACCTTGTATTTTTTAACTTCAAATTCTTTAATATTGTTTTCCTGATAATAATGATGTATCACACTTTATATTTTTTTAGGTCCTAGATATCAAGATTAGACAATACCTATACTGTTTTAATGATCTATACAGGGTAAGTTTTTGAAAACCTGAAACAATCAAATTTTTTTTATTTGGAGAAATAGACAAGTACTTCCGAAAGGAAAGTTGTGTGAAATGACGTAAGAACAATGAACACAGCAAAATATTCCAGCGTTGCCAGACTTCGCAGCAGACGCGAAAGCGATATATTCTTCAATGGCAACATGGCATTTTTTTAAACTGTGTTATAGATCTCGAAATTCTGGACCAGAAATATTTTAAACATGATTTTGATTTGAGTAGCCGTTTTTATTGAGATAATCTGCAGTCCATAACAGTGAACACAAAACACAATAGGGATCAGTTAAAATAGTACTTCCAAAATGAAAGTTGTGTTGTTGTTTTCTCAAGGCTTACTATTATTGCTATACAGGGTGTCCCAATGATAGAGTAAAGTAGGTTTTATCATATAGGATATGAAAAATATCAATATCAATATCAATATGCGTCACAGGTTAGGGGTGTAAATAGCGCACATTCTGAAAATATTTGGAAACATACAGGGTGCGTCACAAAAGTATGGCACCAAAAAGTATGATTTTTTTAAATGGAATACCCTGTATTTGATTTTATTTCTGGATTCTATGTGTCACTGTAAACATTTTTTGTTCTATAATATATGGGTCTAATTTTGATAGTTTTTGAATTATTCGAAATTAACGGAAAATTTTGCATTTTCATGATATTGGAAAATGACTGTTTTCTCCCTTATTTAAGACATTACACTCTTGAGATTTGGTGGGGATAAGGACTAGAGTCATATCAAAGCTTCCACAGAAAATATTCGCTATATGTTATACAGGGTGTTTTTTATAATGGTCCAAATTTTTCGATTTTCAAAATAAAAAATTTCTTTTTTTTTAAATGGTACAGCCCTTCTATTATTACTATAGTGAATTGAGTATTTGAAAACCTATCATTTTTGCTAATAATGTCCTATACCCATCTTCAATAGTTATCGAGAAAATTCGAATTTTCCAAATCGTTCGGTCATATTATATGGAATGTATGGCGATCACCGGCCGTTGCCATGGAAAAAACAAAAATTATTGTTGACAGAAGTAAAAATTAATCCTTTCTCTTTGATCCATATTTTTGGCTATGGACTATCCACTGAATGATTTGATTGACATGATCTATGTATTGGGGGAAGCCGAGAGAAACCCTCTACTGGCTCAAAGAATTTACCGAACAAAATATCCCGAACGGCGGCTACCCACTACTCTCTGTTTTCGAAATGTGATGGAAAGGTTTGATTCCAGTGGAAGTGTTTCATACACGAAACGTAAAGTTGTTAACAAGAACGCAGCAAACGAAGAAAAAGAACTAGATATTTTGTTACATATTGAAGAAAATCCCCATGTAAGTAGTAGGGCATTATCAACTATATGCAACACTTCAAAATCCACTGTGAATCGGACAACAAAAAAATTCAAATACCAGCCTTACCATATTCATCTTCATCAAGAATTGCTGGAAAGAGATTTTGAAAAACGAGTTCAGTTTTGCAATATCATCAATCAACGAATTCAGTTGGATAACAACTTTTTGTGCAAAATTATGTTCTCCGATGAGGCGACATTTAGAAGCAACGGGGCTGTAAACAGGCATAATATGCACTATTATGCGACTGAAAATCCATTTTGGCTACGAGAAGTCCAACATCAAAATTATTGGTCAATAAATGTATGGTGTGGCATCCACCATAACCAAATCATTGGACCCTTCTTTTTTGATGAACATTTATCGGGTCGCAACTATTTGAATTTCTTGCGTGAAGAAATGCCTCTGCTACTTGAAGATATCAATTTAGTCGAACGGGCAAATATGTGGCTGCAACAGGATGGTGCACCTCCACATTACCATCGTGATGTACGGGCATTTTTGGATATGCAATTCCCAGGAAAATGGATAGGACGTGGAGGTTCTATTCTGTGGCCACCGAGATCATGCGACTTAACTCCCCTCGATTTTTTTTATGGGGATTCATAAAAGACCGAGTATACTTTACCAAGCCAACCACCATGGAAGATATGAAAAATAGAATACGACGGGACGTTTGTCATTCAGTGACGCCTTTGATGTTATCAGAAGTCAGGCTGAATCTTCAAAGAATACTGAATCTGTGTATTCAACAGGGCGGTCACCTTTTTGAACATATATTAAGACAAAATATCCATTAACAATTTGAATATTAGTATTACCTATAAATAATAACTTGAAACTTGGCATAGTTTATCGTTTTATTGCAAAACACAAGGTAGCGATTTGGAAAATTCGGAATTTCTCGATAACCATGAAAGATAGGTATAGGACATTATTTGCAAAAATGATAGGTTTTCAAATACTCAATCCACTACCGTAATAATAAAAGGGGTGTATCATTTGAAAAAAATGATTTTTTTTATTTTGAAAATCGGAAAGTTTGGACTATAGTAAAAAACACCCTGTATAACAAATAGCGAATATCTCCGGTTCAAGCATTGATATGACACTAGTCCTTATCCCTACCAAATCTCAAGAGTGTAATATCTTAAATAACGGAGAAAACAATCATTTTTCAATATCATTAAAATGCAAAATTTGTTCGTTAAATTCGAATAATTCAAAAACTATCAAATTTAGACCCATATAACATTATATAACAAAAAATGTTCATAGTGACACATAGAATCCAGAAATAAAATCAAAAACAGGGCATTCTATTTAAAAAATCATACTTTTACACGCCATACTTTTGTGACGCACCCTGTATGTTTCCAAATATTTTCAGAATGTGCGCTATTTACACCCCTAACCTGTGACGCATAATATTGATATTTTTCATATCCTATATGATAAAACCTACTTTACTCTATCGTTGGGACACCCTGTACAGTATGTTCACAGATGGGCTTTACAAGAGGTGAAATGGACCAAAAATTGAAATATACGACAAAAAGTTATTCTTGATAAAAGTTTTTGCTTGGTCTAAAAATAGGAGCTGAGATGAGAAAATTGATTTTTATTATACAGGGCGTCTCAATAATGTAAAAACATAAAATTAAACAAGAGCAGTCATTTTTTGGCCGGTTAACGTGAAATGACAAATTAGAAACTTGCTCTAAATTTAGATCTAACCCTGAATCCGAACTTACAGAAGAAAATTTGAATCTATGAAAATTGATCAATTTTGCAAGTCCGCATTTTACCACTTGCATATTATTGATTTTATACCTGTACATGATTACCTGTTGTTGTAGGTATAAAAGTCATAATGAAAGTAGTAAAATGCTGACTTGCAAAATTGTTCAATTTTTTAGAATTTTCAGATTCAAATTTTCCGAGGGGAAAAATACCCTATTTTCCAAAAAAATACCCAAATAATAACCTTAAATACCCAAAAATTTTCGAAATTCCAAAAATACCTATAGATTTACCAAAAATTCCTATAAAATACCCAAAAATCACGAAAAATATCCAACAATACCTGAAAATACCTTTTTCGAAATAAATAACTATGGCTGATGATACACTTATTTATTTAAATATTAGTATTGATTTTCTAAATACATAAAGACATTTAGCTTTAGAAACTTAACAGCCTATCTTTGGCATGGTAGGAACAAAGTTCAAGACTATAACCCTTCTGTGGGTATTTGGTATTGGCTTAATACAATAGGTATAAGACAATAGGTACCCAATGTTTTGTTTAACTTCAATACCTATCAAACAAATATACATAATCCAACTTATTTGTTGAATACAAGACACACAACTACAACTAGTCTATTATTAACTACTAACTAAACCCCAAGCTTAGAACTAAACGGAGACGAAAGTGAAGAAGGAGACAGCGAAGAAAAACCCCTCGAAAAAACCTGATTAATTTTTGCTTAGTTTGTTTTTAGCTGTTTGTATTTTTCCTTAATTTCGTCTATGTCGTTCCTTTTTGAATTGGAGACACCTGTGCCCGAGGGGTCAACAGGTGCCCACAAATATGTACACCATACCACAGTACATACTCAATTCATAAGTCCTGTCGGTCCTGTGTAAGTCCTGTTGGTCCTCTACAAGTCCTGTTGGTCCTGTACAAGTCCTGTTGGTCCTGTGAAAGTCCTGTGTATGTCCTGTTGGTCCTGTGTAAGTCCTGTTGGTCCTGTGTTAGTCCTGTAGATAAGTCCTGTTGGTCCTGTATAAGTCCTTTACAAGTATTTTCGGATCCTGTAGTACTGTAGAGTTTGGAAGTTTTTCATGTAAAAATAGTAGTTTCAGACAAATTTAGGGTTGTGTGGCATGACAGTCTTCAATAAGTCATGATGGATCATAAAAAAAGACCATTTCTTATAAACTCTTGTATTTCTCAAAACTCACAACCGTCATCAAAAAACCAAGAAAACAAAATCATTTCTCCAAAAAAAAACAATCAAGCAAAATTGATATTGCTTGGATGAAAGGAACATTTACAATAATCTACTCATAATAGCATTTAATTCACAAAAAACAAATAAACACACATTCTCAAAAAACATAAATAAGACAATAAATCAAACTAACAATGCTTTGAAGCTTTGAAGAAAGAAAATTCCTAATAATCTACTTATAACATTTCAAATTAACAAATATCATTGATACCAACTTCGCATATATCATGCTGTTTTCAAATTGTCTGCACTCATTTTTGACAGGTGTCATATATCAGTCGTAAATTGGCTCACCACCGAGCTCACGACCCTTCACTCTCAAACCAAAGCTATTTTCACGCGTATAACATTTTTCAAACCAGGGTTCGAAATCTGTTGAACCTGGTTGGTTACTGACGTCATTAACTCAGGACGCGAGAATCCGATTGATTCAACAGTGACATGACTGCCATGCTTTCTTTTGTAACCGTCTTGAGCTGGGTCTTGAGACTGCGACTCGAACTTTGGTGAACCTGGTTCGATCTGACGTCATGACTTGAACTTGAGAATGTACAGTACTCCTGTACTCTACATTACATTTGACAGATAATGCATGCATTGAATGTCAAGTCATTTTGTGTGCGGCTCGAGGGCGCACTACTTAAAACGGCAAATGGAATTCGCGAGGGAATTCGCTATCAAATGCACATTTTACTCTAAATGTATCCATGCCGTTGCTTCTCAAATTCAAAGCGCTGCTTTTTTACCAGAAAAAGTCAATTTCTACCTCCAAGTTTAAGCGCTTTGATTTAAATTGAAGCTAAGAAAGAAGACGCGAGTGCGAGAACGAAAACTCGGCTTCATGCATTAATTCAAGTAAAAATAATAGAATCACAGTACTCACCGTCATTTTTTTGCTTGGCACCTCGTACGTCTGCATAATACTTAATATATGATGCACACTTCACTCTAGTGAACATCAAACAAAAAAATCAGTAATTGACCAAACCAAACAGGGACAGTCGAGTAGAAGCCTGACGAGTCTGCTGCTGTCTGCTGTATTCTGTATTATTGTCTTGAAGTTATCCCCTCCACCTTTCAGCCTTGTAGGAATACTGTATAGTCCTATACAGTGTGTCCAGAATAAAATGATGTACATGGGACTATACGAGGATATTGGAAACGGTAAAAGATACGACGTTGCTTAAATGGAAGAAAAGTTGCGTATTTGTATGCTCAAAAATATTCTACCTTTGTTTCATTTTGAATCGATTTCGTTATGTTCATACAGGGTGAAAAAAGAAAAGGTTCATTTTGAAAAAAACACAATATTTTGCTTGTTATAAAACCCAACACTTTCAAATTTTCAGGATATAGGTAAGAGGATACGACGATTCTAAAACGGCGTCAAAAAAATTCTAGACCTACTATGTTGCGTCCAGACAAAGTCAAGTCTGTTTTTTTTATGGAAGTCATATTTTTGGAAATTATTTTCAATACGGACCATGAAAATGGAGAAGTTCAATATGGCCTCCATAAGAAAAACCAAAGTTGGCCTCGGCCGGACGCAACATCGTGGGCCTACAACATTTTTTGATGCCGTTTTTAGAATCGTCATTTCCTCTTACCCATATCCTGTAAATTTGAAAATATTGGCTTTTATAATAAGCAAAATTTTGTAGTTTTTCGAATATGGACATTTTCTTTTTCACCCTGTATCTACATCACGGTATCGATTCAAAATAAAACAAAAGTAGATTATTTTTGGGCATACAAATACGCAACTTTTCTTCCATTCAAGCGACGCCGTATCTCTTACCGTTTCCAATATTCCCATGTACATCATTTTATTCTAGACACACTGTATACAGGGTGTTTATTAATTGAATGCCGATACTTAAGGGTGATAATCCTTGGATGATTTCAAGACAAAAAGTTCATATGGACATAGTTCCTCAAGAGCATAGATTTTAAGATACAGGGTGTTGAAATTTGAAAAAAAAATCTTTTTTTTATCATCACTTTGATACTATTCCAGATATCTTTTTGAAATTTGGTACACGTCTTCTATGCATCAAAATGCATGGGAATGTTAGAGAGGGCGCCACTGATTTAAAAATATTGGATGACACAGCAGGGTGTCAATGCAATTAAGTAGATTTTATTTTTTTAAGCGAAAACCATGCGCCGGACGGAAAAAAATCAAGAGAACAAATTGGCTCAGAAATAAATAGAGATTTTAAAAATAATTTTTATTTTGAAAGGAAGCAGTGACGCACAAGTTTTTTCTCCAAAAATAGTGAGTGCAAAGCCCGTACGGACGCCACTGGTAAAAATAATGAAATTGTTTGTACAGGGTGATTCATTTTCAGCGACAGGGTGCCAGTTCTCGTAAACTATTCATCGAAGAGACTTGCGGCAAAAAATGATATTAGTAAAACGGCCAAGAGAAAAACCTGGAAAATATTTTCAAGTTTCTGAAATGGTCGCTAGAGGGCGTAACAACCAACACCAAGTAGAAAAATAGGATTTTTATGGAATTTTGTCCAGTGAAAATATATCGATGAGCCCATTTTCGGATTTACTGACAATTTACCTACACTTTTTGTCAAAAACGTTTTTTTCTATCATAATAAAGTGGTGGGGGAAGTTCAATTGTTTTACTAAACAAACGGAGATTTCTCCCGTTTCGCTTGACCGATTCAAACGAGCTGTACATCACAAAATGCATATTGAAGCCTAGAAGACTTGTAATTGGATGGAACGTGATTATAAAAAAATCATTTATTTTTTAATATTTCAACACCCTGTATCTTGAAAATTAAGCTCTTGCGGACCTATTTCTAAGAACTTTTTGTCTTAAAATCATCCAAGTACTATCACCCTCAAGTATCGGCATTCAATTAATAAACACCCTGTATGTCCTGTATAGTACTGTATAGGTCCTGTTTAGTACTGTATAGGTCCTGTATAGTCCTGTATAGTACTGTTTAGGTCCTGTAAAGTACTGTATAGTATTATTGTGTACTGTCTAAGTCCTGTTGCGTGTCCTGTGGTACTGTACAGGTCCTGTAGAGTGATTTGTACACCTACTGTAGGGACCTGACAGCCCCTCGCCTGTGCCCGTTAGGCCCGTCAGCTCAAGTGGACCATAAAATATATATTTTTTGTCAACATTAGCAATGTCGTCTTGCATAGTGCCTGATGCATCAGCTATTAAGTTTTTTTCTGAAGAAAAATGTTCTGTGTCTGTAGAATCATCAAATACAATATCGTCACAGTGTTGGACTCGGAATCGGAATTGGGTTGGACCTGCTTTCGCCTATTTTTTTTCTAAGGTTTTTTCGGGAATTTTTTAATTTGATTCGATATTTGTTTCTACATGTTTTCTTTTTCCTGAGATAAATCGATTCAGCCCTCGATATTTCCGTTATCGATATCAAAGTAAATCTCGAAGTAAATCAACCGAAAAAAAAACGCAAAAAGTAGAGGACAAATGATATCTTCATAAATCTGCATAAACGTAGTCAACCAACTAGCGATTGTAAAAACCATTGAATTCCATGTGTGACGTCACCATACTTCTTTTGAGTAAAACCAAAGAACCGCCGTCTTAACCATGAAAAATCCGACCCGTCGCGTTAGCTCGGTCACAACTTTCTTGGTGTATTTCTTATAAAAGCTATCTATCTTTTTATAGTAATATGAAATATAATATAATACTCGAGAAATTCAAATCCTAGTTTATTTTTACAAAAAACTACAGTTTCAATTCAAAAAAAACATAACATAACCACCGAACGCAAGTTATAGATGTATGGAAGCTATATATATATATAGCCCACTATACAGTGTGGAACAGCCAAATGGAATAAATCCGATAACTAATAAATGAGAACGTTTTCGAAAAAAACGCTCGGACACATCGATTGATATTTTTGGTTGTACATTTTTTCCAGCAAAAACCTTCTATACAGGGGATCAGGGGATGTCCTCTGGGATTTTATGTAGCAGTGGCTGATATCAACTTTGTTATTTTTAATACAACACCCAATAAATTACTCAATTTTTTGGATTCTTTGAAAAATTCTAGACATATTTCATGTAATGAAGAGACATTGTTTTACGGTTATCCGATGTTAAACGGAAAGGTTGGTACAGATCCGTAATAAATGTCTAGAGTTACATCCATGTGAGTAGTGCCCTCCTTAATATCAAGTGTTTTCAGATTTACTGCAAAAATTTATATTACAAAAATAAAATTATTTCATGAGAGAAATTCGCTTGACCACACTCAAAAATTGATTAATATCAAGTAGAGATACTGTCTATTTCTTAATGTGAAAAATTTTGAAAATCAAAAAAATAAAGTCCGACAACTACTGTCATGCAGTCAGACAATTTTTTAACACTTTTGCCAAGTTCAAGATTCTATATCTAGACTACCCTTTGTTCATTTAGTGTGAAATTTTCAGGAAGTATATAATTTTTGTCCCTCTTTCGAATGGTGCTAGCCATTTTTTTCAAAAACTACACAGAAAAAAAAATTGAAAAGTGAAAAAAAAGCACACGCAAACTGACAAATGGATTGAAGTTTTTAAATGCACCATCAGTTCTTGATAACTGATGATGTAGGGTGAACATTTTCTCAAATTTTAGGCGGTTTCTTTGTTTTTGCCCATTAGATTATGATATAATATTTGGAATCAGAAGAATAAAATATCATTCTAGTCAAAAATATACACGGCGTTCCATTAAAAAAATACAATGTGTGAAATTTTTAGGTTTTTGATGCATGTTTGCATTTCTTAGTATCGGATTCTGAATGCCTATGAAAAATACTGCAAATCTGCTCATTTAAACTAAAACTAATGGACAATTTGCACATTTTTTGTAAATATGAGAAATATAAGGATTAGTAAGTACTGATGCCATTGATGTTCAAAAAATCAGCCTACGACCTCTATTAATGTAGTGATCACCGATTAAATAGCGCCAATCAACATCCACTACGTCACAGAATATATTATCTATCTCCGTCTGGCGTATTGACTGAGATGACTCTCTCTCGCTCGGAAGAGTGATCTGGCTCCGCCCCGTTTTTGATCATACAGTGAAATTTGCATTTCTTTTCTATTTATTCCGTGTATTTTTGGGTATTTTGGAAAAAAAAAATCGCTGATGACTTTCTAATATTGTCTGGAATACGTATATAAAATTTCAAGTCATTTGAAAATGTATGCAAATTGTCCATTGCCTGGCTTTTTTTTTATATGGGATGGTTACTCACACAAAGTGCATATGATTTCGTCGTCATTACGTTATTTTATCATTATTCGGGGGGAGGAGTGAGATAATACAGAGTTATTATAAAAAATGTGATTCGCTAATTTTTTTAGGGTAGGCCGAGGGGTAGGCATTGCTTTTATGCTTCTATTGGCTGCACGCCACAAGCACATGGGAACTGTCAAAGTTGTCTTTGAATTTTGTATGAGGGAGCTCATCCTGCTCATCTTTGGTGAGAGGATCTAGTGTTGCACAAGACTCTTGAAAATGTCTTGCAAGATCAAGACTCTTGCGAGAAATTCAAGACAAGACTTTCGAAATGTCTTGTCTTGCACTTGCAAGACAAGACAAGACTTTAATATGCAAGAAATTGCAAGAGTCTTGCAAGATTTCTTGAATTCAAGATTTATTGAAAGTTGGAAATGAAAAATTTTTAAAAGTGATAATTAAGTCTTTGCGCAAGTTAATACTGAACAGTGTTCATTTTTGTTTGCATCATAGCCAGTGTTTTAGGGTTGAGAATAAAATAAAATAAAGTCGAGGCAACAGACAGTATATTGGTATAAGAGCTTACACAAAAAACTAACCGACTAAATATAAAGATACCTAATAGGAACTCAAAACCTACAAACCAAGAATTTGTTCCGAATTTTAGCCTCTGTACAGGAGTACAGGGTATCCGAAAAGGTCATGTCGAATATTATGTAAAAGGGGGTCAAGATAATGGCTGTACTTCATATAATTTTTTCCTATCGAGTTTCGTTTCATATTTTATTCTCCTTAAAAGTTTGAGTTAACTTGAATCGATATCTTTTTCTTTTACCCTTTTGGAGATAATCGCATTTAAATAACAACATTCATGATACGTACTAATGCTTTGTTATGTAGTAAATATGAAGTACTCACATTATTTTGACCCCTCTGTACAGGGTCATTCCGTATATATTGACCCATATGCTAGCGGCGTTATCTGTGGAGATATGATAATTTTGTAAATATGAAAGTTTTAGATATTCATCTGAAACTTTCAAAAATCTTATCAAAAAAAACAAAAGACTATCGGAATGTCAATATTTTTCTAAAAGTAGCATTTTTTTCAATGGAACCCCCTGTATATTATCATATATTATGAAAGATCTTATTTTCCTGATTTCAAAAATATATAGTTTGATATCTTTCTGATAAGTCGTTCAGTAGATATTTAGGTTTAAAAATGTGTAAAAATTGGTATTGAAATCCCGGTTCCCATGGATGAAGTTGCACAAATTCATTAACTCGTGCATATTTGGAGTAACATCCAGAAAATAAAGTTATTTGACCTCCATTTCTAATAATTCAATATATATAATCACGATTCTATCATTTTTTCCACAGCAACTGGCATGTAAATTTTAATTTTTAAACATTTTTAAACTTGAATATGTCCTGAACGACTCATCAGAAAGATACCAAACTTTATATTTTTGAAATCAGGAAAATAAGCTCTTTCATAATATATTTTACGTTTTTTAAGCAAAACTGATTTCCTAGACTGACTGCCTGGATCTCTCTGCTGATCAAATTGCTACTTTTTTTATACAATTTTTTCTCTACAAGATGGCATAATGGCGCTTAAATGCAGCTCATCCTATTTGACATTTGAAAAGATGTATTGGCCTACAAAACTTGCCATTTTAAGTCAAAAAGTAAAAACTTCACATTATACAGGATGCTCTTTAATGATGTGTTAATCTTAAGAAAAAAACTTTACATGAACATGTGTCTTAAAAGCTCCAACTTTTTAGATACAGGGTGTCAAAATTTAAAAAAATATATATTTTTTCACATTTTCTGACACTATTGTGAACATGTTTATGAAATTTGGCACACATCTGTCATCTATTGGGCAGCAATACGCATTTTTTGATAAATAGATTATAGACAATTTAATTATTTTTACCAGACCGTCCATACGGCTTTTACCGAGGCTTTTACTTTAAATATTTTTTGAGCAAAAAATATTACACCACTGGTTTTTCTTGAAAAAAAGATATTTCATAATCCTCATTTATTTCTGAGGAAATTTGGTAACTTGGTATTTTTTGTCCGATGCATAGTTTCTGAATCGATTTATTTGAAATTTGGCAGTTTTCAAAAAGATTTTTCCTCAACGAAAATTTGCCGCGGGCTTTCGTTTTCGATATACAGGGTGTCTTATAACTACGCCACTGGTGATTTTTTTTAATCGTTTTTTTAATAAAATGATATTAACTAGTGAGTTTTGAGACTCTACCAAATCTGATAAGAATATTCCAAGTGGTTTAGAAGTAATTGAAGAAATACCATTTTTTTCTTCATAAATTTGACACCTTGTATATCAAAAACGAAAGCCTGCGGAAAATTTTTGTTGAGGAAAAATCTTTTTCTTTTTTGATAACGAATCTACAGTTTCACGTTGTAACACTTACTCTGTTACACCCTGTATAGACAAAGAATTAAATTATTCTTTATATAGATAGCATGGAGTTATCAATATGCACAGAGCGTGTTTCAAGATTTTTTTTGCTAAATTTAGCGTCGTTCATTTCCGTATCACTTTTTCTATACGACGAAGATTCTTTCTATGAAATAAAATATAGACGTTTTTTCACCTTTTCGTTAGGATATAAAATCTTAACAAATATGTGCAAGACAAGAAATTTCAAGAGTCTTGCGAGACAAGACAAGACTTTAGTATGCAAGACTTGTGCAAGACAAGACTTTGAAAATTTCTTGTCTTGAAATTCAAGACAAGACAAGAAATTAGTTTTCAAGACAAGAATTCTTGTCTTGTGCAACACTAGAGGATACTTTTTATAATTTAGAAAAAACTCGAGCCAAATCGGTCAATGAATAAACTTTTTTTCAGGGTGACTCGAAAATAAATGTCTCACATTGTTTTTATGTGTAAAAGCTTTACATATGTACAGGGTGTTCACAGATAAATGGACCCCCCCATTAACTTTTCAATTAGATGTTTGAGAAAAAAAAGTTTCGAATGGTTCAAACTGAATTTTGTGAAAACATGGTCTTCCCATAAGCAGGGTGTTTCAGAACTTCTGGGCGTGGTCCAATTTTCTTATTTCAAATTTCAACCCTATTTTTTTGATTGATTTTTGCATTCTCCGGAAAATTCTAAATATTTTTTATATAGCATACCCTAAGCCTATACCCAAATTCAACCAATGAGAAGATATTAACGTCAGAAGTCTGCAATTTTTTCGAGCATGTTTTGAAATTTATGATATTATTTGGAAACCTTGGAAACGAAGTGGTTGTTAATGGATGTCAACTTCTCAAAAAAGATTTGAACGTACAGGGTGACCCAATTTTATCCGACAATATTTAAAATTTAGATTCTACTAATTTAAATGAACAATCTCTATTCTATGGACATGGAGGGTAAAAAGAAACCAAATACTTTAAAGGTTTTCATAGAATAAAAATTGTTCATTTCAATTACTTAGTAGAATCCGGGGTAGAATCTTAATTTGAAATATTGTAGGATTAAACTGGATCACCCTGTATGTATTAAGATAATATTTCAACTTTTTCCTCTTCGCAATACAACATGTTCAAATCTTTCTTGACAAGTTGACATCTATTAACAACCACTTCGTTTCCAAGGTTTCGAATTAATACCATACATTTTACATGCTCGAAAAAATATCAAATTTCTGACGTTAATATCTTCTTATTGGTTGAATTTGGGTATGGGGTATGCTGTATGAAAAATGTTTAGAATTTTCCGGAGAATGCAAAAATCAAACAAGAAAATAGGGTTGTAATTTGAAATAAGAAAGTTGTACAACGCCCAGAAGTTCTGAAACACCCTGTATATGTAAAAACCTTGTTTTCACAAAAATTATTTTGAAACATTAAACTTTCATCTGAAACATTTTTTTCCCAAACATCAAATCAAAAATGTTAATGGGGGGGTCCATTTATCTGTGAACACCCTGTACAGGGTGATTGTTACAGTTAATTTTGGTCTTACAAAAAAGTTTAAATGAGAAAATTTGAAGTATTCTTCATGGACGTTCAGAATCCGAAACTAAGAAATGCAAAAATGCATCGAAAACCCAAAAATTTCACACAATATGGTATTTTTCAAACGGAAGACCCTGTTCGCTAGAATGAAAGATCTTTTTCTTCTCATTCCAAATATATCATGTATTTGGTTCAGCCGTTTTTGAGCTATTCAAGTTCAAAGTCTCCAAAAATCTCATTACTGGGACATCACCTTGATCTGGGTTGCCAAGAAGAGACGGTTGTATCCAAATCAACATGATGAAATTTTTATGAGAATTTGAACTTGAATAGCGCAAAAACCGCTGAAGCAAATACTAACATATATGTTGGTATATTTGGAATCAGAAGAAAAAGACCTATCATTCTAGACAAAAATATACAGGGTATCCTTTTAACAAATACAATGTTTTAAAGCATTTTTAGGTTTTCGATGCATTTTCGCATTTCTCAGCATCAGATTCTGAATCTTTATAAAAAATACTTCAAATTTGCTCATTTGAACTTTTTTGTAAAATGAAAATTAACTGAGATACTTATATAGTGAGTAAAATATAAACAGTCACCCTGTACATAGGTACATCCTCACACCTACACCATTCATTTTGTGTTCAAATTAAGA
Organism: Orchestes rusci; assembly: GCA_958502075.1. NCBI lineage: Eukaryota > Metazoa > Arthropoda > Insecta > Coleoptera > Curculionidae > Orchestes > Orchestes rusci. The sequence continues at coordinate 68,601,040 of OY293303.1, forward strand.
TCATTTATTCTCAGCGAATTATACAGTACTACTTAATCAGAATAAATATATGTAATTCCAATTTTGATCACAGTCTTTTCCTGATACCAAGATAAGTATGTCATCCGATAATAAACTCAAACCCAATCTATGGAGAAATGCATGAGATTTGTAAAGTGCGGAGAAGAGGCCCCAAGACACAATTGATTCGGAATGAGCAATAAACGCCATTGATTTTGGTTTTATGGTAGGTATTCACTCGGGTATTCATCAGTAAGATTTTTTATCCATCTGACTGGAGCACATGATTTTCCATTAATCACAAGTCTATTTCGGTTTGTGGTTTCAAAAGCTATTATCTATATTTACGCCACTGTGGATAAAGTGAAGTTACGAACATCTCACGGAAACTCGCAGGCTCGCACTCAACTAGGTAATAAGAATTTTTTTGGATTCCGGCAACACTGAATTTCCCCCGATATTTGTTTATGTCAATTTGTTGACAGTTGTAAAATCGACATTGTCCATTGATATTGTATGATGTCATTACATTATTGTGTGGTTCAATGTGCTTTGAGAGGGTGCAGTTTTTGTGGGTTTTATCTATGTGATGGTGGTCTCGATACACCTCGTTGTCGGTAAGTTGAAATAATTTGAAAAGAGGCTGTATTTAAAACAGACAAAACAATGATTACGGTTTGTTGTCGTTTCTCAAGGTTATTTATAGGAAGATGTAGAAAAAAACATGTATACATATCGTGGGAGTATTTCAGTTTATATCATTTTCAGGAGAGCGAAGAAAACTTATTTCTAAAATGGAAAAAAGAAGATACCCCTGTACGTGTTGAACATGTTTTTCTCTATGTTTTCTCATTCGCAGATACACCCATACAAAAAGTAAATATTTTGTCTATGTTTTGTAATTTGCTTTTTTTTAACGAAATTAACATTTCTGTTTATGCATGGTGTAACAAATTCGACGTAGTAGCAAAGTTTACTTATAGTAAACTTTGGTAGTAGCATTGTTAATTTTTTAATCATAAGAGATACAGCGTCGGTTGAATTGGGCAACAGCTGTGCGATTTGAATGTCAACGGAATGCGGCCTTGAAACTACATACTAAATAAATGTTTAACGCTTCCTTTTTCCCAGTACGAAATACGAACCCAACTTTTCTAATTAATATTAGCGTACCTCTTCGCTTCCTGAGATTGAAGATGTGTCACACTTCACACTTGCCAAAGTTTTCGAATTTTTTGCTTGACAGCTCAGACACTATTTTATAGTTAATACTTTTTCACCATAATGTTTTTTCGAAAAGACACACACTGACACGCTTTTAGTGAACCAGTTTTGTAATGGCAAGTGCGACACGTCATCATCTTCAGGATATAATAATCATTATTTGAACAAAGAAAAACTCCGGCGTGGGCAAGTGGTACTTGAATTATATTTTTTTTGATTATCTGTTCTCCTCGCTGTTCTCTGAACACAGTAATAGTCAATCTCCAATTCAGGGTTAGCACAAATTAATTCGCAAAAAAGTGTTGAATTAATCAATTTTTTTCTAATACATAGCATCAAAATTACATTATTAACCTCAAATTCAAATGGCTTTAGTTTGTTGACATTGTTGCAAGTGTGTGAAATTCAAGGCTATTTTTGAGTTCGACCGAAAGTTCGATAGATATAAGTTCGCATGGTTTGTGGAAGTTATTTCGTTAACATTACAAAATGAGTGTCCCCTTATATTCAGGTGCTAATGCAAGACTCTGGTTATTTCGAACATGACATATATTGAGTGGTGAACGTCAATATCTTCATTGAGAGGTATAGATCGGAGATCCTCAAGCGCAAAAAAATATTAAACAACTTTTGACAGCAGAAGCTTCACCCTCAAGTGTGAAAAGAATATTTTCATCCTTCGGATTGGTACATTTGGACCTTCGTAATGTGGAAAAAGCCGGAAAACTAACTTTATTCATTAGAGTTCTCAATAAATAATGATAAATTTAATCAAAAACCAATAAGTTGCGACAGTTGCGCAATAATTTCAATAATCCATAGTACTTATAATAATTATTGATAGTTTATTTGTTCATAAAAATGGACGTGTTATTTTTTTATGCTTCAAGATTTTTGTTGGAAATAAATTTCATTTATTTAATTGTGCTATGATAGGAAAAAATGCTAGAAAAAATGTCTTTGAATTGATTCAAAAAATTCTCATTTGATTAAAAAAAGTCGTACTTTTTCAACCCTGATCTCCATGCTTATTTTTATTAAGTCATCTTATTTCCGAGGTCCATCATTCAGTTTTTGAATTCTAGCAAAATACAGGTTCTCAATCTGAAAACTTCCCACCCTAAAAATTAAATGAAAAACTCTCGGACCCGTCGGACATCTGCGCCCATTTTCAACTTTGTTACTTCACCCTCAAAAGGTTAAATGGAAAGGGGGGTCGAGTGATACCTTATTTTGAAGGATTCGACCTTGATTACAACTGCTCAGTTTTAAGCCTCTACAGTCATTCCTGTGGATATGAATGATGTGATAGCTTGTAAACCAAAGTATTTTTTATGATTTTTTTAAACTTTTTTAGTTAGAAGTTTTTTACTGTCGGGTAACGTTGTTTGTTCAGTGGACGGTTGCGAAAGTCGTATTTAAAGGTAGCATATCATTTTTTAGATGCCCAAAAGATCTCAGCCTCGATCTCAGCTAGACTAATACTTTGTGCTTTATTACCCTGGCTTCCCTCGCTTTTTGTGATTACGGCACGTTTGTGATCTGGGTTTTTCAAAGTGCTGGCGAAGAGTGACCCAACTTCTATGTATTAAGTTAAGTTTGCCCATGTTTTATTAATGTACAGTTTTTGCATTATTTTATAGTATAAAACTATTTTTTTGGAAACAAAAAAAAAGGTGGTGTACAGAATACATTCCATTGTGATTCAAGATTTTAATGATCGTAGTTTTGAATTGTCAACAACTTGTTGGGGTTACTAGAGTTTATCGGCGGTATTTTGAAGACGATTACATAAAAGCATGCCGTCAAATTTGGATTGAGCGATCCCCTATCCGCATTGCTCTAATAACATAAAAATTGTAATCATGAAACTTATATGATTATCATTAATGTTTGAAAATCAATATGTTTAGATTAATGCAGTAAGGGAACTATCAGCGTACCTCTGCAAGTATTGGCCGATATCGTAATATACGTTTGATGCACTATATTGGCTAATTCGTATTAATTGGATACAAAGATTTGATATCAAGCGAAGGTGCAGGTTATACGGAATCTATTCCCTTGGCCGTATTTTTTTTCTGCAATCTATATTTTCCAGTGTATAATTTTTTTCAGTTGTATAGGTGAAATGATCCTGCCTTTATTTTAGATTGTCCAAAATAAGCTTTATAACCTCTACTTCATTCAATTTTCTGTCTAGACAAGAAAATATACATCCACTGCCGTCGACTTGAAATTTTCAGTGCAATGTCTCATTTTGTTTATACAGGGTGTCCGAATAAGTCACGAAGCGGCTGTATCTCGATAATGGTAAGACCAATAGGTTTTTGAAAAAAAAAAATAAAAAACATGTGCAGCATCGTACCTACATGTGGCATACTTCCACTTCAAAAATCCTCAGAAGTAGAGTGATCAACAGAAACGACTGGAAACGCTAATGGAGACAAAAAATGATCAAATCGTTTTTTTTATGAAATGAATTATGGTGGAAAAAAAAAATATGTGAACGAAGGACGTTGGAGTACAATAAAAAAGGTTATTTCGGTAGCATTGTCCTTTCAGCTTCAATACAAACATTGTTGAATAGTTGACTAATATGAGAGAAAAAATTGTAGTATCTCTTACGGATCCTGAGAGTTGGTTTTATAATGACCAATAAAATAACAAATGACAGGTCTTCCACATTTTGAGAGTATACAGGGTGTCCGGGAAAATGTGGTACTTCCTCGGATTCAGATAGAACATTGAAAAATAAGATGACAAGTTCCCGTAAACTTTTTTCCTATAGAGGCCCTCCCTATGGAGATACGGGCCCCGAAAGGACGACACTGGAAATCAATTTTTCTTGAATAACTTTTTAACCACTTGATATAATTTGATGATAATTTAATATGATAAAAAGTAAACATTACCTCTTAAAATACTATCCTTAAAACATAATTAGCTTGTTTAGTTTACCAGGGGCGGACTAGGTTGTACATTTTAATGCTTAAATTTTCAACAACCTGTATGATAAAGACTTGAAAAAAATAAATTTAGATAGCCTGAACCGTAGGCTACAAAAAAGGTACTCTTGTTCATTATCGATAAAGTGAACCGTTTTAGACAAAAAAAAACATATTTTTATTGAAAAAACCATACAAAATAGCCATGACCAAGTGGTGCCCTTGACGAAATAATTTAAAAAAATGTGAACCTATGTTTTTTCGAATTTTACATTGTTTTTTTTTCAAATTAATTCTCATAAACATTTCGAGGCAAATATAATTTAAATTTTTTCAATTTTTTTTTAAAAATTTCGTCAAGGACAGCACTGCATTATGGCTATTTTCGATGGTTTTTTCAATAAAAATATGTTTTTTTCTCGAAAACGGTTCATTTTATCGATAATAAACAAGAGTACCTTTTTTGTAGCCTCAGGTTTAGGCTATCTAAATTTATTTTTTTCAAGACCATCATACACGGTGTTGAAATTATGTTTTAAGGGAAGTATTTTAAGAGGTGATGTTTACTGTTTATCATATTAAATCTTCATCAAATTATATCAAGTGGTTAAAAAGTTATTCAAAAAAGTTTTTCCAAAAGAACTAGGGTTTTTTAAATGAAATGCCCCATTTTTTATTCCGGATTTTAATTCTTGACACAATTTTCTTTTGCTTGACACAACACTGTCCCATACTTAAAATGGATAATTTCCAAGTTATTTACAGTTTTAAATTACTTTAATAATATAATAATAATAATAATAAATTGATTCATGAAAGTACAGTGATACTGTTTACATAAGTCACAAAATATATAAGTATAACAAATATTACTTGAGTACGTATTATTAAAGACGGAACCCAATTTAAAAATTGTATTGCATAAATTCATTAAAGCTGTAAAAACAGTTTTCTATCAAGATACTTTTTAGTTGGGCTTTGAATCTGAGTATTCCCATAGTTTTTAGTGAGTTAGGTAAGATATTGTAGAACTTCACTGCCCAGTATCCAGGTCCATCCTGGCATCTGCTAAGTCTCTTATAGGCCGGGACCAGTTTTTGCCTGTTTCTGGTATTGTGGTTGTGGATATCTTCATGTGTTGCAAATGAGGACTGGTTTATCCTGGCATGAAGACAACACTCATATATGAACTGACAAGGAGCTGTCAGTATACCAAGCCGAATAAATGACTGGCGGCAGTCATCTCTGTAGGGTATCCCAGAAACCACTAGTATCGCCGTTCGTTGAAGACCGAAGATCCTCCACATGTGTGGAGAGTGTCCCCAGATTATCATTGAATAGCTGAGATGGCTGTGAAAGATGGAGAAGTATGCATGTCTAAGGACTTCCTCTGACACACATGCCCTGTGGTTTCTCAGAACGAAAATACTCGAATTGAGCTTTGCACACAGCCTATCTCTATGGATATTCCACCGCAGTCCATCATCCAGCTGTACACCCAGGAATCCGAAATCACCATCCCTGACTCTAAGTGTCTCTTCCATGTTCTTGAGAGAGAAGACACGTTGTCGAGTTTTGTCTTCGTTTAGCAAAAGCTTATTCCTTCGAAACCATCCTTCAGCTCTGATCCGCGCTGCACTGGCATCGGTCAGAACATCATCCAGGCTGTTTCCAATGACAGAAATTGTTGTGTCATCTGCATAGAGTGTATATGCCTCGCTGTCCCTGACTTCAGGTAGATCGTTGATGTATAGGAGGAACAAGATGGTTCCAAGTATGGAGCCCTGAGGAACACCAATATTTGTTACACTCTCAGATGATATTATTCCATCCATCTTCACCACCTGAATCCGGTCCCTGAGATAGGACTTCAAGAGAGAAACACTCTTTTCACAGAAATTGAAGTTTTTCAGTTTTCCCAACAAGATTTGGTGATCCACACAGTCGAAAGCCTTGCTTAAGTCACAGAAAAGCACTGCTGCATATTGACAGTTATGAAAAGCTTCGGTGATATGAGCGATCAGATTCAACACTGCCGACACTGTACTTCTTCCCGGTCTGAAGCCAAACTGGCTTTCGGAGAGGAGTTTATTCTCTTCCAGAAAAGGCATAATTTGTTGTGCCATGCATTTTTCTATTATTTTAGAAATTACTGGTAGCAGAGATACTGGTCTGTAGTTTTCCAGCAAATTGGCATCCCCCTTCTTGAACATGGGATTTATTGAAAACAACGGGAAATACTCGAAAACCATCAATTTTGAATAGAGGATAATGTCGTTCAGATATCCTTTTCAATATCAAGATGAGTTTATCAAATAACATCTATGGCCATCTTTCCTCGCATCTTTCACCGTTTTGGAAATAAATACATACATATTTGCATTAAAAAAAAATTGACAGTTTCACCATTTGTATCTCAGGGCTTATTAGACGTAAAACAATGGAATCTCGGGGGTACCTATAAAAAATGCTGGTCATTTCTCATTTGTATAATCATTATAATTACTTTAAAAAAATGTTTTTTTTTTTTAACTTGGGTTTGTATTTTTGAAATGTTGAAACTTGAAAACTATCAATTTTAGGTATAATAACAATGTAGTGTCAATCGAAAAAAAAATGGTGTCAAGAATTAATATCTGAATTAAAAATGGAGCGTTCGATTTAGAAAACCAGAGTTTTTTTAAAAGAACTGAAGTTTTTCTTTCCATTATTTGTAAAGACCCTGTACATTAACCAGCATTATTTTAAGGTACCCCCAAAATTTCATTGTTTTACGACTAATAGTCTCGGAGATACAAAGCGTCAGATTGCACCTGTCATGAGGTCCAGTCCTCCATTATTCGGATCAATTGCAGTGATCCGAGGGCTACCGATTTTTAATTTTAATACTTGAAAATGAGTTTCTGGAAATGTAATTCTGCACAATTTTCGTTCTTTAAAATGTTTTGTCACATGCTAGGTCACATGCCATATTATGGAATCAGCATGTAGATTTTGAATCATGATTGAAAAAAAAAGTTCATGACAAAAGTTGTTGGGAGTCTCAACCTGAACAACTTTGCTTCTATGATATTTTCTCGAAGTCTCGTAGTTAACGGAGAAAACACATAGCGCCCTTATTTTCAAGATGGTCCACCCTCGATTTTCACGAAAACTCAGAGTTGAGCTTTTGAGAACCCCCTCCACAAACCCCCTCCATAAATTATTATTATCCATTTTTTTTTGTGCCAGTTAATGTATTTCTGTTTTTTTTTGTGATTTAGAGTGCTATATTATTCACTTTTTGTTAGACTTTTCTCAATAAACACACGTTTTTATGTAAATACAAGCAGTACCCGTCACGGCTTCGTACAAAATTGTTTAAATGTTATCGAATAACGTTGAAAGCTACACTCATATACTTGGAAAACGACGAAACACGTGTTTTATTAATTTTATCCAAGATTATCATGATGAAGTTTCAAGTCGTTGTGATCAAAAATATTTTTTTTTCCATTGACATTGAGTTATGATTTCTCACACCCCCACCCCGTTTACCCACTTAAGGGTTGAATTTTTAAAAACGACGAAACACGGGTTTAATTGATTTCATGCAAGATAATTATTATGAAGTTTGAAGTCGATGTGATCAAAAATACATTTTTTATTTGATTTATGATTTTCCACACCCCACCCCTTCCACGGCAATAAGGATGTGAACAAAAATACGTTATTTTACCTTGCCCTCGATTTTTTTCTGAAATACGATGTCAACAAATGTTGTTTTCCACCCCATATCCTTTGAGTCCGACTTTGTCCCCCCTAGGGGTTGAATTTTAAAAAACAACGATATTCAAGATTTAAGTTTCAACATGATGTTAACAATAATACATAATCTTTCATCAATTATCGATTTTGTCCACCCACTCCTTTGAATCGAATTTGACCCCCTTAGGGACTGAATTTCGCGAAATAACGTAACACGTATTCAATTAATTTCATTGGAGATTATTTATACGAAGTCTCAAGATGATGTTACCAGAACTACATAATCTTTTATCAAGTAATGATTTTTCTCAACTCATCTCCTTTGAGCTCGACTTTGACCCCCTTACGTTGAATTTCAAAAAATAACGAAACATGTGTTTGGTCAATTAAATTCAAGATCATTTATATGAAGTTTCAAGTTGATGTGACCAAAAATACATAATTTTTTATCAATGTATGATTTTTCCTACCTCCACCCTTTTCACCCCCTATGGGATAAAATTTCGCGAAATCATTTCTTAGCACACTAGAAATATTTAGCAGAACATCTCTTCAAAATTTCATGGCTCTATCTCTATAATAGTTTTGGCTCGGCGTTGATGAGTCAGTCAGGAGAAGCTCTTTTATAAGTATAGATTTGAGCTCAGATTTGAGTCTTTTTAGCGAAACTTGAGAATTTGACAAGTACTTGGTCAATTGACCACAAAAGATTTTGACTGGTCAAAATCCCAACCCTAGATAGGGTACTCTATCCGTGGATATACTGTATACAGCCCACTCCACACCAATTGGTCGTAGAAAGACGGCAATGTGAGGAGGGAAAGGAATGTGCAATTGAACAAATTTAAATCGAATCAGTTCATTTATGAGACCAATCAAAAAAATGAAAATAACATTACTTCGTTATCGTTATCTGATCTTTAGTACATTCCCAGATTTATACTCTATTGCATTAGCCCCCCTCTACAATTTTCGAATAACCTGTATACCTGTATATAACACCGAGTGTAACACGCTTGGGTTTTGAAAAAAATGAAACAATACACACGTATACATTGCCATTATGCTTCAGTTTCACATTATTCAGTAAATCACCGACGCATTTAGTCTTATATCTCCGCGAATTACGAAAATGCCAGCGGGACTGGGAATGCGGCAAGCTGGAGCCAGTTTTGATTTTTTGACGACGAGTGAACCTTCTTGTCTTTAGATAATATTCGGTGATCGTGTCTAAGGCCCCCACAGACCGGCATACATGTGTGTCATGCCAGCTTGTCATACATGTATGACACACATGTATATGAAAAGGATTTACCCACAGATTATCAAACTTGCTTGTCATACAGCCAGTTCGAAAGTGCACGATTAGCGGTGAAAACGAATTTGTTTTATTAGCAGCGGCGTACGCAGTTTTAATAAAAAAGAAAAGAAATAAGCTATTGCGAAAGCAAAAAGTTCGAACAAAATGGGTGAAAGAATGGCTTTTGAAACGCTCACAATATACCCATACTAATCTTCTTGAAGAAGTTTTTTAGGAATCGTCCGGCTCAACTTCTTTCAATTTTTTTATTAAAAGTGCCTTAAGCAGCATCTTTCTATCTATCTTTATAGTCCCTACTTTTAATTTTCCATTAACAAGGACGACTCTTGTATAACTCAATAAAATCTGCCATGAAAGCCTTTGTAAAATTTCTTCCTTTAGACATTGTTAAATCAGCACTGAACAACGAGACACTGACACTGACCGCAAAAATGTGCGTGAACGAAGTGTGCAGTCAGCCACACACTAACAAACATGTATGAAGGTCAGGCTTGCGGCATGATGTTTTCCGGATGATTCGGAATACTTGCGCGACACACATGTGCGCGGTATTTTGGCCACAGACTGGCAAACATATGTCATACTTGTGTGTCATACACGCTCGTCATACATGCTCGTCACGCGTTTCAAAAGCCATTCTTTCACCCATTTTGTTCGAACTTTTTGCTTTCGCAATAACTTTTTTTTTTCTTTTTTATTAAAACTGCGTGCGCCGCTGCTAAAAAACAAATTCGTTTTCACCGCTACTCGTGCACTTTCGAAGTAGCTGACAATAAGCAAGTTTGATAATCTGTGGGTAAACCCTTTTGTCATACATGTATGACAAGTTGGCATGACACACATGTATGCCGGTCTGTGGAGGACTTAAAAAGCGAACCGGCCCAGAACAAGTTTTACGAGGGACATAATTTGAAATAAGACTATCGATTTCCAAGCTGTGTACGAAACTTCAACGAAGAATCACAGCCGGAATTCTCAATCGGCGACGCCTGTGTACCGATTCTGTTCTATCGGTCCCAGAATAGGCACCCTGGTATGATGTTGGGACCAGAGCGGGACTGGGCATACGGCGAGCCGGAGTCACTTTTGTCGACGATTGAACTATTCTGTGCTGTTTTGTTGTGACATGAAAAAAATGAACTGATTATTATGTAAAAGCTTCCAAATAAACAGCATTAGATTTTTCCCATCGCCTATAGTTTTTTTTGCTATACGAAATGATTGTTTACTTGGAAGGCACATAACAAAAACTGTTCGCACTGTCCACACACTGCCTAGGCATTGTATTGGAAAGTCTTATTCGCCGAAAACTATGAGAAAAAAATAAGAAAACGCAAAGGAACATGAAAATAAAAAAAAACTACTGTTCACAAGCTACTGAAGTTAGTGTACACATTGTTAAAGGATAAGGCTTATTATGATACCAGTGAGTTCTCTGCTGACAAATTTTTGGAATAAGTTCTGCCTGTATTTCACCTGCTGGAGCCATGTTATTGCTAGTCCTTTTACCGTTGTGTATCATAGTTTTGGTGTTTGTTGAATTATTTTAGCATAATTATTTCAATCATATGCTAGTTAATTAATGCTTTGTCACAAGTACACTGTATTTCCGACAATAAAGCAATTTTGATTTGATGATTTGATGATTAGAATACGAATACGACCGACCGATTCGATTGTCGTTAGTCTACTGATAAACTAAAACTATATAAACTTGCTGTTCAAATCTTATCAACAAAAAAAAACTTGCCTAAACCGGATGATGAGTGACCTTATCAATGTATGAGATGATAAAATATCATACATTTTACATATTTTGAATTCTAATTCTACAGGTTGCAGAATATCTATGGGTGATAGACAAGTTCTGTTTCCATATTTGTTTTGGGGTACTTATGAAACCACAAACTACATTAGAAACACCCAGAAGTTATCAGGAATTATCAACGGTACGGCTCTGATTTGATAATATTTTAAAATTTAAAAGTGCTTGAGAACATTTCATTGTATCCTATTTTAAGTTTTTCGAGTATAGTTACCTACACTGAAAAAACAAATTCGTTAAATCAAGTAAATTTTGCATCAATTCAAGTAAATATGTTCTTGCTATTAGCGAAACACATGGTATAATTGACTGAAGTCCCCAAAGTATTTATCTACTAATTATAAAATTAATCACACCAAATACATATGGTGGTGTTCATTGGAAAATGTATTTTATAATTGATGTTGGTAGATCAAAACTACAAACTCTTGAAATAACCATACTACTTATTCACTATGGCATGATGAGAATTCAATTGAAGTACTCATATAATTTACCTGTACGGTATGGTTTCGTTCATCTGTTTATCATATATTTAGCCCAATCACGTGATATTTGAGAGCATATACAATTTACTTGGGTAACTCCTATATATATTTTGTTCTCGACAATATATAGTTGACTCAAATTCACCGATATTTAGTTTTTGTGAATGATATTTTTGTCTAAATTATTTATACATTTGAATCTAATCAGTATGAAAGTTCTAAGAGGATACTCATTCAGTTCAATGGATCAAATAAAATGATTGACTCAAATACACATGTTTTTCATTGAAATAGACGACGAATTTCCTTCAATCCCACATTTACCACTGTTAGTCCTTGATACAGCGCATACAAAAAAAAAGTTGATTACCATCAAGCTGTGAGTTCGTGTATATTGCTTATCCGTGACGAGTAAAACAACCTCTCTGCGTGGAAGGTTTTCCTTCCACGGACAAAGTTTTTCCACGTAGAGAGGTTGTTTTACTCGTCACGGATAAGCTATACACGAACTTACAGCTTGATGGTTATCAATTTTTTTTTGTACGCTGTATAAAGGATTATGTGCATAGTATTTACCTACTGCTGTAAACCTGTACTTCAGTGAATAAGGTTTACCTTGCTTGTCATAAAACAAATCAATTTGCTCAATTATACGATTTCTTTGAATATCTTATTTATTCATTCGTAACAATTCACATGATAGGTACAAGTTGTTTCCCACCCAAAAAAAAAATCCAATGTCACTGTGCTTTGGGAGGATGAAAATGTTGTTGGAGTCTCCGGAGGGGACCATATGGTTACCTCTTGCGTGAAAGGTTCGATTCGATCTCATTCGCATGATCAGATGATGGAAATAGCTTGATCCTCATCAGTATTTTTTGGTGGAGGGATGTCTAGAATATCTTCAGGGGTCTTGATTTTTTTGGGTTGAGGTTGAGGTTGAGGTGAATCATCAATCTGAAAAAAAGACGAAAATATACAAGGTGTCCCGAAATTAGGTTAAAATATATCCACACCTCATAGGCCAAAAGTCGTAACCCTCAAAATTGCTGAAAACGGATTAATCCCAGAATTAGATCCCTAAATTCAGTGTTGTCTTATTTAAATTTGCCCCAATAAATGATTCTCTAGTGAAAACCCATCATATGATTCAGTTTAACCCATAGAGAAGTTATAATTTGAAATTTATAAGGTTTTTTCGTTCTTCTGAAAAATTTACTTTTTGTGGCTTACGACATTTGGCCAATGAGGTGTCGATATTATATACTGAAAAAAACACAATTTTTTTTTTTAGAACGCTTTGTTTTCGAGATACAGGGTTTCCAAGTTTAATTTTTATTTTTGTTTTATCTGAATAGATCCCATAATAATTATGATAATCTAACAAAAAAGGTATCCAGAGTGTTTTTGACGTAAGAAATTCCAGTTTGATATTCTTATGACTATAAGTTTCATGTATATATATATCAAACTAATATTTTGTTCAGTGTAGAATATACTGTTAAAATATTTCAACCTTTCAACACCCTGTATAACTAAATCTGTAGAAACACTTTGACAAGTGGAAAACTGTAGATGAATCACAATACCTAATCATTATACACCGTGAGCTTTCATCACCTTCTCAGCATGAAAGACTATAATTATTTTTTTGTATTTGAATATCTAGGAATAATTTCCGGTCTGAAACGATGCCATTTTCAAAATTTTTGTGTGCAAAATGTTCATCTTTCAGAAAAATTTTTGCTAATTCTATAGTGTGAATATTCAACAATCAGGTATACTTACGTCACTCATCAAACTATTAACAGCCCTCTTTAGCCAAATTTTGTCCCTGATATTTGGTACCAACTTCCCAATGTCATTGTCAGATAAAAAACTAACAATTTCAATCTCATTAACTTTCTGTTCTGAAAAAAATAAACAGTTTTGTGTTAGCTTGAAATTCTGAAAACGCGATTTTCCGAAATTCTGCTTAGTTCCAAGATAAAAGTAATCGGTGGGAAATTTTGAAATAAAATGTACACCAGAACACCGTCAAACCCGGATTTCAGTTAAAACCCGAATTTTTACTAGTTCTACACATAGACAAATTAACTTTTGTTAATTTGTCTATGGTTCCACATAGCTAAAACTAGAATTTTATTGTCTGAGAAGATGCATTTTTAAAACCAGTTTTCACTAGAAAATTCGGGCTTTGACAAAAATCGTGTTTTTACTTTTTTACATGCACTATCGATTTGCAATATAGAGTTTTTCTTGATTCAATAATCTTTTTTGAAAAAATATCTACTCGAGTATCTACTATTCATTTAAGGTAATCCAGTTTTTCTCAAACTCCGCTAATTTAGTAATTTTTTATCATATTATTTAACTTAATCTTACCCACAAAGAAAATGGTGGCACAATTGTGTCAAACTGATCACCTAATTACTCAACACTTTTTATCTTTGGGTATTTGTTGGCGAGTTGCTTATCAGAATTAGAAAATAGATACTTACCTTCAAAAACAGGAAATAAATGGTGCCACCCACAATTTTGGAGGAATTCCTTGATTTTCACTTTGCGATAATGCACGAAAAAGTAAAAAAACACCCAATGCGGGCAACTTCTTAAATGAAATGAACTGCGACTTGTTCACGCACGCTTGTGTTCCAGAACTCTTTTACAATTTCAAGAAATTCATGAAGACCAACTCCACCGATAATTGAATACAGCAAGATTAGGTTAACTCAAATACGTGCAGATGTATTTCTTGTATCCGAAAAGTTGTCTAGCGTTTGTGCATCATTGAGTTGATGATTGGAAGATTTCAAGTTAATTCATATTTATTTGTGTCAAACAAACGAATAATTGAAAAATGTATAACTTGTATTACGTCAAATATACAGAAACTATCTTGAACGCACGATCACTTAGTAGAAAGATATGCTTTAGTTGAATGAAATGAACAGATATAATTATAGGAAATTATAGAGCCTGTAGAGCTAAATATTTTTTATTTGATTTGTACTGATTTTCGGCTGCTAATTTGGTATAGATGCATAAAATATATGCGTATATTGAATTCAAATATTTATTTTCCAAACACATTGGAGGTTTTTGTCAAATATGTTCATTTTGTAATTTGAATTAGATTAAGGTCAAGACAATTTTATTTTATTTGTTCTAACGAAACACATGCCAAATAAATGACATATTTGGATTCATCTTGACTTTTTTTTCTGTGTACGTTTCTATCCAATAAACCATCATCAAGAAATTGAAAGAAAACTTCTTTGTACTTTTTGCGAATTTACTACATACAAAAAATTATGGGCGTTTTCTAACATTCCAAAAAAGATTTTGTTAGATACTCGTCGAAGTCTTCTGATTAATCATATAGGTTCTGCGATGTACTCCGATAGGTATACCCTATTTCTAATTCAACTTCATATGGAAAAATCCATTGGTGTAATATCAGGTGATCGTGGTGGTCAGTTTATAGGGCCGTTGTTACCGATTCATCTTATAGTATGAAAAAATGTTCAAAAAAATCACACATACCTAGTGACAAAAATCTAGCTCCGTATTCAAATGATTCAAGTTAATGTTGTTTGCTCTAATACGAGACAAAACAAAACATTGTCCCTCGATTGATTTTTATTCATGTTTCAAACGTGAATTATAATTGGATAAAGCATTTTTAAGCTTTTTAAATTTTGAAATATGATGAATTCAGTGCCGTACTTTTGTTAATTCCTGATAATTTGTGAGGTGAATTATTGAAAAGGGTATGAAGAAAGGTTTCAAAAAAGATGATAAAAAATCCAGGTCCGTATTTAATAAAATCAAGTTGATGGTGGTTACTCGAATACGAAACGTCGTTAACTCATTTTGAAGACATCATTTTGTAGAATGGAAAAAATTATGAAACTTTCAAATTCAAACTGTTTCTCGAAAATGAATAGTTCAAGAAATAGCTTCTAAATTATTTTTAATGAAATCGATTTGGTCGATTTTCAAAATTTTGCGCAAACTAAAAATAATTTTGCGACACAGTGAAAGTATCTTTAATAAGAACGAAAAACTGCAGCTTTTCTCACATTTAACCGACCTCGTAGCACTTAAGGTGCCTTTTGTACGAGTGGGATTGGAAGATTTGGTTAAACGGAGATTCGCCGGATTGGTGGATGACGATCACGTGACGGCAGCGCGTTTGTTGGAATATCGGTTCCTCGAAATACCCTAAACTTCATTGAAGTTTATCTTTTCGCCGTAAAATATACTTTGCGCACGCGTAAAAATATGCTGTCACGCGACCTAACCTAGAAAGTTTGTACAAAACGGTACATACCATCGAAGCTTGTTCCCTTCTTCTTGTAGAATCAATCAATAATTGTTTTTTCATGAGTAATACCAACAGAAGGGTGTTTCTCAGTTTCAATATAAATTTTAGGCAACGCAATCACCCATCACCAAATACCCGGCGCATAAAAGGGTGTCTTGACAGTGCCACTTCCCCCACCTCCAAATCTCTCAATATACCGAAATACCCGAATATCCCAATACCGCTCGCACAAAAGGCACCTTTACTGTTTCGAAGAAAGCAATAATAGTGGTATCACTTGAAACGGACACACTGTATATCGGCTTATCGTCCTCTTGATCATTATTACACTTTAATATCCAGCAAATTCATCCGGTCATTTGTTACTCAACAAAATGCTGTTTAAAAATTCAAAAAGTTCCTTTTTCTTTGTCCGGAGGTATCCAGAAGAAACCTCCCAGTATACTAGGTGTCCAGGAACCGGAAGTGCTGACTCTATTTTTACTTTACATCAAGTACTACAAAGTAATCCACTTTTAATAAATAAGCCTTGAGAAAACTCTTGCACATTTTTGCCGCCAGCTTTTGAACTATTACCAGTTATAATACTAATACCTCGACTAATACTAACCTTTAGCTTTAGATTTTTTGGTATTTGTAGAAAATTCTAACTTGTACATCGTTTCAGTTTTGTTATTTGCCAAGCATATATGATTAGATTGTTTTTCTAATTGAATTTAATTCAATGTCGATTTGAAATTGATTAGTGCCATTTTGATTTTGATTATTGTAAATTCGCTTTTGATTAATGCCAATTTGAAATTGATAAAGAGACATTGTTTTACGGTTGGTTTTCATTAAATTAAGATTTATTACGGTTCTGTACCAACCTTTTCGTTTGAAATTGATAATCTCAATTTGAAATTGATTAATGCCATTTTGATTTTGACTAGTCCATTTTGAACTTGAAAAGGTATAGAACATTATGTTCCGATCATTTTTCTCTGGCGATGTCTTTTGTGCCAAAGAAGATCTTTTTTCTACGACTGTACGGTAATATCACTATTGTGCAATCGATATCGATTCGTAAATATAGAACATTGTAGAACTGAAAGGAAATAAAACCATTTCCCACTAGTTGCTAGGCAACGACTGGGAAGGAAAACGTTGCTTTACCCTGTGAACTCAACCTCATGACAGTTGACAAGAAACATATGATCTCAAATCAATTTCGAAATTTTTCGGGTTCACACTCGGGTTTACATGAACTGAACAAACGGTTCCAGTTGAGGTTGATGACCGGATAGTTACCAGCGAGATTACCAGGTATCAAAATGGTCTCATGATAGAGTACGTATACAACGTAAAATTACGATCCACTTGAACCGATCGGATTAAGTATAGGGATTGAAACAAACCCGTATTTATCGCGTTGTCCTCAATCGGATTCAGTAATCCTTTTCCAATTCTCATCCAATCCTGTAATGTCAAATAAGGATAGAAAAACATAGAAAAACGAGACAGAAACAAACAGGTGAATTTTTATATTTGACTATCATTTGATTTGGCTCTCTAATAAATCCACATTCCTTCATGGGACCAACCAAAGTTTCGAATATTTCTGGAACCCGTAAACGTTTTCCATCCATAAGTCCTAGGACTTGTTTATCTTTTATTAGAGTTATAAAATAAGTCACTTCTTGAGATGACCAAATATTCCTCTTTCTCACTACTCTTTTATTTTCTTCTGCCATTGTAAACGGACTAGGTAGGCTGTAGAGCTTTATAGCAAAGAAACATTAACATGAATCACAATAGACAAACTTCGAATCTGGATTTTCGTTAGGTTACCCATCGGCACTAAACAGATGTTTTGTGGCCATCGGCTCTCACTTGTCATTCCGATCCTATATTATTTTAAATCCGGTATTTATCGGTAGATATCATTTGTTCAATCGGATTCAGTCAATTCAATCCCTTAAAAAGCGAATTGACTTGAAACGTTCCATCCGATGAAAATTTAAAATCGATGCGTGTATATCGCGATTTTCAAGTGGATCGAATTAGATCGGATCGGTTCGATCGCATCGAGTTTCACGTTGTATACGTACTCATTGAGTACGAATAAACTGAGAAAAATATATACAGATACACCGACGAAGTCTCAGGCGTGTCTCTCAGATTCCATGAGGGTCTCATTTAGCCTGAGAGAGACGAAGACATCGTCGCTATATTTCTCAGTTGATTCTTGCTTACCACACTCTATGAAAACCCATATAGAAGATCGGATGAACTTGGCAACCTGCTCCGATGTTGCCCAATTGCCGAATCATGCACTATGGATTGCAGCTGAATGTTAGTTACGTATGGCACAAGAATAATTATATTCGCATTATCGTATGGGTTGTAATAAACTGAACAGTATTTAATTCATTATGTACAGTATAATATCACAAGCAGTCAGTATAATATTGTAAAAGACTCAGTATTTCTGTTAAAAATGATAAGTAAAAATGGAATTTTTGAGCAGTAAAAGTACTATTTAGCCTGTATTTCTATGTTCACTATTGTGATTCTAATGGTCAGTAAAAATTTATGAAATGTCAGTATGACCTAGCACAACACGTCAATTATAATATACAATAATAATTGTAATGTTAACCTAGTGCTAACCAACGAGCCGCTGCATATTTTTCATCAATTTCTATTACCAGCACAAACTAACCCAAACTGAATCCGCCTCTCAAAAGAACCTATCTGACTACTTCATCATGACATAAAGGCAGAGTGTTATCTCTTTACTAAGTTGTGCTTCGTTCCGTTGTAAATTTTTTTGTATTTATACGAAATAAAATATATGCATGACCAACCATTCATTATTTTACTGTCGCTTTATTAATTTTATGGACTGTCCATTATTTTCACCAGGCATTTACTAATTTGGGTATCTGATCGTTTTTTTATGATACTGACTCTTGATTATTTATATCTACCATTTATTATTTTTACTGACCACTTCTTTATGTTACTGACCCTTCATTATTTTTACTGACCATTTCTTTATATTACTAACCGTTAATTATTTCAACCGACCATTTATTAATATACTGACCATTTATTATTTTTACTGACCACTTCTTTATGTTCCTGACCATTCATTATTTCAACCGACCATTTATTATCATACTGACCAAGGGAAATAAAATAATGGCAAAGAGTACTGTCCATAAAATTGAAATACTGACCATTTAATTTGTTGCCTTATCGTATTAGCACAGCATATTTTTGTTCGATAGGCTGTGGTCCAAGTGTTTGTGTACCGTGGGTAAAATGAGAGTAGTCATGCTGTACTTTTGAAAAGAGAAATATTATCAGTAGGGTTCAGTTCGTGGTGTGGAACGGTGGGAACGTGGGATGGGAATGTCAGGTTAAAACCGAAAATCCAATTGAGATTAAAAAAAAAAAGAATTGTGTTTTGAATTTGGATTTAAGAAATAGCCAGGTTTGTATTCATATCAAATCAAAAATCTTCAAATTTTCGGGAAAGGTTTAAATGTACAAAGTATGGGTAGGCCCCATTCTCTACGTTTTTGTCTAGGTGACCCCTAAATTACTTATATCACTTCCCCTAAAATGGGTTGAACATTTTATTTCCGGAAAAACTATTGAATTTACGAACTCGCCGCCGCTTAACAAATTAAAGTCCATATCACACACACTTACATGTACCTACGTCGTAATTTTGTGAAGATTTTGAATGTGTTCTGAATTTGGATTAAAGAAATTTTCATTCAATTCTTCCACTTCTTCAAAGTTGAGCTTTTTTATTATTTTAGTGTCGATTATTCTCTTTTTCGTCGAATGGAAAGTTAGCTGCTTGAGTTGGAGCGCCCACAGAAGTGGCAAATGAATGACGTGGCAGTGGCACAGCTTATGTGGTCCTATGCCACTGTCAAACTATTCCGTGCGTTGCCTTGATTTAGATACATTGTCCTCGACATTGTCATATAGCCACTGGTCACTCGCCAGAACCACGCTGCCGCCGCCGCTGCCATATACGCGCCACTTCTGTGGGCGCTGGCGCTATGCCCAACAGTATTTTTGTTTGGAGAGTTTGAAATTTGGAGGTTCTTTATTTGGTTCGTCCATAACACTTAAACACATAACTACTTGAAATTTTTGCAAAATGATAAACATAAATAAAAAGAAATGTTACTTTTTCCTCGACTTTTTCAATAATAAATAATCCACAAACCAAACAAACAACCAAGTGTTATGATGACTTGACCTATGAACATAAAACATACCTAAACATCTTGATCCGGTGCAAGTTGCTACGTCTATCCGCTCCTGAAAACTGGCACACTAAACTAGGGTTTCTATCAGTTCCGTTGAGTTTAATCATTATTATCGTTATTACCTTTAGAAGTTATCTTATACCTATAATAACATAATTTGTCATCTTTTACCTAAATATTTTAATTGAACTCCATACTACGTACCTGGAAAGGACCCGGTCGTCGTTGACAACGAATCGTAAAGTTTGTCATTCCTGTCCATATATAGACTAATGGGTTCGAAAGAGATAGGTATCCCTAACTATTGCTATCTCTCTCTCTCTACTCCATGCATATAG
This sequence comes from Orchestes rusci, assembly GCA_958502075.1. Taxonomy (NCBI): domain Eukaryota; kingdom Metazoa; phylum Arthropoda; class Insecta; order Coleoptera; family Curculionidae; genus Orchestes; species Orchestes rusci. The sequence continues at coordinate 68,621,538 of OY293303.1, forward strand.
TTGGAAAGAGATACATATCCGTAGCTATCGCATCGCTATCTCAAATTCTTTCACTTTAATTAATAAGCGGGTCCTATCCAGGTACAGTGGAAAGCATTTGAATTCGCACACTTTATTTAAAACAGTTATTTTTTGACAACCCTCGAATCTCGGACTTCCCCCTGCCAAACCAAAATGAATTTGTGTCACGCTAGCCGATATCGAATTTCTGTTTGCAGCAAAAATTTGGACTAGATTTGGAGGTTAGATAAATTGGCGTTTTACGCCTTTTGTCTGCGGTTTGTTAAAGTGTTGATTTTGATTTTGCTTATATTATGTTCATTTAATCGTTTCGATGTGATGGATTTTGATCACGTGTATTAATTTTTTACTATTTCTTTGGCAGTCAATTGATATTTGGTGAATTTTAATGTAAATAGATAGAAAATGATTTGTCGCAATTTATAAGCCTCCAATTCGAAAACAAATTGAATGTTAATCTTACATTATATACTCCGAAATTGAGCTTTCGAATTCTGGCCGGTATCGGCCTTACGACGTTTTTATGAAATTGGCGCATTTAAGCCCTTGCAAAAAAGAAGTGCATGCGCTATTTACCGACCAAATGTCATGTTTTTTAAGAAGGGCATTTGTGGAAGATGGTTTCTCGAAAATATCGATATTTTAGGAGCAAAACCTTAGAAACCCAGTTTTTTTTGTGTGATGGTGCTTGTCGGCATAAGGACTATGTTTCACTACACTTTCTTCAAAATTTCTTGAAATTCCATCGCGACGTAGTAGTTTGTTGAAGAATGGTAAAATCTTCGACTTTTTAGAATTCTGTTTTTTTTTTTTAAACGCAATAATTAATATTTTTTGAAAAAATATGTTTAATTTAATTTTACTTAAAAATTCAAAGGGGTGTGACATTTTGGTGTACCCATATTTTTTTCCATTAGCGTTAAATCAAGATTTTATCTTCCAAAGATAGAGCCATGTCGACTTTTTTAAATTCAACCAAGCAAATCCTAAAATGTCAAAAATCTTACGAATTCTTGTCAAACAACGTTGCTATAGAATTTCAAGAAAGCCTTGATCATAGTAGATTGAAATAGTTTTAAAATGCCGACAAGCTACATCATCATACCAATAAAAGACAATCGTTTCATAGATTATGATTCTAAAATATTGATATTTTCCCTGACGCCTTCTCCTACAAATGGCCTTCTTGAAAAATATCGGTGTGGTTCGTTTTTGCAACGAGCATAAATGCAACATTTTGATAAAAATGTCGTAAGTCCGGTCCTGGCCAAAATTTGAAAGCGCCATTTCGCAGTGACATCCACAACCTCGTCAACAACATATTGACTAAAATCATATCCAAAAATTATCAAAATCCATGAACAAACAAAAAAGTTATTGAGGGACAAATCATGTTTCAATAGAAGAATCTACAGTGAGCAAGCCGAATGTAAGACTGCCGACGTCACATGTGGTAGCCTCGTCGCAAGGGTCGTTTCCTAGCCTCGACAAAATGAATATTCCTTTCTCACTTTAAAAAAAAAAAAATACTTTTATTGAGTTTTCATGATTGCTACGCGACTTGTGTCCTCAGAACCATTGATTTTTGTAAAATTCAAAAATTAGTTAACTTTCCTATTATTAGTGCGAGAGGATGAGCGTCAAGATCCCGAATTTCTCATGTATTTCAAGTATCGTGTTCACATCGTGATAGTGACTTGTTGAAATTATTTTCTATGGTCAAGAATGCTATTGAGTACATATAGGTATATAGAGTTGGGCATGGTCAATTGGCCGTGGTCAAGGTCAATTGACCAACACCTATTTGACCGGTCAAATTCGGTCAAATATTCAAAAAAATATGGTAACCGAAACCGAACTTGATATTTTTTATTTTATTTTCATGCTTGTTAAGTGTTCATACTTTTCTGTTGACAATGTTTATGTAAAAATAAACGTTCTTGATTTATACAGTGTCCCCGCTAAATTGGAGAAGTAATGAAATGTGACAACGATGGTCACAAACGCGCGAGCAAACGCGTTTTTTTCGAAATACAATTTGTGTGATGTATTTTCGAGAAAAAATGGTACGCCACCTCGGAAATATATATATTTTTTTAATTACATAATCATTTTAGTTTATTGAGTTTTTTTTCAGGGTGCATGTAGATTCATAATTTGAGGGGTTGTATCAGAAAAGGTCCAGCATCTCCACCATTTCGAAATAAATTATATTTATCTTATAAGTTCGACGTGTGTCGGGGTAGCCCATTGATTTAAGTTATTTAAATCAATGGGGTAGCCCCATTATCAAGAACTGTGATAAGTTTAACTATATGTCATTTTCACAAAAATGGCACAATCAAACATACTTATAAATCGATAAATAACAAATTAAAATAATTAAATATGTATGTATATGTAAACAAACAGTTTTAACCTCACTCTCCATATATTTTTTTTATGAATAGTGAAGTAAAAAGTATCTGTTTAGATATACATAATATTTAATTGTTTTAATTGGTAATTTATCGATTTATAAGTATGTTTCGGTTTGTTTGTGCAATTTTTGTGAAAATTACATATAGTAAAACTTATCACAGTTCTTGATAATGGGGCTACCCCGAAACGCGTCGAACTGATGAGATAAATATGATTTATTTTGAAGTTGTGGAGATTTGGACCTTTTCTAATGAAACTACCTATGGTACCTGATGGACGTTTTAAATAAAGTACTCTAGTATGGTTTTATTTTTTTCACTCAAAAACCGTGCCTCGGAGGGAAAAACTCAAGACTCAAAAGACCTTACTCATTTTAAATCAGTACCTTATTCAAAAAAAATGGTGGCAAAAAAACTGTGTCGTACCATTTGTTTTTAATAGTTTTTATTAAAAATACAATAGGTACACACATGTTCTTCAAGTCCGGCGGATAACTTTAATCACCTCCAATGGCGAAGAAGTTTCATCTATACCCAGAAGGAAAAATCCGTATTTTTTAAAATTTGTTTCGAGGTATTGGAATAGACCTCGGAATAGACTTTTAACAATAAGCAAAACTTTTTATAACAAATTACTAGCTTTGTTCGCATGTCGGTTAAGAATACGTTCCGGACTACTTCAGAACTCATTCGCATGCGCAGTTTATAAAATGTCACGATAATTTATCAACTGCGCATGCGAATTAGTTATGAAATGGTTTGAAACTGGTTCGGAACCGACACGCGAACACAGCAATTATCACTGTTTTTATAAATTGCAAAATAAGAACGTTGACTGACTAGTCTTGTTAGAGGTTCAACCACTGCATTTTTTAATTTAATTTTTGAAATTCATTTCCGGCAATTGACCGGTTAATTGACCAAAAAATCTTTGGCCGGTCCAATCCACAACCCTTCATTTATACAATAAATAGAATATTTAGAAATGTTAATTAGTTCTGGTTAATTCTAAAATGTTTCTTTTTTCAAACCAAGTCGGAGGTTGTACTTAATTGTTTAATAATTTTGAATTTTCAGTAGAGTTTTCTTGAAAAGCTCCAAAATGCTTTTTACAGATTCCTTGATTTCACGACCTACACTATTTATCCTCTTTATATCTATATACAGGGTGTCTCACCGGGAACCAAGATCGATCCGTGTATGGAAAACTATGCATAAGAAAAATTTGAAAATTTTACAGCGTGTCAATATCTATGGGGGAAACCATGCTAAAATATGTTCAAGATTTTGGCAATTCCGGTTATACCGGAAGTAGGTGTCAACTTGCTTATTTTAAAAAGAGCTCTCTATATATTACCACATTTTTGGATTCGTCGTAAAATTCTAGACAGACTTTATATGATACATTGTGTTATTAGTTATTGAAATGTTATGAAAAATCTATTAAAGTGAGTCCTCTTCAACAAGAAATTCAAAACAAATGGAATGATGGCTTCTTATAGGAAATATTTCAAAGACGTTCATACTTGGGTATAGGACATGATTCATCAAATCTGACTAGAATTCTACGTAGATTCCGAAAATGTAAGAATATATAGGGTGTCCCATTCAAAATAAGAAAGTTGACACCTACTTCCGGTATAACCGGAAGTGCCACCATCTTGAAAATATGTTAGCCGAGTTGCCCCTATAGATGTTGGTGATTTGTCAAATTTTCAAATTATTCCTGTTAAGTTTTCAATATACATACACATCGATCTTGTGAACCCGCCCGGAATATATCGCTGGCACAGATTTGCGCTTATGCCTAAACATATTTTTTTTAGACAGGCTTGTCAAAATTGGGAATAAAGACCTACTACATGCTTGGCAAGTCTTGTGATACAGAAAACGCTGTATTTTAGGGAATACTCGAGGATCCAGATATTAATCATGTTGTGATACTTCTTAATTTTGTTTCATTTCTACAGAACTTTTTGAGCTTGAAAATACGTTACTCAAAATAATAAATATTTATGAATTATTCGTATTTCTTTTTTCTTTATCAGTTTGTATCGAGGTTTGTATAAAATAATTGCTGGGTTTTAGAAAGTAGATTCTGTTTGATTAATACTGCTCTATGCAAGGAAGGTATTGTTTATTAAATTTTATATTAGGTATCATTATACATTTAACCCCGCATTTAACCTTGTTTATTTAATAAAATTGAATAATTTGTTTTCAAAAAAGGATTTTAGACTCAAGTTTCTTTTTACAACTGGATATAAGTTTGGAAGTTTTTTTTATTAAATACTTATAAAATGTCAAGTAAAATGTATAAAACAAAACATTGAAATTGTGTATGTAGGTCTTCTATTTATTACATCAAGTGAATATATTTTTTGTGGGTGACAATAAGGACATGGCAGTTTCCAACAATGAAATAAAATACGTACGAAAGTTTCTTCGGTAAAACCATAGATACATCACTCTTAAGAAAATATAAAATCCCAGGCAAATATTAGTTTTACATTTTTTCCTCATGTTTTCCATGTTGTTTACTCCCTAATCACCCTCCATAACTAACTTGAGTCAACTTATTTCTACATATTCAGCAAAGAGATACCCAATAAAAAAATTACAAGTTAGTTGAGTTCAAACTACATCATTTTTTCCTCGAGACACCATAATTATACTCGAAGCACTGTGCGGCGGTGTGTGTTCGTATTCAAGAATGCCAGCTGTGAGCTGTGACGTATCCTCGGACATATAAAGTATAATTTGGGCGTTTTTAATCTGGGGTGTTTTGTTTTTATTTATTTTCTTAAGGATGACGCTTAATTTCTCTACAGTGAGATTGCAGAAAACTCTCAATTGAATTGCTTTATGCAATGGACAATTTGCAATTTTTTCGAAAATGTTAAAAATATAAGGATTAGTAAGTACCTACTGATGCCATTGATGTTCAAAAAATCAACCTACGACCTCTTTTAATGTAGTGATCACCGATTAAAGAGCGCCAATCAACATCCACTACGTCACAGAATACATTATCTATCTCCGTCTGGCATATTGACTGAGATGACTTTCTCTCTCGGGAGGGTAATTTGGCCCCGCCCCGTTTTCGATCAAACAGTGAAGACCGTGAGACACCCTGTATGTGGTTTTTCTTGTTACAAATGGCATCATCTGTCGCCCAGAGCTGTTTGATCCGTGAGTTACTGGACACCCTGTATAATAAGTGTGGTAATTATTACCGCAGGTGAGTGGAAGGTGCAAACCTCGGTGCAAACCATAGACTTATTATTTTAAGTCTATGGTGCAAACCGAGCCGGTGAGGCGAGGTTTATAATCCTTCCAGGGCGGTGATAACCTAATTACCATACGTATTATACTGGGTGTTTCCTAACCTCTCTGACAAATAAATAAAATAAATCCTCAATAAATTTCAAAAGGAAAATTTAGTATAACATTTTTTGGAATGTCGCTTCGTTTTCGAAATACAGTGTTGAAAAAATAAAATGTGATGCTTTTTTTTAACCCTCTTTTTCTTAACCCTCAATTGAATTATCAATGAGCAAATATTGATTGTCCAGGAAAAGATTGACGCGATTGTCAATAGATTGACGGCGATTGAAGAAATAAATGATTGAAGCACATCGAGAAGCACATTGAAGGCTCCCGATTGATAATGTACGAGCGAGATTGACAATCGTTCGATGCATTGTTGCGTTGATTGAAGCTCCATCAATCGCGGCTTCAATTTGATTGTCAATTTCATTGACGATCAAACTGACCGTCATTGAAGGAAACCATCAATTTCATTGATAATGGAATTGATCGTCTCCGGGCCACTTTGGTGAATATACAAAATATGATATGTAATATGAATATACTTTATATAATTGATATTAATATATGAGTCGACGCATTTTTGTCAAAAATGGATTCAATTCATGATTCAAGTGATTCCGACAGCGAAATTTCTGTTTTTTTCTTCTACTTTCTCATCGAGCCGGCTCTGATCTGATTGATTCAACCAAGGCCTCCATCCGAGGGGTTGAACACTGTCGAAAATCGTGTACACCGAAATTGCAATTTCAAAAAATTCAATTGAAAATTGCAAACAGTTGCAGACAATTGCAGCCGATGTCGTTGCACTATATCAAAATTGAGGCAGAATATAATAACCTCGATAATAACTGAGTATTTGTTAATAGACTATATTATATGAATTGACTAAAATAAATTCTAAAAATTTAAAATAGGCTACTTTCAAATAAATGGCTCCATCAGCGTATCCACAGTGACGTCCATACGTCACATGAAGAAAACGCTCATGCGCCTTTAGGCATACAGCGTTGCAAGATCTACGATATTTCGTATTTGCAAGGTGATTACTAGCTAAACATGATCGATACATTTAAGATAACTCCGAGGATAACTCTAAAACAATTGTTGATAAGTATGATTTTATTTCAGTGCTCGAGACGTTTGATAAGTACAACTTTCGTGAAAATGGTGCACCAACTAATTTTTCTCTTGGCTCTGAATAAATTGTATTTTAATCTGGCGGATTTTGGTAAAATCTTTGTGAATTTTGGGAAAACTTTACTTGATTGAAGAAAAAATATTCGAAAAATATCTAACCAGAGTGTAAAAGCCAAGTAAGAAGCAATATTTTTAATCCTTGCCTTCAGGGCTGTTGCATAACTTTTTTTTATTCTGAAACCACAAAAATTATCATTATAGTATCAAGAAAATATCGGAGAGGAGGCTTCAAAAAAATGTTTCGAAAAACTTCAGGTATTGTATTCAAATGTCAACAGTGTCTCTATTTTGTTGTTTGATGAAACCCTATCACCTACCTATGTTGTATGTATTTATTATATTTTATGTGTATATTATTTAACCAAGTTTAAGTGATACGTCTTTAATACAAAACCTGAAGTTTTTCGAAACCATCTTTTTCTTCTACAGTTTGGTACATATGTAGGGATCCATATTATTTTTGCATCATTCATTAATTTTTATTATCACCCCGTATACATTATCAGTCTAAATAAGCAATGTTTTGGCAGTTTTGTTTTGACTACCTAGCCCGCCTAGAATAACACCTCAGCCTTGGAAGGGAAAACGTGAAAACGAACAGATTCACCGGAGAGTCGAGTAGAGGTATTAGACGAGATTAGAGTTCACGACGCGAGTAAAAAGTATAACGACGCTTAACGACGAATAGTGGCATCTTATGAAAACATCATCGACGGATATTTTCATTAATTGATTCATTAACGACGAAACGACGTGGCCGCTTAATAAAGACGAACGAGAGTTTTCTGTGAAGTTACCTGTAACCAATACATAGTGACATAGTGATAAGAGGATATTCTCTATTGTATTTGTACAATGCGACCAGTGTAGTGTAGTCATTGCAAGCTGTTAACTGTTGATTGTCTATGCAGTGTTATCATTCATTCTCATCAAATAATACCATATCTCCAGCCATTTCAACTCATCCCGTATTTCACTGAATATAAGGAAATAACTAAAGGAATTATTCAGTGCAATTATTTGACCCCATCATCAATACCCTAGACAACCAAAGAAAAGGCCTACACATATGGTCTTTTTTGTCATTTATTTCCGAAAGTGCAATGTAAATGTGTGTTTTATTGTACATTTGACATATCCAAGGTCTAATGATGCCATAGATTGCCGAAACACATGTTACCATTGTTATTAAATTTGAGGCCTAAAGACATTGTTTTTTTACTCATTCAATTTATAAGAGGCCATATTAGAGAAAATGGTCGATTTTCAACTATTTGAGAAACTTTGTTCGGGGATAATTTGTGCTTGTCCGACAACCAAAAAATCAATTTTGAAATATGTCTTGAGATCATCGATTTAGCGAGAATTTTCAAAAAAAAGTTCATTCTGGTGTCAAAAAGTGGGTTAATTTGATATCGAAAAACTGTATAAGAAAAAGTTGTTTAGAATCCACAAAGGATTCAATTATGGAGTTTTTATCGGAATAATATTTATTTATGGTACCTACTTGTGCGTTGTGTTGAAAATAAGTCACGCGAGAAAAAATTGTATAAATTCTCAAGTGACTTGTGAAATACAACGCACGAGTGCCATACAATGTTTTATCCAACAAATGGAGGAAATCGTTTTTTTATGAGTTGATTATTAAATATAAGTTTCAGTGTCAAAATGATTAGACAGTGACATATTGGCGAGCATTTTGGTAAAAATAGGTTGTTGTTTGTTTGGTTGCCACGGGAACGTGATAGGTTGTTTGTTTGTTTGCCACGGACACGTGAGAAATCCATAGCTCAATAGTGACTGGTGAGTTATGGATTATAACACACTACTGTGTTATTTGACTCTTCACTTGTCCAAAATGACATCACTAATGAGACCTATACTATCATGCGTTAGATAAAAATATTTTAAACTCAAATTTTACCCTTTCCATCAATATGAAAATCGAAAATGATGATTTTAGGTATTCTAAAATTAACTTTATTCAACTTAACTACATAGGTTGATGTTGAATCAGTCAAATTTCTTATGAAATAAAACAGTGAAGGGATATAATTGAAAAAATACCGTCAGTCCCTAACTGTACCCATGTCCGTTTTCTCACATTTTCTGGCGATCAGGAAAATAACTAATTAACGAATACTCACTATAGTTCGCCTACAGTTGAATCTTGAGAATAATGATTTTATAAAATCGTATCTACGGTGGAAATAAGGACATGGGTACCAGGGTACAGTAAGGGACCCGACCAGACGGTGTTTTTTAATTTATATCCCTTGAATGTTTTGTTCCATGAAAAAAAATCGACTGATTCAATATTTAACCGATGTATTTTGGTTGGATAAAGTTAATTTTAGAATAAAATCATCATTTTCGAGTTTCATATCAATACAAAGGGTAAAATGTGAGCTTAAAAGGTTTTTATTTGCATGGTTGGCTCCAAAATCGGCATGTAGAGGGCTTTACGGCTTCTTAAAAACTTTATCAATAGAATTTCTTGATATCTTGTCAAATTAACCCATTAATTTGAATGTTTTTTGCGTGGAAATCCTCAAAAGGAAACTTCTACAAATTGCAGAACGACCTTCAATAATAATCCAGCCTTAAACTCTCGAAAAAATCGTAATTCTTTGGAAACAATAATTGCTCTGTATTTGCAGATAATTGCAAAAATTACAGACAATTGCAAAAATTATAGACAATTGCAAAAATTATAGACAATTGCAAAAAATGTCAGACAATTGCAAACATTTCAGACAATTGCAAAAATTACAGAAAATTGCTAAAATTGCAGACAATTGCAACAGTTACGAACAATTGCAACTTTGTGTATAACCATAATTGCATGGTTGTCAACCCCTCGCCTCCATTGATATCGTTGCTAACAACAACGTGCGGTAAAAAAAGATTACCGAACGTTTTGTGCAAAATCGTGCGGTAATCACTAATTAGTTACCGCACTGTTGTAGATAAATTAGGTTATAATAGATGTTTATGACAATTAAGAAAAATCGTTTTCACCATTTTTTTCAGACGAACTGCTAATGTGTCGCTGGCGGACTTGGAGCCGTCAAGGTCGCCTATTTCCAATACCAGATGTGCTTACCCCACGTCATCACAGTTGCAGCCCCCCACCCCGCAAAGTATCTCTCAAGTGCAGGTAACGTTGATTAACATATTTTCCTTGAAAATAAATGTTTTGTGAAAAAGTGCAAGTGAATTTTGTTTGGCTTATTGTACATCACACAATGAATTGTAATTGGTACACAAACCTGTTGTGTATAACCTTGATAATTAAAGCGGTGTGCTTCAATCTCTAACTTGGAATAAATTTGGTAAATGAGTTTTTTTTTTTGGAAATATGCTTAGACATGACGATCAGTTTTTGAATCAGCGCTTTTTTTGATGTACGTAAATTTAATAGAGGGTGTTCCAAAATTCGAGATATGATCTCATCGACTATTTTTTCAAATGGCAACTCTAATTTTTTGATAACTATTTTTAAATAACCAAGTTACACATGTGTACCAAATTTCAAGTTTTATTTCTTTTTTCAATCTTTTAGTTAGTGACGTCATATCTCAAATCTGAGACACCCCGTACATAAACAGAGCGCAATTTAAAATGCTAATCGAAGTGTCCGAGCATATTTTCGGAAAGAAAACTTTGTTTGATCTGGGTACTATATTTATGCCAGGTTAAAGAGGAAAGACTCAGGCTGTAGGTATATAATATGTAATAATCATCCATTCGCATTCCATTAACTCGTATTATTGTAGAATGTTGGTCCAATCTGCATTATGTTCAAAAACACCCTTATAACAGTATGTATTTGCAGTTCCTGTATAGTATTTTCAGCGAACGTACATGCTTGTGTAGTGGGAGTAAGTACTACTTGCAAGCTGACTTTTACTACCATCTACCTTTCAGTAGAAGCTGATGCTCAATGCAAATAATGAAATTTATATTAATAACCAAATGCTGGTACTTATACTATTCACTTGACACTGTCTAGTAGGTACTTGTTTTCGGCATGTAGTGAGTGTTTGGTTAAAAAAATCACAATCATAACAAATAATTCCTGATCTATTTTTCTTCACTCTCTCCCGAGAAATGTTGGGCAATCCATACAATGTTTTGAGTAAGGTTTTGAGGCATGAATCTACAGACTCTCCATGGATAGGGTTTGAGGGAGAGCAGATGGATACAAAATTTCATTTCTCAGAAAAAAAAAATCATTCGTTATAAGAAAGAATTGCTCGAATAAAAAATACGATACACGAGAAGAGCATTCTGATTTATTTATACCACAGGGTTCGCAAAAACTACAAAAATTTGATTTTTCAAAATAGAAAGTAAAGTATCTTTATTTTTGTTTTGAAGCAAAATTTCAATACAATTTTTTATTGGAGAGCATTAGAGGTTGAAGTACAGGGTGATGCATTTTCAGCGACAGGGTGCCAGTTCTCGTAAACTATTCATCATAGAGACCCAGGACCCAGGAAAAAAAATCTGTAGAGTAAAATGCCCAAGAGAAAATGCTGGAAATATATTTCAAGTTCCTAGGATCTCCGCAAAGGGGCGTTACTGATGTACTGTGAAAACAGAAAATCGATATATTTTCAACAACAAATTTCAAAATAACAACAAATAATAATTTGATAATTTGAATACTTCCTCCTCCATACTCAACACATTTTGGAAGCTGTGAACGAATATGGTCAGAACTTCTTCAAATTTCTTCAATGGAAATTGATTGAACAGCGTCTTCTAAATGACATTCTGCTCAATAATTTTTTTACTCTTGGAAAAAATCAGATTTTTGATGTTTTTGCCTCGGTTTTTGCGATCCCTGTATAAAAAATGAGGATTTTCTCTTCGTGGATTTTTTTTACAAGCATATTTGAGAATGAGCTTCCCCGAAAAATGAGATTTTTTATACATTTGTGCTTGTGAATCCAATCAGTGGACAGTCTGTGAGTGTGAGTGGATAAATAAACTCCTTCCTTCGAATGGATTTTCCCTCGGATTTTCCTGACGCGGTTTGTAGGTACTCTCTCGGTGCTCGTACGCATGCAAACATCTGATAATAATTGTTGAAAAATAACTGTCGCTCGAGCTGCCGCTTGATATGTCAATTTGTTCCAAAGAAAGTAATAACGTTAGTTCAAGGTATTGCAGGCTTATGGGTTCACTAGTAGATACCTATTTTTGGAAGCAGATTCTTGATGTCATTTATATTTATACCGTTTTAAGCATATCCTTATTACCACTAGCTTGTGCTGATCATCAGTAGATGCTAAAACTAGTATCTTCTCAAATTTTATCAATGCATTTTACAGTATGTAGACCACTTACTTAGAAACACTAGCACAAGCAGATGCTAACCGTTTATTAATACCACCCAATCGACTATATTGGTACATTATGCTTAAATGCAGACGGCATGCATGTAATAGAATTTTATCTCGAAAACGATGCAATCCAATTTTGAAAAATTGGAAATTTGACAAGCAAAAGAAATCAGGGCTTCGCCTCTCCTATTTCACAAACTTCTGGTGAAAACATTGAAAACATCTCCATTTGGGGGCATTTCTAGACCTATATTAATATGAAATTTTCTCATTCTTTTGGCTCGTAATAGTATTCTGTTAAAATCTGTTCACGTTATTCCGAGACACTGTATATTCAACATCTCAATAACTTATTACTTATTTTTATTTCATTTGTTGGTCATGTTCCACGCTCAAGTAGGGATTCGTCTGTGACTTTTTAAATTATAATATACATTTTATGGAATAAAAGATATTCATCTATTTATCCTTGTTTTTGCATAATCGATAAGGAGTTGGATTTGTAACGTTGGGTGGATCTTATCTGTCTTTGATCATTTTTAATTAGCAAAGATTATAAAATATGAATGTATCTGTTCGTTTTACTTATGATAAGATTTATGCAATCCTCTTCTTTGACTGAGACTACTTGGCTCCAGACGAAGTTGAGATTCTTGGATTTCAGTTTCCTTCAGGTTCAGATGATGGTTGGAGTGCGTATTATGGTCGATACTGGTTTGTATACTTTTGCTCATTTTAGTAAGAAAAATGATCTCGTGTTCCATGCTTGATTTATTTCTCATTCCATCTTTTTCAGCCAGTTAGTTTGCTACGCTCTTCGAGCTCTTTTCTTTTTTAATATTTGGTATCCTAAAATCCATTGAATTGTGGAAATATTTTTCTCTTTGTAGCCAATGTAAAAAAAGGAATGACAATAATAAAAAAAAAATGAAAAATCTTTTTTTCGGACAATATTTTGTATGACTTATATGCATTATCGAGTGTTACTTACGTAATCCAATCGCATAGCATACATATACATACATGTTGATAATCCTCGTACAGAAAAACGGCGGTTTATAAAAAATCAAAAAGAATTCATGCGTGTTTGTAGCGAAGAATAAACACAAACTGAATGCTCGACTGAATGGGAAGTACTTCGACTAAACCTTGGACTAAACGTATATAGCTAAAAAATTACAAAGAATGATTGAAAATCAAGAAGTACTTTCCCAAACGTTAATAAATAAAGTACAGATGATGGGTTTGTGATTCGTTAAGGGAAACGACGGGGGTAAGGGATATCTCAGGAACTAATAGTCGAGGCTTGGAAAACAAATCCTCCAGGAAAACGGCCAAGAAAAATTGCCGTGAATATTGTTCATATTCATAGATCCACCGCTACGTTACCTAAAACAGCAACTTCCCTGGCTTCTTTTCTTTCATACAACTTCTTTTCATTTCCAACTGATCAAGTAGCGTTAAATTTGGAAACCAGTTGCAAAACGTAATCAGCAGAGAAATTTTTTTCGGGATCCGGTAAATAAAGTTGCTTCAGTCCTTATTTTAAAAAAAAATCCTATAGTTTCCACTCTTTCCTCCGAGCTTTCCTCCAAGGAATACACCATTTTAATTCTAATTTTAAATTTAATTTAAATTTTGAATAACAACTCGATCACTATAACGTTCTGAAACAATCAACGATGAACAGTAAATCGAGTGAATGGGCCACATTTTTTTTGACAAAAAAATTACAAATAAATAAATAAATGCCTATTTGTTATGACAACACTAATATTCTCGAAGGAAATTAGTGAATTCCACATTGCTTTTTTCTTCTTTCACTATTTTCGCCGTCATTTCGCTATCAATGAAAATTTCGACGAAAGATTTATGGTCAAAGAGTACCTACCTACTCGATGAGGCTTTCAAAATGTGGAATCGGCCCAGGCCCAGCCCAGCCCGAATCAGTGAATGACTGAAAATCGTACTATTAATGAATGACGTCAAATTACAGAAATGTTGAATAATGTACGGAAACGTTGTGAACAAAATTTATGTTACTGCATGGAAGTGAATTATTCAGCATTAAATGAACTAATACCAAAATTGAGTATACTTTTTGTTGAATATTTAGAGGACATTTTTTGCATATTAGTCTCTTTTACTATTTTAGTAGTCATTTCGTTATCACTTATTCAGAAACAGGGGGTTGTGCTTTCCCCGGCCAGAGGGTTGAAGTAACCGGGATAAAAATATCAATCGGGTGCAAAGTTTTCGTTGTCACATCCTGTTTATGCCATAAGCGTGTTGTTTATTATTGTTGTTTAAATTAAAAATTAGAATGAAGTTTCGAACTGTTTTTTTTTTTAATTTGTTCATGGCATGTTTGACTACAAAACTTAACAACATAATTGAAAACTTAATTATCTATTTTGTTTCCTTTGGTTTGAACATATTTTGTCGCAACTTTGACATACTTTCTGAATCTGATAAAATAAATCATACCATTCAAATCAATATTTCAGAGTAAAAAACACGTAAAACACGTCCCCTAGCCAGGGCGGCCAGAACCAGAACGACATGAATTTATTATTTTCTTATAAAGCAAACCTTCTTTTATCAAACTAGATCTTGTTTACAACATTCCATGAAGTCAAACTTGAGTTATTGACACTTACAGTCCAAGAAGTTTAGCCTCTCGTCTCGCCCTTATTTTACGTCTAACGATAAAACGTCATAGATCAAAAAGATGGGTCACTGTGGTGGGGGGATTTATTTCTGAACTTATATTGGACAATTTTCGGCAAAAATCCCTTTTTTATTCGATCAAAGCAATCACGCCCCCTATTGGTAAATAGACCCAAGACTTTAAAAATATTTCCAGCAATTTTCCTTGTCCGATTTTCCAAAAAGATTATTTTCTCAAACTCTTACGACGATAAGTTACTGAGATACCTCGTCACCCTTAATGAATCACCCAGTACATTGAGTCAACGCAAAGCACAGATTTGTTTTAAATTGCTCTCTTTCTCTCCATCATCATTTAGTTTGGGTAGGTATGTAGGTAATGCTCGAATTATTTTTTTGTGGAAAGTAGAGTAATAAGATATCTATCAATTGAATCTATTGTGGACAATTGTTAATCCAATCTCAATAATTGCTGGAGCTGAAAATCTGGCATTTCAAAAAAAGTCCATTTCTTAAGGTTTCCACAATATAAATGAAGTCATATACCCACTCATAGACCATTTTAGAAGGGAAAACATCAGCGAAAAGAAAATTCCGTCGGCACACCAACGTAGTAAGAGCAAGGTGTATATTTCCCTTTCACAGAGAAACGTCCATGTATATCATCTGGATGTGAACAGTGGCAACAATGCACATTACTCATTCGAACCGGTGTATCTGTACCGATAGGATGTCACGAAAATTGATAAAAATTGCAAATATTTACTTTGGAACTTTGGAAGTCCGGCAAGTTTACAGACCAGTCGAATCATATCATGATTAAATTTGTGTTTGTGAGGAGATAGATTGTTATAATGCTTATTGGAAAGTACGAAAATAATAATTATTGATAGAGAATAAAACAGTATTTTATTCAGTTTGCTAACAAAATTCCGTCAGAAATTTCACAACCCGATGTTTTGGTATAGATGTCACAGTAAAACCTGGTAATCAGTAAAAGCTAACTGTTACTAGTAAAAGTGAGCTTTTCCTGATTTGGAAACATTTAGCTAGCGAAAGTTGAATTCGATCGACTTCATCATACATTTACTAGTAATTGTTAGCATTCACGTAACTATTCTAGTGAAAGCTGCTACACTGAAAATTATTATCGAATTCACTGGACGTAATTATAAATATCCTTTTTGGTCCGAGCTGGAATTCGCCGACAGATTAGACGCTCGGGAAAATACGAGAGTTATGAATCGCAGGTGTACAATGTGAACATTGTTCAGATACCGTATTATAGAAAATACTTAAGTATTCTCAGTAGGGGTAAGTCTGGGTTAGTTTGGGTTTGGCAAAAATATTGATGTCGCGTGAGCGACATCATTTAGTGCCCCGTGCACCTTGGGTTAGTTAAAAGGCGGAAATAAGTTGTAAAAAGTACTTTTCCTAACTGCTTGCAGTAAAAGTTGATTCTCCAACATTCACTAGTAAAAGTGTACAATATTCAAAATTTAACATTTCCTAACGGATCAAGTAATTGCTTGCATCAACTAGTAAAAGCTAGCTTTCACTGAATTTCTAACATTTACTGTAACATAGATACAGATTCGTGTAATTTCGTACTTGATAAATTGTCAACGTCTTCTCAGCAAGTTGAACTTCAAATAATCTCGATTAGGGCATTTGAAAAACACAAAACCCCGAAAAAAACATCTGGAAATTCATAAATAAACTCATATGCATAATGATGGTAGATACATAAATATTATAAAAGTCCCTCTATGATTAATAAAAGGGCCTCAAAAATGTGGAAAAATATTTTGCATTTTTAAAATTGAAAAACGGATAGCGTTTCTGAACTAGGCATATCCAATAACCCCTAAAACGAGAATTTGGTTTTGAATTAAAATATTATACAGGATGTTCAAAAAGGCAGATCAAATATTGAAAACAAAACTATTTTTCCAACCATCCTGAACAAATTCCAGCAGAGATTTTCCAAAAACCTTCATTTCATTAGTATGAACTATACACTTGATCAGTTTAGTTTTGTTACTCTAGCTTTCACCGAGTGTTTGAGTATTTAGGTAAAAACGAGGGTAAAAAATTATAAAAAATATTGTCGTTATTTCGAATAGGTATTACTCAATATCGATATGATGAGATTTCAATAAATGAAATATCCAAAATTAAAAGTAAAAGGTACTAGTACAGATTTGTATAGTTCTGTTACTGTTGCTTATACAGGGTGCCACAGATTCGTGTGCATACATGAGGATCTCAGTTATTATAAGAGATACAGAGTCGATTGAAGTGATGCAAAGTTGCGCATTCTTATGCTCAACATAATGTCATTTTGACATTTGAAAAATTCCCGCTACTACCGAAGATATCCGAAGAAAACCGAAATTTCGCAAAAATGATATTATTATTTCCCAAGTTATTTCCCCTGTTATTTCCCGAGTGTATTTGAGAAGATATTTTAGAATGGATTGCACTTTCTCATTGCCATTTTTTCTCCTCTACAACATGGCGGTATCAAATTGAAAATCTGACGTTTCGTCTCTGAGCGGCCATCATCAAGTTGTTTTTTTTTTAAATACGGAACTGGATTTTTTATTTCCTTTTTAGATATCTTTTGACGTCCTTAATGCATTGAGGTATCGCAACCGTCGAAAAAAATTCTCATCTAAAAATACCAGAGAAAATTAATCAGGCAACCCTTTCTCTCTAACACATAGTTTGGTTCATGAACCCATCTTTATCCGACACGTTATTCTTATGAGAAAACCTGCACAACTAAAACAAACTAATTGACCAAACCAAAATCGAAATACAACCAAATAACGATAGATTTAATGAATTTAAATTAAATCCACAAATGACATGAAAAATGAAAAAAATACATTTAAAAAACTGAATCAATTTTTGCAAGTATTCAAAAATATTGCTATTTTAACAAAATATTGGAAATAACAATAATAGGTGAATAATAATTGAAAATATTGAGGTTGCTAAGGCAACCCATTACCCTACACCCTCATCTAATCACCTCAATGCCTCAAGGACATCAAAAAATTACTAAAAAAAAATAAAGTTGATGATGGCAGCTCGAAGACGAAACGTCAGATTTTCAATTTGATACAGCCATCTTGTAGAGGAGAAAAATTGGCAATGATAAAGTGCAATTTATTTTAAAATGTCTTTTCAAACAAACGCAGAAAATAATATTTTTCCGAAATTTCGGTTGTTTCGAATATTTTCGGAAGTATTTCAAAATGGCATTTTTTGAGCCTAAATATGCGCAACTTTGCATCCATTTAACTGACCCTGTATCTCTTATGATAACTGAGATCCCCATGTATGCACTCGAATCTGTGGCACCCTGTATACGGGGGCTATTCAAAAAGATAGCAAACATATTTGTTTGGATTTTTTTCAACACACCCTTTATAAGCTGGAGTAACAGAACTGTACGAATTTGTACTCGTACTTGGAAGAGTTACTTTCAAAATAGATCATTCCATTAATATTTCACTGTAGCATATCGATATATTACTATATAAATCAGCATTATATTTTTTATAATTTTGGAGCTAAATTTTTGAACGCTCGGGGTACCTTCAAGCTAGAGTAACATAACTTATCAAGTGTAGGTATAATAGTTTGTATCATACCTAAAGTGATGACAAAAGTTCTTTTGAAAATCTGCTAAAATTTATTCAGGGTGATTAGAAACATTGTTTTTTTTAGACGAGTGTGAGTGATTTGTTGGGTTTGAGGATCAGAGAATTAGTCCAGTTAGTTTTAAAGTGGCCGACGTTTCGCAATATATAATTGCATCATCAGGGCGATTTTAACATTCTGTACTCAAGTCGCAAGAATACATATTTACACGACACACAATCACACAAACAGGAAAACTCTTAGGTATATGGGACAAAAGATACAAAAAACTAAATACAGACAACTGGTCTCCATCAAAGGTAGTGCAGTATGGAGACCAGTTGTCTGTATTTAGTTTTTTGTATCTTTTGTCCTATATACCTAAGAGTTTTCCTGTTTGTGTGTCGTGTAAATATGTATTCTTGCGACCTGAGTCCAGAATGTTAAAATCGATCGACCCTGATGATGCAATTATTATATATTGCGGAACGTCGGCCACTTTAAATCTAACTGGACTTTAATTCACTGATCCTCAAACCCAACAAATCACTCCCACTCGTCTACAAATTTGCTGTATCGTTAAATAAACAAAAATTGTTTTTTTTTCAATATTCGACCTGACTTTTTGAACATCCTGTATACTTTTTTTTTTAAATTATCGTTATTGGGGTTTTTGGATATGCCAAATTCAGAAACGCTATGCGTTTTAAAATTTAAAAAAATGCCTAACAACTTTTCAAATTTCAGAAAGATTGTTCCCAATCAAAATGAAACACTCTGAGGTCTGTATATTCAGCCGTGAAAGTTTTTCACCCTCAAATACCTAGGTATTGGACATCAGTTTCCAATTGGTTCAAACTAAACAATCGAATTCAATAAGAAACAATCACGCGGGATACTCCGATTTTTCAGTCGTTTTTGTCAAGATATTAACTTCAAAAAACCGCGTAATTTTGAAACAGGTACCTACAGTTTTGTTCATATAAGAGTATCAAAAGTTGGACAGCTATTTTTGATACCTACTGCTGATATAGGTAAATATACTGTTTGATTTTTTTTATAAAATAAAATGGGAAATATGAAAAAAAGATCCCTCATGTCTCCATGTGGGGCTTGTTGACTTAATTTTGAAATCATAACACACATGAGGCAGAGGGTATGTCAACATTTTTTTTTTAAATCGACCAAAAAATGTTCGTGAAAGTGATATGGCTAAACATTTTCCATTTATTAGTTTTTTTTTTAACTTCGGCGAAATATTGAAGATTTGTTGTTCATGGTATTCATCATAATCTAACGTTGTGGTACTCATAGTGAAGTTCTTCTCCATTAATTTTGCCCCGAGATATTTCTTCCTTCGTTACAGGTACCTACCTATAACTAAGTAGGTACCTAACTCAACGAATCACACAACAGAAAAGATTTTTCTGTGAAACTGACAAAATAAAACATCATAGTAAAGTATATGTATGTACAGGGTTTCTCTTTATATATTGACACCCCCCTTATCTTTTTTATTTGACGTTTCTGAAAAAAGTGTCTCGAATAAAAGTTTGATGATTTCAAGTATTTTTTTAAAAAAACTCCATTTCGCATATACAGGGTGCCTCAGAAAGTCTGGGCGTGGTCCAACTTTCTTATTTCAAATGAGAACCCTACTTTTTCATTTGATTTTTATATTCTCCTAAAAATTCTGAATATTTTCTATGTAGCATTCCCTATACCTAAAATTGACGTATAAAAAGATATTGACCTCGAAAAAGTGCCTGGTTACCGTGATTGTTTTAATGTCTGATAGATTTTTTGGCAGTGTCGTTAAAAATTCCTCACAAAGATGAGAAAAAATGTGATATTCTTCGAATATACTATCAAAATCACAAAAATGCATACAGGTTGATGCCACTTTGTTCACCTGATTTCAGCATTTTTTATTAAATTGCAACTTTTTCGAGGTCAATATCTTTTTTACGTCAATTTTAGGTATACGGAATGCTACTTGTATAAAAAGATGTGATGAATCCGCTTTAGCTTACATACGTGCACTTGATAAGCGTATAAATGATCAAAAACTACTACTATTACAATTTTTTCACTTACTTTTTATTTACCGTAAATAGTAGGTACCTACGACAGGTTTCAAAAATTAAGTAACCCAGAGTTTGTGCTGGGAAGCCTACGGGGCTCCGTCAAGTTTCCCCCCCGATATCGAGGAATGCGGGTTTCAAGTATACAGGCATTATGCACGCATTTTGCACACATATTTTTAAATTTTGCACACCTTTCCCCGAGAGACTATAGAGCACATTTTCTGATAAGGGGGAAACTTGACGGTTCCCCACGACAACGCCCACAACCTTTTTTTTTATGTCGATCTCCTCTGAATTTTGCACAATTCTGCACACATGTTTTCGAATTTTGCACAACCTCCCTTACCGATCTATGCCCTTATGAAAATGTCAAGTTTTCCCCTCGACATCGCTCAAAACCATTTTCTTTTATGTAGATCTCTCCTCTGAATTTTGCACAATTTTGCACACATGTTTTCGAATTTTGCACACCCTCCCTTACCGATCTATGCCCTTATGAAAATGTCAGGTTTCCCCCCCACATCACCCGAAATAATTTTTTTTTATGTAGATCTCTTCTATGAATTTTGCACACATGTTTTCGAATTTTGCACACCCTCCCTTACCGATCTATGCCCTTATGAAAATGTCAAGTTCGGACATCACCCGAAACCAATTTTTTTTATGTCGATCTCTCCTCTGAATTTTGCACACATGTTTTCGAATTTTGCACACCCTCCCTTACCGATCTATGCCCTTATGAAAATGTCAAGTTTTCCCCTCGACATCGCTCAAAACCATTTTTTTTTATGTAGATCTCTCCTCTGAATTTTGCACAATTTTGCACACATGTTTTCGAATTTTGCACACCCTCCCTTACCGATCTATGCCCTTAAAAAATGTCAAGTTTCGCCCCCGACATCACCCGAAATCATTTTTTTTTATGTAGATCTCTTCTATGAATTTTGCACACATGTTTTCGAATTTTGCACACCCTCCCTCACCGATCTATGCCCTTATGAAAATGTCAAGTTCTCCCCCCCCCCCGACATCACCCGAAACCATTTTTTTTTTATGTAGATCTCTTCTCTGAATTTTGCACACCCTCCCTTACCGATCTATGCCCTTATGAAAATGTCAAGTTTCCCACCCGAAATCACCCAAAATCAATTTTTTTATGTTGATCTCTTTTCTGAATTTCGCACAATTTTGCACACACATTTTCAAATTTTGCCCACACTCGCTTATCGATCTATGCCTTAATGAAAATGTCAAGTTTCTTTCCCCCTCAGATAAACCATAATATGTGCCCAATACTATGCAAGTTTGAAATTTTGAAGTTATAAAGAGGTTAATACGAGAAATATAGGATGAGATTTATACAGACATATCAAGGGCTTTCCAGGAACGGTCTGGGGCGCACCTGGAACGACTCACACTCGATTTTGACCGTTGTCATCGCGGCGTAAGACACAAATCTTACCTTCCCCTTTCCCCAGGAGCACCACCATATCGACTGTGGATAAATGCCAAATGTGTCAAGTTTCGAAATATCTATTTGATTTGGCGGTTTTCTTCAAGTTTAAGATGAATATTTAGTTTTTTGTTGTGCAATGATAAAAATAACAAAAACAACCAACACCAAAAACGAGATAGGATAGGTCATAGTGCCACTTATAACAAGAATTGACACTGTCAACTTGACTTTAAGTCCTACTAACGCCCTGTTGCGTTCCAGTAAACATGACGGCTTGATATATGTGACACGGTGCGTCACGCACTTGAGCTGTATCAGGGTGACTCACTCGTTCCTGGAAAAAAGCTATCATTGCATTTGAAAAAATAGAGAATGGTCAGTTTGCTGAAAAACTGTAAGTCTGACAACATTGCGATGTACACCAAAAGGTCGGTTGTGCTGACCAACTTCTAAGCCCCAAATTTGGTTCAAATCCGTTTAGCGGTTTCTGAGATATTCGACCGTTACCAGACTTCCGACTAACCCTGTATATTTAGAAAAATCCAAATTGCTCGGATAAATTTTTCACCTGCCCCCGTATACCTATTTCTGAAACGCCATATTATCAAAAATATGGTGAAGAAATTTTTGTTTGTATCTCTGTAGTTATAGAGTAATTTGAAGATTGAGAACTTTTTGATTTTGCCCCGTATCTTTCCAGCGATAAAAACTTAACCATTTTGATTGACCTACGAAGAGGACATGATACCTACATATTATTATATTTCTTTTCCGATAGCATTCACAATTATTGCGGAGTGAAAGTATCGAAAATGTGTTACCCTGTACAGTATAAATACCAGGTGATCCAAGATTATTTAAACGTGGAATAGGGATTTGTGGCATCATTTTGATTCCCCCTAATTATAAAAAAAAAACGGTTTACAGATTTCTTTATGCATGTCTTTGCATCTGTCAGTTATGCCTACTTTTGATAATTTTGAAATTACCACTTTGTGTAATCATTTTTTTGTATCTACCCTTACATAATCACAGTATATAAAAGAACTTACCTCATTATTTCTTTACAGAAACCTCAATGGCGATAATAAAACCGTCTACGCGCGATAAATGAATAATAATATGCACGTTTTATCTACTACTAAACATCACACTTCTTCAAACTAATCTCACAATCAAATCCTAATCATAAAAAACATTATAACGTAAAGCACATTTCTTTTGGAATTGATATAATGATTCATCGGTCTTTTCCAACTTTAGGGTTGAAAAGTATTCAAAAGGATCATTATCAAGAACATACATTATATTATTCTGAAGTACCTACACCTACTTAGAAAAACGCTCGAGTTCAAAAATTCTCATGGTTATATCGATGGTTTAAAGCGCAAATATTGTATGTCCACGTATTTTCCTATCGATATATCGTTCAAAGAGACCTATAAAAGTACGTTCCCACTTGCAACGAAACACCAAAGCCGTCGCGAACTCCGTTGCAAACGCCGGCGTCGCGAACCGTGCAACGTTAGCGATGGCGTTCCGTTCGGTTAAGGAAACTAGCGCTCGGAGCATGTGCCAAAAACAAATATTAGAAGCTGGCGCGTGCGTCGGTATTTCACCTCAACGTTGAATACGTCTTTTGAGAAAAATCAAAACATAATGTAGTGTCTGTTCTCATTTTTTAAAAAAGCTTTATCTGAAAAACAGTTATACATACCTACTCCGTGCTGTATTGTTAAACTAGGAGAGAGACCAATGATAAAATAATATTTGGCATAAAATCAAAGCAAATTTGGCTTAAAAGCAAATTTCATAAAATAAAATGGTTTTGGATGATGTTGGGGCTTGGGGGAAAAACTTGATATTTTTAAAACAAAGATCGATAAGGGAGGGTGTGCAAAATTTGAAAATATGAGTGCAAAATTGTGCATAATTCAGAGAAGAGATCTACACAGAAAAAAATGGTTTTGGTTAATGTCGGGGGGGAAACTTGACATTTTCTTAAGGGCATAGATCGGTAAGGGACGGTGTGCAAGATTCGAAAACACGTGTGCAAAATTGTGCAAAATTCAGAGGAGAGATCGACATTAAAAAAATGGTTGTGGACGTTGTCGTGGGGAACCATCAAGTTTCCCCTCTATCAGAAAATGTGCTCTATAGTCTCTCGGGGAAAGGTGTGCAAAATTTAAAAATATGTGTGCAAAATGCGTGCATAATGCCTGTATACTTGAAACCCGCATTCCTCGATATCGGGGGGGAAACTTGACGGATCCCCGTAGGCTTCCCAGCACAAACTCTGATGGGTTACTTAATTTTTGGAACCTCTCGTAGGTACCTACTATTTACGGTAAATAAAAAGTAAGTGGAAAAATTGTAATGGTAGTAGTTTTTGATCATTTATACGCTTATCAAGTGCACGTATGTAAGCAAAAGGGGATTCATCACATCTTTTTATACGTCAAGTAGCATTCCGTATACCTAAAATTGACGTAAAAAAGATATTGACCTCGAAAAAGTTGCAATTTAATAAAAAATGCTGAAATCAGGTGAACAAAGTGGCATCAACCTGTATGCATTTTCGTGATTTTGATAGTATATTCGAAGAATATCAGATTTTTTCTCATCTGTGTGAGGAATTTTTAACGACACTGCCAAAAAATCTA
Source organism: Orchestes rusci (assembly GCA_958502075.1). Lineage (NCBI taxonomy): Eukaryota > Metazoa > Arthropoda > Insecta > Coleoptera > Curculionidae > Orchestes > Orchestes rusci. The sequence goes on from OY293303.1 coordinate 68,646,393, forward strand.
TCAGACATTAAAACAATCACGGTAACCAGGCACTTTTTCGAGGTCAATATCTTTTTATACGTCAATTTTAGGTATAGGGAATGCTACATAGAAAATATTTAGAATTTTTAGGAGAATATAAAAATCAAATGAAAAAGTAGGTTTCTCTTTTGAAATAAGAAAGTTGGACCACGCCCAGATTTGGTTTTGGTTAATGTCGGGGGGAAACTTGACATTTTCTTAAGGGCATAGATCGGTAAGGGATGGTGTGCAAGATTCGAAAACACGTGTGCAAACTTCAGAGAAGAGATCTACATAAAAAAAAATATTTCGGGTGATGTCGGGGGGGAAACTTGACATTTTCATAAGGGCATAGATCGGTAAGGGAGGGGGTGCAAAATTCGAAAACATGTGTGGCAAATTGTGCAAAATTCAGAGAAGAAATCTACATAAAAAAAACTGATTTCGGGTGATGTCGCGGGGAAAACTTGACATTTTCATAAGAGCATAGATCGGTAAGGGAGGGTGTGCAAAATTCAGAGGAGAGATCTACATAAAAAAAAAATGATTTCGGGGGATGTCGGGGGGAAAACTTGACATTTTCATAAGGGCATAGAGTGGTAAGGGAGGATGTGCAAAATTCGAAAACATGTGTGCAAAATTCAGAGAAGAGATCTACATAAAAAAAATTGATTTCGGGTGATGTCGGGGGGAAAACTTGACATTTTCATAAGTGCAAAGATCGGTAAGGGAGGGTGTGCAAAATTCGAAAACATGTGTGCAAAAGTCTGAGGAGAGATCTCTAGAGAGATCTACATACAAAAAAATGGTTTTGGACGATGTCGGGGGGAAAACTTGACATTTTCCCTGACATTTTCATAAGGGCATAGATCGGTAAGGGAGGGTGTGCAAAGCTCGAAAACATGTGTGCAAAATTGTGCAAAAGGTGTGGGAAAGGTGTGCAAAATTAAAAAATATGTGTCCAAAACTGTGCAAAATGCGTGCATAATGCCTGCATACTTAAAACCCGCATTCCTCGATATCGGGGGGGAAACTTGACGGAGCCTTCCTACGGAGAACTTGAGACCAGCCAGCTCGCAGACTCTAGAAAAATAAAAATAGAATCGCTATGTTTCGATTCTACTCGATACTGATAGAATCGCTTTTTGGTACTCTCACTCTAACACATGTCCGCTTATACAATTCGACCAAGTAGGTTTGATCGCTTCGTTTCTATTTTACGGGGTCATCGAGGAAAATAGAATTACGGTAGAAAACTTAAGAGTGCCAATTTTCGACCGAGACGTCACTTTTCCATGCGATAATATTTTTCTACTCCGCAGAGTCCCACTGCTGCAGAATAGTATGCGAAGTCTCTCTTACGTTCATATTGATCATTCTCATCGCCCAGCCCGGTTTAGTCAAGATCATTTTCAATAAATGAAGTGGTCGAATGTCGAATGAAAAAATCGTGAAATCACTCATTTTCAGCGAAATCCTCGGCCAAATCTATCAGAATAGAGATATTATTGTAATTCAGCCTCTCCCATTCAGACAACCAGTGTTTTACCCTTTAGTCACTCATTACCTGGACTAAAGTAAAGTATCACTTTATCCCTCCGGGAAATAATATCGACGAAAATCCCGGAAATAAGTTGTGACAATGACAATTATTATTGTGTAAAACATCATGAGTGAACTGGATTTGGTAGCGAAATATCATGTTGTATGACGCGCAACGTACACTGGGGCAGATGGTCGCCCTAAACACAATTGTCCATCACTTCCTTAAACAAAGACTATCATACCCCTCCTATTTACTGTGGTATTTTTAGGAATATGACTGGGGTGGTATGCCCATCCGGAAATGACTTGATATCACTGGCAAACGCGATGAATGAACTAATTTTTGCGAGCATTTTTGTAACATGTCCGATATGTATTGTGAGGAAAACAAGTTGAAAAACCTCACTGAAATTATGACCGGGACTAAAATATCACCTATTCCCTCCGGTAAATAATATCGACGAAAATCCCCCCAATAAACGAAATAGGTATTTTGTGGAATGGACCGCACGATACAAAAACCGAGTTTTGGTAGATAAGTGAAGATTTTGAGTGTACCGTTTACATGTTGAGTGAATTAGTTAATTTCACTTTTGAGATAAAAACTTGAATATGTACATACATATGTGAAAAAAGCTTTAACTTAGGTGACGAACATAATTCATCAAATATTATATTATAGTTAATATTAATAATATACTTATTGTGTCATGTGAAATAGACAAGTTTTTTTTTTATTTTTCCATGTATTTTATACCAAAGAAACATTGTTCTCTCAACCTACATATAACCAACCTCTAATCAGTGCTGGATCGCACTGGTCTTGAGGATTCACGCTTTTGATAACAGGATATAATAATATTAATATTATGTAAAAAAAGTTGAAACCTACTTCCGGAAAAGCAATCTTGAAAATACTTTCTCTCGGTTGACGGTCAGTTTATTCAACTCAATCTGAGTATTGCGATTTTCGCTTTGTCAAATAAGAACATATTTTTAACCATAATGTTCAAGTTTAGGCAATAACAGACCACGTTTAATACAGACGTACCTATGCTTTTGACTCATCTAAAAACTCTATAATACTGGGGTACTATACTATGTTCAAATTTCAACAAAATACCTAACTGGTACATATAAAAATATAAGTATAGAGTATAGCAAATTGAGGCAACGCGATGTTAATATTGTGGTAGAACTGCTTTGAAAAATGATGAAAAGTCCATTTATTTTCAATTTGCCCGCATCAACGCATGACAGCCATAGGTTACAATATGGCAACCTTACCGGCAACCAACTGTACGAGAAACTGTATAATGGACAATTTGCATACATTTTCAAATGAGTTGAAATTTTATATACGTTTTCTAGACATTATTTGAAAGTCACTAGCGAAAAAATTTCTCCGAAATACCCAAAAATATACTAAATAAATGAAAAAGAAAACGCGAATTTCACTGCATGATCGCAAAAGAGGTGGGGCCATATTACCCTTCCGAGAGAGAGAGAGTCATCTCAGTTAATACGTCAGACGGCGATAGATAGTGTGTTCTGTGACGTAGTGGATGCTGATTGGTGCTCTTTAATCGGTGATTACTACATTATTAGAGGTCGTAGCTTGATTTTTTAAACATCAATGGCATCAGTACTTTCTAATCCTTATATGTTTCATATTTTCAAAAAATGTGAAAATTGTCCATTGATTCATAACGTCATCACATTTTATTTTACAATTTTGATTGTTTTGAATAGATAAAAATGGCAAGACATAATGAAAAAGAATGTCATAAAGATGATGCTGGTATATTTCATATTTCTTCAATATTTTTTTAAATGTGTTGACGAATAAATGTCAAAAGTTATCTTGGTTGCATAATATGCAACAAGAATTCATAACTTGACTCGTTTATTCGATTCGAAAGAATTGTCACATTGTGATAGTTAATGACGTCATCGTCTTTAGTTTTATCAATGGGGTGGAGCGAAACTCGTGATTAGAACTCTACAAAATGAATAAGGGGTCGCTGAGCAAATATAAAATCGATTTCTTGAATAATAGAGCCCAAACAATCATTTAGGACAATTTTTGGGAAAGAGTATAATAGCCCATTGTCTTGGTAAAAAATAGCAGTATGAGTTGATAGACTCACTGGGTAGCGGTTCTGATGATTTTTTATTAGGTCGTATTCAAAGTCAACAACATTGCTAGTCCGAATACATACCTACATAGTTTGCATAAGAATAGACAACAAGACAATAAGCATGTCATGCTTATTGTCTTGTAGTTTTCCGTTGACACCACCATGACAAAATGCGCAGTTATTCCAGACTGACCCTGTAGTTCAAGTTATGAGGTGTTTGTTAAAGATTATAATAATTTGTAGTGATAAAGACTTAATTATTACAGTCTTGACTTTCAATAAATTAAAGATAGTTTGGCAACATGGCATTGAAGCGTGTGGCAAACCTGTCACGTAAAAGAGTTTTAGCAAATAATTCGATAGACCTTTCAAACAAAATCAAGACTTAAAAACATGAATTTTCCGAAAATTTTATGCTTGTTAGTTATCGTTCTATAAGAACCGCACTTCACTAGAAAAAAAAATACATATATCAATTCTCGTGACAAAGTTTACCAGACCCATTGAGAGCAATACATTATTTTTAGCCATATAATCAGCTCATTTAAAGTAACCTACTGATAGTCATTGTATTTTGTATTTTATGAGTATACATTAATTATCTACCCATAACCCCGCCCATAACATAAGGTCCATCGAGGGCAATATTTCCACGTCAGAACTGTCTGTGAAAAATACCTGAGTAAGCTGGAAAAATACACATTTCTCCTAAGTAATTTTGACAAAGATTCAAACTTGTTAAAACTTCAGCCACACTATGAACTGAAGATCCATACTGTAACGTGGATATATTCGCTATGGTGTGATATAGATTTATATTCACAATATTCTACCAAACGACGACACTACTTGATAACTGCACGTATTTACTATGTATTTATTTATAACCATGGTAGAAAGAAACAAGGTATATCAGCCTGGCGAACAAAATTTCTTTTTATTGCGCATTTCGCGTCTGCGGCAATTTTTTTTATAGTATCTAGCGGGTAACCATGGTTATACATAAGAACGTCGCTTCTCATGGTTGTAATAAAACAACTGATAAGTTGTTCAAGTTGCTGTGGTTATCATCCTGTTTATGATTACTTATAAATACATTATCACAAAACATACCTTGAAACATAACTTCTTGTCCTTTTTGGCATTCACTATATTTCCCCAACTTTCCCAACTTTGTTGAAGTTTTATATCAAGCAATCAAATACCAGATTCAAGTGACTAGAACAGAATACGAAAGACGAATTATTTCTTCAAGCTTCCAATCAACATTCTTGGATTGACTTTATGTAGAATAGTTCCTTATGTCAAGAATTGTCACCTGCCACGACGTCACCGCGGCATTTCAGACAACGTTGCTAACTTGAACCTGCAAATTATACTGTACTCCTCAAGTGAACATTTTGAAAATATAGGAAAAATACCAAATTATGTTTGATTCTAAGTAGCCCAAGAACCGCTCAGCGATTTTTCTCGAAATTTTGTAACAAATTATTTTTCCCAAAAGTTGCCCTATTTGCGATATCGATATCGCAGCACTGTATCTTTGCCGCAGATGACGACTCTGTGAGATGCGTACTGGTATACCGTCGTTCTTTAACATGGTAAAGAACGATAACATCTTTTCACCTTACACCCAACTACACCGTCGAACTTACTCGCGTCTACGTATATACACCAAAGTGAACAAGGATTGGTTATTGGTTTATGACATTGAAATGAGTAAGACCTGGAATGGCCCTGACACGATACAAAAATGCAGCCAATTCCCAATTGAGCTCCATGCACCCGTTACCGTATTCCTTTCTCTCTGTGACACATTATAAGTGATAGAGTGGAAATACCCGATAGTATGCTTTCATCTGTTTCTGCCGCATGCACTGGCTTCAAATTTGCAGTAATTTGGCAATTGACGAGTCCCTTCCATATACGATAACGATAGTATGCATTTCAATGGTTTATAATCCATGAATCTTGGATAATGGAAAAGAAAGGATACCCCACGATGTGAGTTGTTTTGCGACCAAAAAAATGGCGTCAATGTCAAATAAGATAACAATTTTAAGTATTTTTATTATGTATTTAGCTCTCAGGCCTCTATTTGATAAAACGGGATTACGTATCAGGGCAGCAATACAACTATTCAATCGACACAACTGTCGATTGAGCCATGAAAACATTGCATGGACGGCTGATCAAGACTGTTCTTGACTTGACGGTTATCCTCCTCGGTTCTTGGACCACTGGGTAATTCTGTCCTTCTTCTTGATAAACAGAAAGCTCAATTGAAAATTCTTATAACCAACTAGAGAATAATGAACGCTAACCAAAACTTAATATGAGAAGCAAGTTTTACAGAAAAGGACAAATTCGTAATTTTTGTTAGTGCTTGATTCAACCATCGATTCAACCATACAAAAAAATAGGAGAAAGCAATGAATTTGAAAATTGTTCATTTCAATTAGTAGAATCTGAATTTCAAATATTGCTGGATAAAACATGTCATCCTGTATAGATGGACTATCCAAAATGGATGACAAAAACTATGCAAATCCCATCCAGATTGGTTTAATTGTAGTTGAAGTAAAGATCACTCTTTCAATTTTGCTGTTCGCTTCGTTCTTAACTGAGGTCTCATCAGTAACACCTGGGTTACATTCAATCTCATTTCGAAGTGAAACTGTCAAATTTCCGCTTGGAAGTGAGCTGACATCTGAAGTAAAAAGAGCGCACCTATTGTTAAAAACATTTTTCTTATTTAGCTTTCGATGTTAGAGAGGATTTTTCATTAGAGTACATACATACATACATAAAGGCTGAAATATAATTCTCTAGAAATAATGGAGTTTTCATGCTATATTTAGACGAAGGTTTTCTCTATTCTTCTTATTTTTGATCTTGAAACCCATCACTGCACACTGAATCATAAACCATTGTTGAAATCAAAACAGAAATTATGTAAATAACTAAATAAATATATTCATCAAACTGTTAAAGGTATCTTAATTCATCAGTAATAATTGATGTAAACAAACGGAAATGTATGTTAACCGCGAAATGGGTCACCAAGTGACGTCAAGACAAGATGCGCGTGAGCTTATCTGATGTCATAGTATCATAGTGCAAGAGCTAGAGACATTTTTCAGTGATTATTTAGGTAAGGCCTTTTCTTTGAGAAAACGTTGTACGGACCCAAATCCGAAAGGCTTCGCCCTGACCGCGGTTCCAAGGGGGTGGCGGGACGCCCCCAACTTTAAAAAATTTTGCATCTTTTGATCATTTAGTTTTAACCAATTGTTCTTTGGTAGTCCACAATTATCCAAAAAAAATGGCGGATCGATTGACAGGTTCCTTAAGAGTGGCGGATCACCCTCAACGATGAACTTTTTATGATTTAGGCCCGTATTCTCCGATTCTACAGATAAACGCATTCAACTAAACGCGTTCAAATAGTTAAACGTCCTCGACTTTTTCTTGGTATGCACCGTGCTAATTTTCGCAACGTTCAGTTAAACCTAGAGAAAGGTCGGCAACGTCGGAAATTTGGGAACATTTTGGTGGTATTCAAGTTGATTGGAGACCATATGATGTTGACGGTTGACATTAATGCCTGGTTTACATTCAATTTCACTTCGAAGTGCAAGTGATAAATTTCCACTTGCCAAACAAGAATCATATGCTGCCATCTACAATGTTTTGGCGTGAGCGTGACTTTGAACACATATTCGATGTAGATGGTACCATATGATTCCCGTTTGGCTAGCGGAAATCTGTCACTTTCTCTTCGAGGTGAAATTGAATATAAACTTCACATAATGCATGGTATATTTGAAGTTATTTGAATATTTTTTGATAAATAATTATTGTTTTAATATATGGACGTAATTATGCTTAATCTTGATGCAGAAAGGAACGAAACAAAAAATCACTAGAAATGAGATTTTTATTCAGGATGATTAAAAAATATCAATATTTGATAATGATCATGCAGAAGTGAACCACATGAAAATTTCGAAGGCATTCATATGGTTGAAGATTATTTTCTTATTATTATATATATTGAATTATTTCCGCCATATAAAGTTTAAACTTACAGTTTTTTCCAAGTTTAATATTTGTGTCTGCGTCAATTTCCGTGAGTGTTAAGGTACGCAAAGAATTATTTTTTTTTTATGAAACGCGATTTTGGCTTGATTTTTTTGTCCCCTCAGCACCACCTATAGAATCAATAATTTCAGTGCTATTGAAAAAATGATAATATCTGCGGGAAAAGGACAGGAAGCTAATTAATTTGAATTGAAATTATGTGGTGGATTATTATTTTACGGACATCCCAAAACGTGATATTATTTGAATAAAACCATTTTGTACTTTAATTATTTCATCAATTATTACAAATGGCATTTTGATTTATCTTGAAACCACACTATGGCATTGCTGACTTTGTAGATAACACAAAAAAAATGAAATCTCCTGAAAAATTACATAACGTTCATTGAATTATCAAAATGGTCCGCACGCTTATAGTATTTATTATTTTTATGTAAATCCATGCAAAAACTATTATTATGTCGAAAATATCGGCCTCAAGAAGTAATTCGTCTTCAGTAAAAAATAAAATAAACACTCTCACAGTGGGATGAAAAACAATTAGGTATCAGCACCTAATATCCATTATATATAATAAAAATGTTCGGTGGTTTTACTTTATATAATGTCATGATATATTTTTTCAAGACGCACGCATCTTCCGCCACAATTGAAGCCGTTTAAATTCTTAAACGCTCCAAACCGGGCGTTTAACTTTAAAGGCGTTTAACCGACTTGAACGTGTCTAATTTCGCCGGTGCATACGAAATCTTGTAGTTAAACGCCATCAAATCTTAAACGAGCTTAAGTACGAACGGAGAATACGGGCCTTAGTCAAGGGTGAAATTTTGACCTGATGTTCTTTGATTACTAACCCAAATGTGTCGCGGGAACATTGAACTTTTCATAATTTGACTCAGTTGAAGCTGAATTTTTCACCAGGTGTTCTTTGGTAGCCGACAATCATTTAGAAAAATTGGCGGATCGATTGGCCGGTTCGTTAAGGGTGGCGGATCACCCTCATCATGTCGTGGGAACGATGAACTTTTTATGATTTAGTTAAGGCTGAATTTTATACCAGATGTTCTTTGGTAGCCCACAATCATCCAGAAAAATTGACGGATCGATTGACCGGTTCCTTGAGGGTGGCGCATCACCCCCAATTTACTTTTACTAATATGACTCAGTTAAGGCTGAATGCTTAACCAAATGTTATTTGATAACCTTCAATCATCCAGAAAAATTGGCTGGTCGATTGGCCGGTTCCTTAAGGGTGGCGGATCACCCCCAACATGTCGTGGGAACAATTAACTTTTCATAATATGACTTAGTTAAAGCTGAATTTTTCACCAGGTGTTCTTTGGTAGCCTACAATCATTTAGAAAAATTGGCGGATCGATTGGCTGGTCCCTCAAGGGTGGCGGATCACCCTCAACATGTCGTGGGAACGATGAACTTTTTATGATTTAGTTAATGCTGAATTTTATACCAGATCATCTTTGGTCTACAATCATTCAGAAGAATTGGCTGATCGATTGGCCGGTTCCTCAAGGGTGGCGGATCACCCTCAACATGTCGTGGGACCGATGAACTTTTTATGACTTAGTTGAGGCTGAAATTTTGACCAACTGTTCTTTGAAAGCCCACAATCATCCTGAAAAATTGGCGGATCGATTGGCCGGTTCCTTAAGGCTGGCGGATCACCCCCAACATGTCGTGGGAACAATTAACTTTTCATATGATTCAGTTAAGGCTGAATTTTTCAACAGTTCTTCTTTGGTAACCTACAATCATCCAGAAAAATTGGCAGATCGATGGGCCGGTTCCTTAAGGGTGACGGATCACCCTCAACATGTCGTGGGAACGATGAACTTTTTATCATTTATTCAAGGCTGAATTTTATAGCAGATGTTCTTTGGTAGCCCACAATCATCCAGAAATATTGGCGGATCGATTGGCCGGTTCCTTAAGGGTGGCGATTCACCCCCAACATGTCGTGGGACCAATGCACTTTTCATAATATGACTCAGTCAAGGCTGAACTTTTCACCAGTTGTTCTTTGGTAATCTACAATGATACAGAAAAATTGGGAAAAATGAATTTTTTCATAATATTATGATCTTTATAGTAATAACAACGATTCTTTTTCAAAAATCATGTGATCAAAATCGCGGTTTAAATCACTGATTTGAATCAATTGATATAAATCAACGCATGTGGAAAAAAACTTTGCAACTATACAAGCAACAGAAAGTTTGGATCATTTTTTTTTTTTAATTTTATATCGCTAAAGAAAGTTATTTACAAACTGCATTTGTATCGAATGAGTATCAAAATATTATCTCTGGAGGTGATTGGAAAGCTTTGATTACTATGAACATTTCCAAAAAATGAGAACATTCGTAATTCGTAATATTCAAGTCGTTCCGATAGGTACTTACAATCGCTATTTTGTCCGTCAATTGACATATAACACTTCAGATAGTTGCCACAATACAATAGGTCTGTTCGTAGAACAATCACAAATCGATCAGCGCTTCATCGATTGGTCAAAATAATCAGAAATAGTTTGCAAACTGCAAATGCTGAATGCTGATTGGCTCTGACTGGTTTGTGTCTAGGTGAGTGCGAATAACAACACTCCGGCACCCCAACACTTCCAACTGTTGATATTCTACCGAGTAATTCATGTGATCTACTAAAGAATCATATATTTTTTTATTCTCTCTTTCAAGTCTTTAACTCCGGTTTTGCACATTGACGAGTCGGACGAGTCATTAGAAAAAGATAAACAAACGAAACAGTAAGACGAATTCACAACCAGATACTCGGCTTAATCGTACATACCTTTGCGAAAGTTTTGATAAACTTGTTTTTCTACGAGCGTGCGCAGAGTAGCCACTTAGCACACTCATTTGCGTGTGCAAAGTAACCTTTTTTTTCCCGCACTCAAATGTCAACTCAAATAACTACCTACCAATTTGTTGTTTTAAACTTCGTTTCCATACCAACCAAACTGTAGATAATGCACTTTGTAATGCACAAAATAATGTTCTTGTTACTTTTCCCTTTTCATTCAAAATCAAAATGAAACACACAATTCTTTTTTTGCGTTAAAAACGCATTCGCCAGTAACGTAAACAAACATTGATAATGACGACTTTCAATCGGCATTTGTGAGTTGTTCTTGCTTGATTTTGGTGCAAACTACTCTGTTTATCGGAAATCTTCGAAAGATTTGAGCTGAATACTGGCATCAAAAAAACCTGATCATGTATATGTTACGGCTAATATACAAACTTGGATAGTTTATGAACTAGCTGGATAGTTTGTAAGCTAACCAAACCATTGGCTATTTTGATAGAAAATGCAATTTCCTCCAAAATAGCAGTTATTTTGCAAACTATCCAAGAGTCTTGGCTAATTTACTTGAAACTATTACGAAAACCAAAATAGCTGGTTAGTTTGTAAACTATCCAAAGTAATCTGGCTAAAATGAAAACCATAATTTCTAGTAACATAAAATAGCCAAACCTTTGGCTAGCTTATATACTAACTAGGTTAGGCATTTAAAATAGCTGGTTAGTTTGTAAACTATCCAAAGTAATCTGGCTAAAATGAAAACCATCATTTCTATTAAAATAAAATAGCCAAACCTTCGGCTAGCTTATAAACTAACCAGGTTAGGCATTTCTTGTTTGATAAACTAAATTTTCAGATTCTAATTCAAATCAAATCAAAAAATAGGAGTGACTATTCTGCCGACCGTTACACTATGCAGTAGTTCGTTGGTTAGCATAAGGTTAACATAACAATTATTATTGTTGGTCAAGCATGATACACTTTAAAAAATATGCAGCAGTTCGTTGGTTAGCAACAGGTTAACATTTCAATTATTATTGTAAATCATAATTTATGTGATTTGTATGGGTATTATGAGAATTAAGTTTGGGTTTGTTTGGATTAGTGATTATATTAATAAACAATAAAACCAATCTCAATTCTTATAATACCCACACAAATCACATAAATTATGATTTATAATAATAATTGAAATGTTAGCCTGTTGCTAACCAACGAACTGCTGCATATTTTTGGTTAGTTTATAAACCTGCCAAAAAGTTGGCTATTTTATGTTACTAGAAATCATGGTTTTCATATTAGCCAGATTGCCTTGGATAGTTTACATACTAACCAGCTATTTTGGTTTTCTCAATAACTTCAAGTAAATTAGCCAAGATTCTTGGATAGTTAGCAAAATAACTGCTATTTTAGTAGAAATTGCTTTTTCTATCAAGATAGCCAATGGTTTGGTTGGTTTATAAACTATCCAGCTAGTTTATAAACTATCCAAGTATGTATATTAGCCGTAACATACACAAACAACAAACAAACGGACAATCAAATTTATAAAAGTATAAACGATTAAACGAAGACTGACTGATCTTAATGACGCAGCTGTCTACAGTGTCATGTCAAATCAAAACAGTGTTGCCAATAGCAGGGAATAAGGCGACAAAAGAGGAAATTTTATGAACAGTGATCGGACATGCCCTTGCATTTCAAATATAAAATAAATCAATTATGATTTTTGATTATACCCATATTATCCAATTTCCAGCTGCCGCCACAAACTGTTCTTTCAATATAAATATATTGTTAAGCATAAATAATCATTATTCTCAAGTTCTATGTTTTTAAGTGCGTTCAAATAATATATTATCTAAAGTTTTTTGTGTCTAATCTGTGAACGCTCGTAGAAAAAATATTGTTCCTAACAAGTTCGCAAAGTGTCTTTCCCGCCCTTAAAGCATATCCGAACTCCGCTTCGCGTCATTCGTCTAACTGCTTTTGAGTGCGGGAAAGCATCACTTTGCGAACTTGTTAGGAAAATAACTATTATTTTTGTCTTCAGTGGATTGTCGTATAAGTTCAGGCACTTTTCTTGGATTCAATTATTTTTGCAAACTCAAGTTTGTTGGCACATTTTAGTTTGATTTTCTGCACTACCGACATTTTATTATCTATAAAAGTAAACTCGACAGTTCATAACTTGAAATGATTAAAAAAAAAACAATCTACCGATAATAAAATTATTATTCTACTAATGACAAGCTAACTAACTAACTAACCTCACAAAAAAAAGATATCGTAAATATAGGGATGCGCTTCGCAATGAGCGAATCCGTTAATACGCGTATCCATTTGGTCGAAAAGACAGTTGGCGGATATGTTCCAAATTTTAGGCTGGCTGTTGACCCCAGACACGGTTTAATTTTCCAATTCACTTTGACGTTCTGCTACGTTCGCTACCTGTGTATTTTTTGCCAAGCTTTATCGCCACACGGTCAACTTCGACAACCAGCCCAAATCATAGATAAATATCAGGTCTGTTCGTAGAACAATCACAAACCAATCAGAGCCAATAAGCATTTAGCATTTGCAGTTTGCAATATATTTCTGATTATTTTGACCAATCGATGAAGCGCTGATCGATTCGTGATTGTTCTACGAACAGACCTATTATACAGGGTGTTTCCTAACCTCTGTGACAAAATGAAAGGGGTGATTCTTCGCTTAATTTTAAGACGAAAATGTGGTATAACTTTTTTTCGAATTTCGCTTTGTTTCCAAAATACAGGATGTTTAATTTTTTTTATTATTATTATTTATTTTTATATATTTTTTTTTTATTTATTTAGTGTTTTTGAATTCTCCATTGAAATGATTATAATTGATTGCTGTATTTGTTAGAAAATTCAACATCAGCGATAAAATTACTTTTTGCGTCAAAACTCACTCAACTAGATTTAATTTTTGATCTCAAAAATTAGGCAAGATACGATAAAAATTCAAGAGATCAAAAAGTTGCGTTTTTAGTTGAATAACCTGAGAAAAAAATGAAAATGACACAAAAAGTCAGTGGCGTACATTTTTTTCCCAATAATATTGGTTGAAGTGCCGCTCGGGACGCCACTGTATTCGATAATTTTTATTTGTTCATGGCAAATGAGCCCGTTATCACTATAAATACCGTTACCAAACTTCAACAAAATCGAGTAAAAGATAAATTAATTAAAAATAAAAAACTAATAAAAAAAAAAAATAAAACACCCTGTATTTTGGAAACAAAGCGAAATTCGAAAAAAAGTTATACTACATTTTCGTCTTAAAATTAGGCGAAGAATCACCCCTTTCATTTTGTCACAGAGGTTAGGAAACACCCTGTATACTGGACGGGCCCGAGACCCAAGCCGTATTTCTGAATTCTGACTGTGCCTGATGCGCATTTAAACACGACTATTACGAAGGACAGTCAAAATAATGTAAGGTGATTTTTGAAATCAAATTTATAATAATTGTGACATAACTGAAGTAAGTAAAACTATATATTCTCTGTAATATGTTTGGGAGGTCATTGACAAAATGACCATATGGAGGAGCCGCCCTTGCTTGTGACTATGATGTCACTCCGAGTGTGACGGTGATCGGATTTGACTTAGTGTCGTTGCAATACGGACAAATAGTTATGTCTGGAACGTGCTGCAATGATTCGCGAATCGCGAGTGGTTGAAGTTATGCAGCCTCAGATTTAGAATTTACCTATTAGTTTTGGATCTATCTTTTTTTTTCATAATCTATTCTTTTTATGATTGTAATGAGTCCTTGTGTCAAGAAGCTGTGTTACCAATATTGGTATTTGATGAATATTATTGTATTAATTCATTCATATTTTGTTTCAAACATAAATGAAATGATACGTTTTCAATTACACACAATATTTGAACATTTCATTCAAAATCTGTTCCATCTTTTCCTGCAAAACTTTCCGTGGAATGATGTTGTTTGCTCGATGGCTATGCTGAAGTACATTATTATTCAATGAACTTTATCTTGCGAATTTTTGTCCAATACGGACAAGATATACAGAAACCTGAATATGAACACCCTTCCATTTAGTCCGTTAGATGGCGCTGCATACTGTACTTCTGATGGTTTAAAATGGCCATAAATTTTTTCTCATTGTACTTTTCACTTTCTTTGTCAAGGGAATAATTTTTCATGCATTTCTAGGCAAAATATGAGTTCTTGTAACCCGCTAAAGTGAGCCATTTTCGAAATATTTTGATTTTTAGTTCTCCATGCCGCATCGCAATATTCAAATTACATTGAATATTGTAACCGTCAAGGCTGAAACTTGGTCAGTGAATTAGTGGTATGTGTTAAAATTTTATAGGTAGGGCAGAAAAATCATATCAAAATCATGGTGGAAAGAAACAAGGTATGTCAGACACTCGGAGAAAAATTGTCTTCAATTGCGCAATACGCTACAATTTTTGTTTATAGTAACCATGGTGACATAGGAACGTAGCTTTTCACGATTACTATATTATAGCATATCAGATAAGTTGTTTCATTTCCTGTGGTTATTATCTCATTGATAAATACTTATGGTAAACGCCAAACAATTTTGAATCTACGTCATCGAGGGCACCGAGCACGTTCTTATGTGATTTGCTGGTGACCAAATGTGTCCACCAGCAAACTTCATAACAACGCGAATGGTGGCAACGATGACGTACAGTAGCGGCAAAAATTATAGCAACCGCCTAAAATTTGATGAGACTTTAACCCTGCATCAGTGATCAAAGAAGTGATGGGGAATTTAAAATCTTCAATTCATTTGTCAGTTTTCGTGTCCTGACGATTTTTTTCAAAACATTGTTCAGTGCCTTTTTTTCATGCTCAAAAATGCTACTTTTCTAAATTTCTAACTTTTTTCTGTGTAACTTTTGATAAAAATTACAAGCACTATTCTAAAGAGGGGCAAAAAGTATGTATACTACCTGAAAATTTCTATTTAACATTCAACTATTTAACAAAGGATAGTCAAGCTATGAAATTTTGAACTTGGCAAAAATGACCAATTTTTCATGATTTCGTCAAAAATTGGTCATTTGGTTAGTTCAAAATTTTATAGCTCGACTATCCTTTGTTAGATAATTGTGAGATTTTCAGGGAGTATATACTTTTTGCCCCTCTTTCGAATGGTGCTAGTCATTTTTATCAAAAGTTACAGAGATAAAAGTTAGAAAAGTAGCCTTTTTTGAACATGAAAAAATGGCACTAAACAATGTTTTGAAAAAAATCGCCAGGACACGTAAACTGACAAATGAATTGAAGTTTTTG
Organism: Orchestes rusci; assembly: GCA_958502075.1. Classification (NCBI taxonomy): domain Eukaryota; kingdom Metazoa; phylum Arthropoda; class Insecta; order Coleoptera; family Curculionidae; genus Orchestes; species Orchestes rusci. The sequence goes on from OY293303.1 coordinate 68,662,355, forward strand.
AATGCACCATCGCTTCTTTGATAACTGATGCAGGATTAAAGTTTCATGAAATTTTAGGCGGTTGCTATAATTTTTGCCGCCTCGGTAGATTCAAAGCTGTTTGGCGTTTACTATATATATACATACTTGAAAAACATACCTTGAAAATTCATGTCTTGTTCCCATCTCTTTGTATGGCTATTTCCCCAACTTTCCCATCTGCGTTGAAGTTTGATAATATCAAGCATTCAAAAACCAGACGAGGTTTAGAGACGGATTTAACTGACTAGGTAACAAAATCACGAACGTAGGAACAAGAGATAAGACGAATTATTCCTTTAAATATTCATGTTTCAAATCAATAATATCAACATTACTTGGACTGACTTATGTAGACTCGTTCCAGCCACACCTATCACCCCGACAGTTGAGTCAACGTTGCCAACTTGCAAATAATACTGTACACCTCGCAATTAAAAGTTTTCAAAATATAGGTTTATTACAAAATTATGTTTGATTTCAGGCGAAATGGATAAAGCAAAAAATAGCACAAGTAATTTATGAACCGCTAAGCGATTATTCTTGAAAATTTGTCTTGATTTGTGGTTTTAGTTGCGATAAATCGCCAATATGGCAACACTCTGAAGCTTCGCAGCATTTGACTTCACACCATGATCAAAATTAAGATCAATGTTGGTGGACCCATACGTCCACGCCCATGGATTTATATTCTATATCTTCATTTTGATATGGTTTTCTTCCAGGTTTTCTTGCTCCATGAAGCTATGTCAACCTACAAAATCAAAATAGTACTAATTCACTGACCAAATTTTATCATAAAGGTAAGTGATTTGAATATTCTGGTGCAGCATCGAACACTAAAAACCAAAATATCTCGAAAACGGCTCCCTTTGGCGGATTATCACAAGAGTTCATTTTCTGCTTAAAAATTTCCAGAAAATCATTGCCTTTACAAAAAAAAGTAAGAAACTTTATTGAGAAAAAAATTATGGGCAATTTAAACCATCAGAAGTGGAGTGCGCAGCGCCCTCTAAAGGAGACAATGAAGATGTGTCCATACTCAGGTTTCGCATCCCAAGAAAACCCTGGATATCAATTTTCATAGTAATGCGTTGAAAAATGTTTACACATTTTAGAAAATTCGATTTTAATTTTTTAACTTTAGCACCCTGTATCTAGGAAACTGAGCAATTCCGGAATAGGGTAAGTCGCTTCAAATCGGCTTATTTTGACCTCGGGAATCTGTGGTAAGATTTTGTACAGACATTCAAGAGACACCTTGTACAGAAAATAAGATTTGTTTGGATCCATGGAGAACTAGAAACAGATAATAGTAATTTTAGGTCTATGAAAAAAAAAACGAGTGAAGCTCTTTCAAATAATACCTAACTTGTAAACGGATAATATCAATGATTATTTCAAAGAAATTTCTCGGGTAGAACAAGATCCAGAAATTTAACTGATATCTAAATTCGCCAAGCCCTGATATTAATAAAATCCAATCTCATTGGTGTTGCTAGTTAGTACCATGCATAAATAACGGCGTCCTGTAATCACAAACTTCATGAATTTGAAGATAGAAAGGTCAAACTTTCCAGATGGATGGAAGATGTTCGTAGTGAAACTTCTCTAAAACTAATTCGCCCGCAGATTTAAAAGCATTAGCTCCAATAAGTGTATTATTCATTTTTTCTAAATGTCCGTAACAAAATGCAAATTCGACTACTCACTTTGTTGAAGTCGCAGATCGCACGGATTTTTCCATGCTTTTAACAAATCTTACTATTAGTGAACTTTGCTTTAAAGAAGTACCCGAGGAAGTACCTATCTACCAAAGATTACTAATATACAATAAGTTAGGTCACTTGTCGTCGCCTCTTTTGAAAAACCCGTATCACAAGCGGCCGCGCGTCAAAGCATGCGGTTCAAAGAAGCCCGCCCAGCAAAAATTGTTCAAAGCGGCCGACAAACGTTCCGAACTAATGGGCACAGGGCTATCCGAGAGAAACGAAGTGGAAAGGTGGAGCCGGTTTCGCGCGTTTCCGAAAGTGGCCCAACTGTTTTTTATAAGTAAACTTTGCTAGCTACTTATGCATCGAGGAGAACGCGTGTTTCTAATCATGAGTAACCTCAATGAAAGAACTTGGGTTAAATTGGATAATGTTATTTCTGATATTTTAACCTAGTCTTTGGGTTACCACAGGGTACTGTGGGTTAGTTTTTTCATCACACTGGCCAGCAAAAAATTCAGGTCACTTGGAAAATTGGGGAAAAAAGAAATAAATTCAATATTGAATTAATTGGTCTAGTAGTAATCAATTATTGTCCTGCTGTAGCTATAAGCTAAATTTAACAGTCAATTAGCCCAAAGCCTTGTTTTCGATTTTTTATTTTATCAAAAAAAAACAATAGTTTCACATTTTGAAGAAAGTTCGAGTCATTGCTATTTGGAAATAGCAAAAATGTGTATGTGTACGTGTGTTTTCTCTCCTGGCATTGATGCTCACTTGACGTCGACGAAGCATACTCTAAATCAACAGGATCTATTCTGGTCAATGTTTTAAGCCAATCCTGTAGTCGTAAGTACAGAGACAATTTGACAATCATTGAAAAATATCACAATATAACTTGTAACTTTACTCGGGAAACAAGGCCTATTAGAGCCATCATCTCTAAATTTTAATTAGTGTTGCAACGAAGGTATGATTTGGCCGGAGGCCGGAGTCAGAAACTTCGGCTTGAAAACCGGAGCCGAACTTACTGCCTCCGGCCGGAGGTGTCAATTTGTCGAAATAGTAGACGCCATTGGTCGCCATGACGAAGGATGAACCAATGAAAGAAGCGTTGTCATGGAAACCGGGACGGTCAAGACAAAGCACGCTGCAGAAAAATGGCAATACTAAGGCGAATACACCTTAATATTGCCATTTTTCTGCAGCGTGCTTTGTCTTAACATGTTGGCAGATGCAATGTAATAATGAAAAACATCGGTTTCATGAAGTACTTGACAACATTGTGTCTGCATTCTTTGAACGTGAAATTACCACAACTACAAAAAATACTTTCTGAGACATCTTATTTGAATATGCCGTTAATCAAAAGAGAGGAAGACCCAATTATGTTTTGGAAAGAACAAAAAAATGCATTCCCGAATCTGTTTAAACTTACTTCGAAATTTCTCTCTGCACCCCCCAGTAGCGTTTACAGCGAGAGAACTTTTTCTGAAGCTGGAAACATATGAAGACAAACGGAATATATTGACACCGAGAAATGCCCAAAAGTTGATTTCCATCCACCACAATTTACCGAAACTGTTGTATGATTATTAATTTCTTTTCATATTTTGTAAAAATGTTTAAGAAATTATAAGAAATCATAAAGTTGCATGTTTTTTTCTTGTTATTCACCTACTGACTACTGTCAACCAAGCAAGCCGGAGTCAGTAAATCCGGCGAAAAGGCCGGAGTCGGCCGACAGAGAACTAGATAACCGACGAGAAGCGACAAAAACTTGTTTTTCCCATTGCTTCAATGAGAACACATTTATTTGGCCTTGACATTGCAATTTTTGACAACTTGTATCGTATCCAAGCTCTATTGATACGATGGGAGCTGTCAAACGTGGGGCGACGAATACTTATAGTCCGGGCGTCCGGGCCCAGAATAAAAATTGTGAGATATTCTGAAGATTGATATAGGAGGATTTCTGATCCTGTTTAACAAAAATTAGACGTAGGCCAATCGTAGAAAAAAAGCCTGATATGTTTTTTTTATACTAGGTACTCAAAAACATTCAACAAAAACAAACATAAAGCATGATTGAAAAATCAAACGTTTATTTGACAATAAAAAATATCTCATGTGTACAGGGTTTTTCCTTATAATTTGCTACCACTTTAGAAACCGTATTAACAGGAATACAAAAAAAGTGTTCAAACGAAAGTTGCATGATTTTTCCTGAAGATTTTATAATAACTAAGAGAAAGAACATAATATCACTATTGGAAATCGGGCAAGTATGGAAAAGTTTAACTTTTTCAAATGGAATGGCCTATATTTTAATACAGATCCCAGATCTCCTCATTTTTCTCTTTTCAAAAATACATAGTTTGCCTATGTTTGGACTAGCCGTTTTTGAGTCATTTCACTTTGATTAACATAGTGTAAAGTTGCAATGCGGGCGAATAATGCCCGTTAAACCAAAGAAGGTGATTCCTTCCCCTCCTTTCGTACGACACCCGCGAAAAGCCCAACCTCTCCCAGGCATTAATAAAACTTTTCGAAATAGATTCGATCAAGCTTTTAATCTCTCAAACCACAGATAATGATCGATTGATCGACCGGAGCTAACGATAAACTACATATGGTAACCATGGTAACCGTTGAATTCGACAGTCGATACTGGACCCGTATTCCGTGTACTGTGGAATTCCAAAGCAACACGTCGCTCTGCTTATATTGTATTCTGTGCACTTCTGTCAACACGACTAAACATACTTGTCCCCTTGTCTTAACTCAATACGTAAGGACGTGTTGTTTCGTTTTTTCCACACGACTACTATCAGCTGAATTTGTCAATTTGTCATTATTTGTCAAAATTTGTCATTATTTGTATTGTATTGCGGTGGTATGTTTACGTTTTGTGAGTATCAGTTTCATTGTGGAGGTGTTTTTCGGTATTGCCAGGAAGCAACCGTCTCTTAATACAAAGTAGATTCGATGGAGCCTTAGGAAAGCAAGATAGAATGATAGAAATGCATCATGAGCAAAAAAAAACTAAAGAACATCAACTTGAACGGATCGGTCTAATATAAACATGTGGCTCACAGATCTCATATCCACGTTTTGTCAAAAATACGATATGTTATAACTTAACTTGAATTTTACAAAAGTGCATGATACAAAATGAGGACTAAATGAACTAAATATCATTGAAATGCCATACCAAAATCAGTAATTCGCGGCAAAACTCACAACATCGGCAAGTAAATCGCTTGGTGAATGCTTAGGTATGTGTCGTCAGTTCTTTAAAATTGGAACTCACATTCTCCCGTTATAAAATATGTTATTGAAACGTAGATTTTGATGGATGACTCACATACCTATTCATTCGATTAAAAAAAAAATGAATTAGCGGAATCAGCGACTTACTTTTGATTGTTCTGATTCATTTCAGTCTGAAAGGCTGGTTTCACAAGAATATCCGCTAAAAACAGTTTATTAAAAGCACCCCGATAATTTTTTAATATTATATACCACCTATTGTTCCTTAAACAATAATGAAGATTCCAATTCCAAAGGCCGCGAAGGTAATGAACATGAGTTGTGTGAGACTCAAAACGTACCTATATTTATAACCACGTATTTTAAATTAGGTCTTGATTTTCTATTTCTTCACGTCCATGTGCCCACGTGTACAAGGTGATTCATTTTCAGAGTCCGGGTGCCAGTTCTCGTTAACTATTCATCGTAGAGGCTTGCGGCAAAAAATTTTATTACTAAAACGGCCAAGAGAAAAACCTGGAAAATATTTTCAAGTTTCTGAAATGGTCGCTAGGGGGCGTAACAACCAACACCAAGTAGAAAAATATGATTTTTATGGAATTTTGTCCAATGAAAATATATTGATGAGCTCATTTTCGTATTAACTGACTATTTACCTACACTTTTTGTCCAAAACGTTTTTTTCTATCTATCATAATAAAGTGGTGGGGGAAGTTCAATTGTTTTATTGAACAAACGGCGATTTCTCCCATTTCGCTTGACCGATTTGAACGAGCTTGGGCTCATATGAAAGAGCATGATCTGCACTTCAAAAAACTTTTTTGGTTTTGAATTTTTGATCTTCGCCGTCGCCGCTAGATGGCGTTAACTGAAATGGTAGCATGTTTTTGAGTTTTTTCAAAAAAATCAAATGTAATGGTATATTCATTTTTATATATTTTAAAAGGGGATACTCCTTTGAAAAAAAAAAATGTTTTTTTTTTTTTTTTTTAAAGTTTTTGTTTTTTTGATTTTTCTAATAGAAAAATGTATCCCCTTTTAAAATATATAAAAATTAATGATTTTTTTTTGTTTTTTTTTATTTATTTTTTTGTTTTTTTAAGGTTTTAATAGGAAAATGTATCCCCTTTTAAAATATATAAAAATGAATATACCATTACATTTGATTTTTTTGGAAAAAACTCAAAAACATACTACCATTTCAGTTAACGCCATCTAGCGGCGACGGCGAATGTCAAAAATTCAAAACCAGAAAAGTTTTTTGAAGTGCAGATCATGCTCTTTCATATGAGCCCAAGCTCGTTTAAATCAGTCAAGCGAAACGGAAGAAATCTCCGTTTGTTTAATAAAACAATTGAACTTCCCCCACCACTTTATTATGATAGATAGAAAAAAACGTTTTGGACAAAAAGTGTAGGTAAATAGTCAGTAAATCCGAAAATGAGCTCATCGATATATTTTCATTGGACAAAATTCCATAAAAATCATATTTTTCTACTTGGTGTTGGTTGTTACGCCCCCTAGCGACCATTTCAGAAACTTGAAAATATATTACAAGTTTTTCTCTTGGCCGTTTTAGTAATAAATTTTTTTGTCGCAAGCCTCTACGATGAATAGTTTACGAGAACTGGACCCTGACTCTGAAAATGAATCACCCTGTAATTATATCGCGACCAAAATAATATTATCCAAACTGTTGGCTGCAAAACTAATTTTTTTTCAAAGTAGAAATACACAAAAAGACTCACATATTCTCCCAAAGAAATCTCTTTAAACTGAAATTGGTATCAAACATCAAAAAGTTAGCATTTTCCGCGATTTTTAACGTATTATGAGTTTTTCCCACAGGTTTTTCCAAAAAATCGAAAAATTTCAAGCTACTGCTATTTTCCGAAAACTAGACGGAAATTATTGTGAGTTTTGCAGGTACCCCAGAATTACCCCCTCGAATAACTTCGGTCAGTCAGATTCAATACAAAAGAATACCACTATCACGTCAACATACACCAACACCAGAGAATAAAATTGAAAGTCCCTACGAAATGTCAAAAATTTTTAGGGAAAAATGAAAAAGTCACTAAGGTTTTGAAACACGTCTTGACAAAACACGAACATTGCCGAACTGATATCAAGACGTTCACGGAATAACGTTTTTGTCACGCCTTGCTTCCACATGTTGAAATCAACAGTGGTATTCAACATGTTGAATTCCACAGTACACGGAATCCGGCTCCTGATTAAACACCCGGACTTATAAACAGCTGACAAATATTTTGACAGAAAGTATCGTATCCCCCACCTAAATTTTTTGGCGGGAAAATTTTTGTCGCTTCTCGTCGTTATCTAGTTCTCTGGTCAGTATGTTGGCCGGACCTCCGTTTCAACACTAATTTTAATTGTTTCTAATTTCTCTTTCCAATTTCCTAAGTGATCTGAATTTTTTGCTCGCCAGTGTATTTACCTTGCAGACATTTTAAATTGCAAAATGATTGAACTTTTGTTATTGATGATTCTTGCATCTACTCATCATTGAGACCAGACGCTTGGCAAGTCAAGAAGATTAAGTAATTTGACAGCCATTTTGGAAATATATTCAGAAATATTACCTTAGAATATTGAAAAATCCCAGGTTTTACTATTTGGCAAGCGGTTAATAGAGATTAATACTCGAAGAACATGAAATAATTATGTATCCGTACAACAGCGCCTGTCATGAATTTCAGAGATGTGATGGATTCGGATTTGAGATTTTCGAGACATACAAGAATGTGTATTGAAACTCAAAACCTATAGATAATTTACAAACAATGTCCTCTATTTAGTGAAAGCATGAAGAGGATGCTGCTTGATTCCTGCGTATATGATCGACAAGAATTGCATCCAGCTGATTCAAAACCATTGCGTACGTTTTATAAGAAAAGTAAGAACTGCAGACAGCGGCTTTTCTGTGAAACCGTGAGAGTAAGGATCGCTGAGAATGACTAGTTTTATAATAATTCAAAATGTTCATTCAAATCAGTCAACTATGACAAAATAAGTTCAAGAATTGTCAAAAAACTATATCTGAAGATCGCTGATTCAATAAATTTTATTGTCTTATATTGTACGGTCATGAAGAAAAAGATACATATTATCACTTTTAATAATAATTAAACAACTTCAAATGAATTTCCCTAATGTATGTTTTCATTGTTTCAGGTTTCACAGAGGTATTCCACACAAGGGTCGGCCACCTCCGTCACTACCCTCACCACTTCTAATATGTCCACAACGCCAACCTATCATCGTACACAGCCGGATTATCGGCATACCAACAGAATATCGTTACTGCATCCGGAATATGGACATGGTGGTCGAAGGGATAGCGCGAATGGTGGATCAGGACAGGGGCTATCGCTCTCTGGTGAACAGCCTCATAAAAAGATCAGGCTATCGTCGGATAAAGAACTAACACCGTTGAAAATAGACATAAGGGTAATCGATAAAAATATATCGTGTCTATTGTTTGTTTAATGTGGCATCGTCATTTCCAGCCTGGGACTTATAACCCACAAGTGGAAGCAATATCTCCGACCCTACCTGAGCAAGTATCGCAGGAGGATCAAGCTTTTAAAGCAACAAAAGATGAGTTAATCCAGCAGATAAGCAAGGTTGATCGAGAGATATTAAAAGCAGAGCAGCAGATTGTCATTCTGAAGAAAAAACAGGCTGAGCTGGAGGAGATCGCTAGTAAACCACCAATTAAAGTTGTTATTGAAGAAGATATTCAACCAAAGCATCAGAGCTTAGCACAGGTATGACTATCCTTTTTTATTTTCACTGTTGATTTCATGAATCGTTTTTTATAGAAAATATACGCGGAGAATCGTAAGAAGGCACAGAGTGCTCATGGTCGCTTGGACTCTTTAGGGACAAAGGTGGAATGGCCCATGTACAATCAACCGACTGACACCACCGTGTTCCACGATAATAACCGACGAAATGTGATGTTTAAAAAACGCTTATTAGAATATTTTAAGAAGAAACATGCGGATACACACGAAAGGTGAGTTTAGGATTATCTTCGTGTGCTATTTTTTGTTGTATACAACCGTGATTGAAAACGATCTCATCCAGTTTTCAAAATATATACCTCCTCTTCCTTCTTTGAGTACAAATTTTGATGCATTTGTATTGCAACTGGAACCTCCTGGAGAACTTTTCGGGAATGGTAATGGTGGTGAATCGTGGATTCCGACTTTGGGGTAAAAATTTGTGTGGAAAATATTCCTTAAATGAGCTATCCCTTTGTCTTTGTAGACATTTCATCCGTTGTAAATGTGATAGGGCGTTTCTCTCGTGAATGGAGATTAAGCGATTCTCGATCGTTCTTTAAGCGCGTTTACCACACGAAATACATGCTGCACCCCAAATTGACGAGTCATACGAAATGACTGATAGCGCAAGATTTGTAGATATTAACAATTTTTTGTTTGGGTAACCAGGACCGCTATTCTGGTAAAACGCTACGAGTTTCAGGATGATAGCACGCGCTTACCGACAGGTTTTCGTATTCTGGTTACCGTGCGTGCGCTATTCGATCACACCCCGCCGTATTCGTCAAGCACAACTTGCAAATCACCAATTTTGAAGTGTCATGAAACTAAAAATTGAGAAGAAGTCATGATGATCCTGATAGGTCAAATCATCGATATTCAAATTAAAAATTTTAGGTTGTAATCTATTATGATTGTGTTTTGTGGAAAAGTGAGAAATAATGGAGAAAAAACAATTTCTGCTAACCAAAATCTTAAATTAATCGAATTCATGGAAGAAAATCCGCAGATGGTTACTCAGAGACAGAGTAACCAATTTGCGGATGTTTCAAAATCATGGCCAACTATGGCCATAAGTTCAAATTCTACTCATTGTGTCAGTGTGATTTCTCCCTATATCAAGATGGTAGCTTCCACCAGTAAATAATCTGAGACTTGACAAAATCTGAAAATAACATTTTGCTTGACTACAATGATTAAGAGATATGTAGTAAAATACACTTTTTGTACAACCTACACATAAACTCCACTTTTCAATGCATGTAAAGAAGCCGGAAAGTCCCTAATCTTGGCGGCCAGGCCTAAAAGTAGGTCGCTTGGCAACGGTTGCTCTGATCCCAACGCCTCTGAATCTGATAACCACGTGGCCGTCTAGCATACCAATGGCCGATTGCACCAACCAATTTTGAGGATACTTAACGTTAAGGAACCCTTAACTTGACAGTTTTGCATGCAAAATTGTCAAGTTAAGGGTCCCTTAGCGTTAAGTATCCTCAAAATAGGTTGGTGCAATCGGCCATGAATCGAAATATTCACGCGACAATGAATACGCACCACAAAAGAATACGGGAACACACGGGGGGGAACACACCTATTGTCAATCAATAATTGACAGTTGTCAGAGTCACTTGTCTGAATTGTCAGCAGTGTGGTGAAATGTGCTGTGTATTGGTTATTGATTTTTGTTTTTATAATTCTTTTTTCAATGATTCCAATCTGGTTTAACTAAAAGCACTGTTTGCGCCACGGACGAAAGATGATTTTGACTCGGCTAATATATGCCCTCGCTTCGCTCGGGCTGATACTTATACCCTCGTCAGAATCATCTACTTTCCGCCCTAGATACAAAATGTACTATTTATTTGTTAATAATTGGCGAACAGTGTTAAAAGTGAGATCATAATAAATATTTGCGATTATTTCTATTATACAGGGTGTTTATTAATTGAATGCCGATACTTAATTGTGATAATCCTTGGATGATTTTAAGACAAAAAGTTCATATGAACATAGGTCCGCAAGAGCTTAATTTTCAAGATACAGGGTGTTGAAATATTAAAAAATAAATGATTTTTTTATAATTACTTTGACACTATTCCAGATATCTTTATGAAATTTGGTACACGTCTTCTAGGCTTCAATATGCATTTTGTGATGTACAGACAATTTCATTATTTTTACCAGTGGCGTCCGTACGGGCTTTGCACTCAATATTTTTGGAGAAAAAACTTGTACTCCACTGCGTCCTTCCAAAATAAAAATCATTTTTAAAATCTCTATTTATTTCTAAGCCAATTCGTTCTCTTGATTTTTTTCCGTCCGGCGCATGGTTTTCGTTTAAAAAAATAAAATCTACTTGATTGCATTGACACCCTGCTGTGTCATCCAATATTTTTTAATCAGTGGCGCCCTCTCTAACATTAGCATGCATTTTGATGCATACAAGACGTGTACCAAATTTCAAAAAGATATCTGGAATAGTATCAAAGTGATGATAAAAAAAAGATTTTTTTTTTTAATTTCTCCACCCTGTATCTTGAAATCTATGCTCTTGCGGACCTATGTCCATATGAACTTTTGGTCTTAAAATCATCCAAGGATTATCACCCTTAAGTATCGGAATTCAATTAATAAACACCCTGTATGCACAAGAGTGTAATGTCGACTGCCTTTATGACGATCATACTAGCCTTGTTTGTTTTACTTTGAAACAAAAATGGATTTTTTTGAATATTTTTTTTTATCAGGAATCCTCCAATTTCATTTGGAGATGTTAAATTTTTTTTAATAGTGAAATACCTCACTAGTTATACCCACGTTTATCATTTAAACATACAAAGTCTATGCCCACTTACCTTAACTCTATTGCTTGAAGCATCCCGTCTTCTCCTTAAAGAAATCGTTGAATCTTTTCTTCTAAATCAAGCACATCCTGCTTGCGAAGCCTATAAAATTTCAATCCGTAAATTCAAATGGATCATCGATCAGAAGTCTCTGTCATCATTTTCTATATAAGTAGAAATCCTCCAATATATGGTTTCGCCATTGTGAATTCGAAATAGAAACGAGATATAACGATTTAAATAATATTTTATAAACGTCACACAGTAAATATGGTTGTAAATCGATTCACGAATGGCAAAACGGCTACAAATGGTAGACGTTTTCAGAGACGCATAGCGTGCGCTTAGCGCCCCTTGGATACACAGCTTAAATTAACGTTATACCATTTTTGTTTATTTGGTCATGTGCTGTGTGAATCTGACTTCATCAAACGGTCAGCTTGCACGAAACGCTGAGCGAATTGAGTCATCAGAATAGGGGGAACTCTGCAAGTAGATTAAGGAAAGAAAATCAAACCGAGGCAATCAGAGAGATCAGCGAAAGCGATAGCGGTGAGGGGCTTTCTGTCGCGTAGATATCTTATTTTATTGCAATCTTTCACATACCTCTTTGTCGCAAGAGCTACTCCGATGACAATTCAAATTCATCTTTACAAATTACTTAGGCGATGGGTTTTTATTATTTGAATGTTTGGAAGTGCGAGGTGACATTAAGATCAAATTTTAGACGGTAAGAAATTAAAGGTTTATTATACTAATGCATTATAAAAAAGACACAGACTGTTTTGTCGATTGAATAATTTTTTTCTTGCTTACAGCCATAGAAAAAACAAGAGTGGCAATAACCAATGTGGCCCAATGGTCAGTTTTGGTGGACTTTTCGACATTACACCCGTAAACGTTCACTCAATGAACTGCTGGGCTTGACACCTGAAAAAATTACAATAAAAAAATTCAAAAGGTGGCAAAAATACTTGAAATACTATGTATTTAGAAAAATAGTTTTGAAGAGCTCCTTCAAAATGAAACAACATATAAAGTACTTTGATATATTTATATTTCGCTTCTTAACCACTGCTTTGAACCATCTGATGTCTAGTTTGGAAACATTCTTTTTTCGATTATAAGGCCATGATGCAAGTGTATTGTGTCTCCAGTGTGACGTCACATCAGCGCATCTGCATACCGCTGCTCGTGTCTCGTGCTCATACACTCATATGTAACCTTACTTTTTACCAGCTGAATTTGACAAGTAATAAAAATGGCGGACCTTAAAATTCGGCTAGTTGCACTGGATGACCCTCATTCGACCATCCTTCCATTTCTCTGGTGAAAACAACTCGATAATAGGTGTGTTTGTTATTTGGGTGTCTGATAGTGTAGTGAAGATTGCTGGTGTAATTTATGGCTAAAGGAAATTCACCAAATGCGTTAGTACATTTAGTGCAGATATACCAACCCTAAAAACAGACAAACATTTTACAATCAGATCCACACTGATTTTTCACTTCAAATTTTCTTTAATCTTCATTTTGAGTTAAGTTAAGAGAAGCTTTATTTTATTTACAAAATACATGAAATAGGCTCCCACCGTACTTAACATTACACTTGTTACACCGCCTCTTGACCTGGTGTAACTAGTGCAGTAATGTGCATCCTACACTGGTTGCACTAACAGTGTGGAAAACTGCAAATTCGTGTGCACTAGTGGAGTCTAACTAGTAGTCTAACTTTTCGTCTCATTCATGTTGTTGTTGTTGGCATAAGTACCGTATGAAAATTTGGCATGAATGACAATGTCGAAGCGTGAACTGACTAAAGCGCCAATTTTGCGTCTTTTTTTGCCATAAAAAATCAATTTCAATTAGTTGGAGCTTAGATCCAGGTGGAATATGTAGGATAAACGATATCAAATCAAACTTCACAATTGCCATACTAAAAAGTTGACGTTATTTCTAAGTAGATAGTTTTTCTACCTCCTGTAAAATTTACTTTTTGGCACTTATGTCGCACTTTCTCTTTTTTTTTATTTGATGGCATCCAAAAAAAAGTTCATTATTTTTAGGACGACTTGTCATTGAACAAAACAAAAATAACTCGGGCTCCTAAGATATTTAGAGGGAATGTTAAGTGGATCCAAACGAAGTTTCCATTCAAAAGACTGACTTTTCGTAAGTGATGCAAGCTCGATGCGGCCTATTGGAAATGCAAAATAATCGACATGGACACTAGTACGTCAGATTTGTAGTCGTATCGAGAGTCGTATTAATCCAAAAAATGACGGTTCAAAAAAAAATCAATCACACGAATATATTTTGTTTAAAATCTCTGAAGCCACTTTACACAGATCTTCCCCTTCTGTACTTTGACTTTTTCATGAAAAAATTACTATGTCTTTCCATAAACTAAATCTTACGCAGCGGAGAACTCGTCAAACGTAATGAAAGTAATATTTTGTGAACATAATTTTATATTATAGTCCAGACCTGGAGACCGCCACAGCTCGCGCCTAAACTATAGTAGTGAGAGAAATGAAATGTGACTCCTCCTCGCGTTACCTACCCGACGTACCCGACCCCGCAGCTCTCTCCGAGCTGTGTGCGGAACGTACACTCTTGAATTAAATGTATAATTTAATAGTTGCTATGGCAACAAACAAAAATAAATGTCAAATACTATTTGTGTCAATGTTTTTGGATCGACTTTCAATAATGTCAGCGTTTGAAAATAACGAAAAGTATGATATGCTGGTATGTTTTATACAGAGTAATTAAAATTCTGAAGAAGCTTCGGAAGGTACTATAGTATACTATTCTACTCTATGAGTATTTTTTTAGGAGAAGATTAGTTGTTTATTATTGTTATTCATGGCCTACTAGTGAATTATGCGTTTATGAGAAAAAGTGCATACTGTTAGATACTTCCGAAAAGTGAAAAAAGAGAAATCTTATAGCCTATAAATATACAGGGTAGGGTGTCCATTAAAAAAATAAAGTAGGGTCCGATAACGTTCTGACCTGACCCTCTATACTAATTCCGAAGGCAGAATTCAGTGCTACGGAAAAAAAAAGCAAAAGGCAGAGTGGTAGGGAAGCAGTCAATGATACAGTTGGGCAGTTAGATGCTCAGTTTATTGTTAAGCTTTCGGGAGACATTTCCTCCCTTCATCAGGACAACTAGTAATATATGGGTAATAGTACCATCACAAAATAAAACATAGGGCACTTACCAAATTATGAGTATCACAATAAGCACTTATCACTCATATAGGAGACAGATTAATTTTTAAGTCATACATTTCATAGGTGTGTGAAATAAAAAGGAACATGGACTTGTGATTACCAGGACATAGCTAGCTTGATTAGTAGTTCATAATAATAGATAATAAATAGATAAAATGTTAGGATGTAAGAAGCGAGTGTGACTAGAATTGCGTTGGGATTTAAAATGGTTCAAAATGAATAAATAGATTAAAACAAAAAGGAAATAAATAATTATGGAGTAAATTGAACAGGAATAAAATGGATAAAACTAAATTTAAATTTTCATTGCATCTTTTTATTAGTTTCATAAATACTTTCGCTTTGTGTTATGGATCAATCATTAACAACAAAATTTGAAATTTTTCAAAATGTCGTCTTTAGCGAGGCTCTCAATCTTTTTACATTCATAAAAATAAGTCAGATATAATTTTTTCGTCAAGCTACCCCAGTTTAAAAAAAATGAAGGTTCTGCGTTGATTAGAAAACCAGAATACTGCAAATTATTCCACCATGCATGATATTTTTGTTTGATTGTCGCGCGATCACCGAGAGATGGCGACTCTTTCATTTCCACTCGGAAAGTCGGTTGAGATTCTACCTTCACTTCAACACTCTCGTGTATAAAGTATCAATTGCAAATGGTATTGTAAGACACTTCACCATGCAGTTCAACTTTTTGTCTACAACAAGTTGAAATTTCAGCTCCTGAAATTGATAAACGAAGGTGCTGCGATTTAAAAAAAAAGGCATATCTCATGCCCTATAAGTCGTACAACCATTTTTTTTTCGAAATTCTGTGTTTATGTACTGTTAATCAAGAAACAGTAATCTCGTGAAAATATTGTGAGGATCTTCGGAGAAATTCTATTTTTTTATAAAGAATTTTTTTTACCATTTTTAATGTAATTAATAAGAATTCCTCAACAAAAGATCGATATTCTACGAAAATACAAGGATGAATTAGGGTCTGGTCTATAGAAAAAAATGATTACGAACAATTTTTGTTCATACATGTTCAGATGACCGCATTTTCCGCCGAGCGTGATCCTTGCAAACGGAATAAACAATTAGAATTTTGCGAAAACTATTTGACCAACTGCCCCCAACTTGCGCACGTTGATGAAACCCGTCATAACTCACAGCTTTGGGCCATGTGCCAAAAATTTTGATAACCAAGCAAATGTTTATGACAAATTGAAAAATCGTTAAAAAACAACGTTTTTTCATCTCTAATTTGCAATAACTTTTGAACGAATTATCCGATTTGAACCTACCAGTACTAATAATTGGAAAGGTATTTTTATTGCGCATATTTTGAGAACCTTTCTATATGCCTTATAACTTTCCCGCTATATCGAAAAAAACGATTTTCCGATTAATCCCAAGCATGTCAAAAGTTACGCTTTCCATAAGTTATATGATAGTTTAGATGCGAGGGGTGCCTTAAAATGTGACATTTTCAATTAAGCCCTATATCTAAAAAACTAAAATGGCTATGAAAATGTTTTTAACGGCATCTTTAGTTCTACGAAAAAGTAGCACACTGTCGCGAAAACCCCAACTTTTTATCTATAAAATAACGGAGATATCTCGTCAATGTATCCGAAAACGGACACCCTGTACTTGGCGCTTCTTTAAAGTCTCATTTTTCAAGGTCGAAAGTAGATTTTGGTTGTCAGATTTTGCAGAAAAATGCGAGTTTTTATTTTCTTCTACAGTTTTATGCTCGGTTTCATATTAGTCTATATCAAATGATATTAGATACTGGTCAGGAAGGCCAGCATTTAGAGAAAGTTTATAGATAATCAATAATTATTGTCTATACTTTATAGAAAGTAGTCGATTCACTTAGCAAAATTTCTATCAATCCTCGATGCTTTATTTCGTCGTACTAGTCACTAACCTTTTGTGGAGAATCTAAAAATTCAATTAATAACTATATTTCTTTAAAATGTGGTTAGTAATTAATTTTAGATTCTCCACAAACATTTTAGTCAGTGACTTTTGCCAGTAATAGGCCGGTTTATAATTCTCCTTATAATATCTCCCTCGTAAAACTTGCTCTCAGTCGCTTTTTGTTTTTGATCCTAGCAATTTCGGCAAATCGCTTTGAGGACACGATTTTCAAAGGTTCGAACTTGAAGTGACCCAGCTGTATATTATAATATTGTCATTATAGTAGAAAAATAACTGTTACCCAAGTCACCCTATGCAATAGGTGACTAGAGATTTTTAGACGCCAGAGAGTATAGAGTAAATCAGTGGAGGTCTACGTCCCGATAAAAAAAATAACAAACATTGAATATATCAAATTAAAAAACTATAGATATGATATTGCGCATGTTCCCCAACCACATTGAATTGTGAGTGACATAGTTGGATGCGGTTGACGTGTAAAATTTGTAATATTTGGTGTGTTTTGAAGCTATAACAACGAGTTAATTTCGTGTTTTGTTCACAATTTCTTTAATCATAAAAGCCTGAACTCAACACAAATTAAACAAGGCTCTCTGAAGTGACAAATTCATTTTGGATAAAAAATCAAATTCATTCATTTTTGAAATAGGAACTGAAATATTTCAAAAACTATACATAGGTATAAGAAGACATGGAACATCAACATGATCGACTCTGTTTCTGTAACTATTTTTGGCTAATAGGCACTTAAAAACCCTAAAAATTTTCTATCAAGCTTTTTTAGATATTTTGTATATTTTACCCAATAATCGACCGTCCCATAGATATCAGAGATCCGTATACAGGCTTTCAATATAATGGATGCACCCAGTTACATCATGCGCAAAGTCAACGAAAACGCGTCTTAGTAACGTTCATACTTTACGTCTTATTGTATCATGACAACCTACAACCCCAAAATCAGAAATGTCTAGTTTACGTGACACGGTTCTCGGATATGTCTAAGGAATACACCTTTGAATCAAATGTACGCAAGTAGGAAACACCCTGTATAGGTGGAAGAAAAGTAGAAAAATAAAACTTTGTGTTAAGTTTAATAGGATATGAATTAAAATATCAAAAATGACATGAATATTTAGATATTAGACCACATATAAATCATATTATAGCTTGTAACGTAACCATAGAATAAAAGAGCATTTTCAATGGACAATTTGCACATTTTTTTGGAAACATGAAAAATACTTGCAAAAATGTAAGGATTAGTGAGTACTGATTCCATTGATGTTTGAACCTACGACCTCCATTAATGTAGTAATCACCGATTAAAGAGCGTCAATCAACATCCATTACGTCACAGAATACATTATCTATCTCCGTCTGACGTATTGACTTTCTTTCTCTCGGGAGGGTAATATGGCCCCTCCCCGTTTTCGATCATACAGTGAAATTTGCGTTTTCTTTTTCATTTATTTACTATATTTCTGGGTATTTTGGAAAAAAAATCGCTGATGACTTTCTAGTATTGTCTAGAATACGTATATGAAATTTCAAGTCATTTGAAAATGTTTGCAGATTGTCCATTGCCCCACTAGATTGCACCAGATCGTGATAGTTCGCTTTAATGGATTATTCAAGATAAAAATACATAAGTTATGGATGAAAATCATTCAAATACAGCATACAATATAGCTGCTTGCATAATAATCTCAGTACTGTAAAACGGACCTTGAGAATAGATGTTTCTGAAATTTTATACCTTTGAAACGTAATTCCAGATAATCTGATTTTAATCAATCACAAGAATTGTATCAAACTACATACTTCCTTGCTTTCTTGCAAAAAATGGGTATAGGTATCAATCAATGAGAAAGATCCTATTTAAAAGCTGGCTGGTTGGAAGGTAGCCAACCCAACTGTTGAGCATGAAGCATCCTACCGATCCGAACTAGAATCAGACGACGTGAATTACGAAACACGTCCAGCACCAGCATTGTCAAGAAGTCGTCGTTGGCAGGCGATGAAATAATATAAATGGAATGAATTGATTAATTTTGATACTTCTGTGAACCATTTTTGAATAAAAATCATTTAAAAACGAATTAAGTTACGGTCCATCACTCAACACCAACTGATAGCGATACGACCATGTTATGCAAAAGTAATAATTGCTAGGTTTAAACATATAATAAACTTGTATGAGCAGGTCCCAACTAATTTTTATCAATGTATCAATATTTTATAATTCTTATTTTATTCAAGACAAAAGTTATTTCCAAATAAACATGATTCAATCAGATTTCCCACTTTATCGATGTTTCCAACCTAAATTAACATCCAAGAAAAAAGCAATATGGCTGCCCCCAGTCTGTTGTACATTTCTCAACCCGGTATTAGCAGTCCATTTGATATTTAAGTCCGTGGTGTTAAGCGGGTAAGTTGGTTTTTGAACTTCATTTAATTAATATTGCGAAAAAATTCAGTATGAGTTTCCCTGCCTAAAAATAAGAAGAAAAGTTCCTATTAACACGTATCCTGAAATGCTTTATTACAGAGCTACAGGGTGTTGGAGTTTAATTTTTTATTTTTGTTTTTTCTTAATAATATTTGAAGCAATGTCGATATTTTGATAAAAATTGATGTTTAGGGGTTTTTTGTCATGCGAAATTCGAATTTGATCTTAGTATGGCTCTAACTTGTAGAGGGCGCTACCTACAACTATTTATCCAATTATTAACTGCCATAACTTTTTTGGACGTACCTCTAAGATATTTTTAAGCAACAGAACAGATTTATTTTGTATTTTCTACGCAGAAAAAGTATACTTGAAGAGTGGAATTAACAAAGGTGCTAGGTGCCAAAAATAAAGTTTGGAGATATTCAAGGAAAAAGTAATAAAAAGGTTGACATTAGTTTTTCTCCTTTATTAGCAATAAAAACCATGTTAATGTACAACGGAAAGCTCGTTCTAGCATACACTGTTATGAGATACAGAACAAAAATAAAAATAAAGATGATTTCCTTAAAAAAAATAGAAAGGGGGGAAAGCGCCACACAACATTTCTTCAACAAAATAGGTTCAAAAATATTGTTGATGTATTTTACAGTTTTTGAACGATATAAATACGGCTTGAGGCAACAGTAAAACTAATACTAACCTAAAAAATACAGTAATCGGAAATCCAATGTTGAAAATAAAAATATTTTTCTTGTGGCCGATATTTCAATGTCACAGTGACATTTTAGCAAAGGTATACTTAAAGTTGATGTGAACTTAGCCACCGAAAATGCTGTTTTTCAATTGCGCCTCCTCCTTTCATTTAGCCAAGGATCTTATGTGAGTGTCGCAATTGAAACACGGCAATCACGGGAGATAGAATATTCATGGTCCAAAATAACCTTTGAGTGTACCTTAATCTTAAATGAACATTGAAATATCGACCCTCACTCTGGCACTTTCCCCCTTTGATGAGAAATCTATTGTCGTCTATCGGTGGCCCAATCTAATTTTTATTGCAGGAAGCGTAATTTAAATCATGGCACTTACCACCTTCGTCAGGACACAGAGTATGTCTTTTAACATCTTTCTACGGCAATAACTCAATTTCGAAAATTATGACACTTAGCACCTTTGTTACTTCCACTCTTCACTTGTTAAAAGTCGCTACAGGCAACCATTCTCGAGATATTCGGATTTGAAATAATAAATACATCTGATTTTGAAATAATGGCGGAGGTAAAGTTATGAAATGTTTCGTATGATTGTACATATCTTTAGTAAGAAGATAAAATTCAACTAATGAGTGATGTAAACAACAAATTTTATCAAAATATCATGAAAAAATAAAAAAATGGAAAAAATGAAAAACATTAATAAAAACAACACCCTGTAGCTTTGGAACGGAGCATTTCCGGACACATGTTTATGGGAAGTTTTCTTCTTATATTCAACAAGGGAGACTCATCCTGATTTTTTTATCAAAAAAAATGCAAGACCTTGCTTGACCATAATCCCAAAATCACATGTATTTTTATTTCAAATCCAAATATCTCGATAATGGTGACACTTAGCGACTTCAAACAAGTATACTTTTTCTACGTAAAAATGATGAAGAAATCTGATTTTTTAACTTCAAAATATAATACAGTCGCGTGAAAAAAAGTTACGGCTGTTAATAATAGGAAAAATGAGTGTAGGTAGCGCCATATACAATAAGAGTCATACTAAGATCAAATTCGAATTTCGCAAAACAAAAAACCCTCAAACACCCATCATCAAAAGATCGACATTGGTGCAAATACTATTTAGAAAAAACAAAAATAAAAATAAAACTTCAACTCCCTGTAGCTATGTAATGGAGCATTTCCGGACACATGTTTATCGAAGGTTTTCTTCTTATTTTCAAGCGGGAAAACTCATCCTTAATTTTTTCGCCATATTAATGAAACACCCTGTATAATAATAATTATTATAAATAGTGATATTTCGTTTGTGCAGAAAATAAAGAATGTTTTGTCTCTGTATTATTCAAAAACAATCATTTTTGACCATTCTGTTTCGAACAATACGACCCTTTTGAGAGCAGTTTTTTTCTGCAGGATATATGTACATAGATCTGGATAAAACATCTGATAAATACCATGACATGGTCTTCTCAACTTGCCATAACCAAAGGCTATAAATATTATAGACTTTGCCATTAAGTTTGTAGTTTGTAGTTTGTAAGTATTAAAGTTCCCATAACGATATATGCATAAGCAATCTACAAGCATCGCCGTGTGGTGAGTCATAAGTTAGTAATATGGAGTTCAACATTTCACAATCATTTCAGGACCTCGAAATATTACAGGAAAGTTCAAAGAAGCTTTGAAAATTTTTTCGTTAAAGGTAGCCTCTGGTAGTGATAATACTGAATACTGATGATGGATCACTTTCGTTTTGATTTTTTTTTTAATTTGAACACCTAGCGTTCAAAAGTAGAAGATGCAAAATCAACATAATTTTGTATTCAAGAGTACTTCATAAGAGGAGATTCCCCGGGAGATTCTTCATTTATCCATAACATAGTGATTATTCATCTTTGATTTTTGTTTCCTAACAGCTCAGCATGCAAAAATAAATCAATTTCAACAAACTTCGTTGCAAGCTACAATTTCCACAAAGCACGAAATCAAAAATCGTTCTGATTACTTACTTGATATTTTTGACAACATGGTTCGCTAACGTCCAAAGCTTCAGCACACGTCAAGATTGTTGATTTTCAATTCATTTTCATTTCAAATCAATTTTTGCCTTGGTGCAAAAGTACCAATCATTGAAATGTAGGTCTTGAAATCTATTAGTGAAATGTATTTACTGTAATAATCTTATATAGTTATAATTTCAAACTTGACATCAAGTCAAGGCACTCACTACATAATGCTCAATATCTCTCCCTTGAGAGTGAAATCTTCCAAATGTGTTTCAACGCACATGGTGTGAGAATTCCAGTGATTAAAAATTCAAACATGAAACCTTTATGTATATGTGATTTTATAAAAAAAAATCAAAGTTGATGATCATGAGGACTAGAGGCCCTTCCAGGTCCAGGCTGATTATGAGATCAAATGAAATCTCCTGTCTAAACATTGAGTCGTTTTAAAAAACACACGGTGCTTTTTAGTAGTTTAACCTTCTCGATATTGATGTGTCTATCGATTCCAAATCGATTAACCTCTTATTGTGTATGTGTACCATACTAGTATTATATTTTGGTGATTTTAGGTCCTCCAAGTCAAAACATTTTTATTCGTTTTAGTTTTACATAGTCTCATTACTTTTGGTTTGCTCTGCATTCTGGATGTGATCGGAAGAGAAAGTTAATATGTAATGTATAGCTTTGTTCGCGGGAAAAATAAGCATACAAGTGCATTGCCTATGTATCCTCCCTCAAATTAGGGATCTAGGTAACCCGCGAATCCGTTTCAGGAATAGTATCCTCGAAGTGTACTTTCGGTACCTTATGATTTGCAAGCAATTCTTCTAAATTCTTTTCGCTGGAGCCTAAAGCAGAGAACTAAATAACGACGAGAAGCGACAAAAACTGGTTTTTCCCATTGCTTAAATGAGAACACATTCATTTAGCCTTGACATTGAAATTTTTGACAGCTTGTATCGTATCCAAGTTATATTGATACGATGGGAGCTGTCAAACGCGGGGCAACGAATACTTATAGTCCGGGCAGAGAACTCCGGGCGTCCGGGCCCAGAATAAAAATTGTGAGATGTTGATCCTGTTTAACAAAAATAAGACGTAGGCCAATCGTAGAAAAAAAGCCTGATATGTTTTTTTTATACTAGGTACTCAAAAACATTCAACAAAATAAACATAAAGCATGATTGAAAAAACAAACGTTTATTTGACAATTAAAAATATGAACTCATGTGTACGGGGTTTTTCATTATAATTTGCCACCACTTTAGAAACCCTATTAACAGAGATCCAAAAAAAGTGTTCACATGATTTTTCCTGAAAATTTTATAATAACTAAGAGAAAGAACATAATATCACTATTGGAAATCGAGCAAATGTGGAAAAGTTTAACTTTTTTAAATGGAATGCCCTATATTTTAATACAGATCCAAAATCTCCTAACTTTCCTCTTTTCAAAAATACATAGTAAAAATAATGATAAATATGTATAACTTACCGTTCGGGATCTTTGGGAAATCCAAAGAAGGTGATTCCTTCCCCTCCTTTCGTACGACACCCGCGAAAAGCACAACTTCGCCCGGGCATTAATAACACTTTTCGAAATAGATTCGATCAAGCTTTTAACAGAGCTTTTAATCTCTCAAACCACAAATAATGATTGATCCACTGATCGACCGTAGCGAACGATACTAGCAATAAACTACAAATGGTAACCATCGTAACCGTTGAATTCGACAGTCGAAACTGATTAAACACTCGGACTAATAAACAGATGACAAATCTTTTGACAGAAAGTATCGGAAAAATTCAGGTGGGGGCTGAATTTTTTGGCGGGAAAATTTTTGGCGCTTCTCGTCTAGTTCTCTGCCCAAAGTATGAATCATATCAAAAAACAAATCTGAAAATGTATTTGAACAAAATACTATTTAATTTCATGTCTCATTCATTAAAATCACTAAAAAATTGAATTGAAATATACGAATCACTTTCACCAATTGCATTCAAGATATGAACAATCGTTTCTGTGGTTTGAGAAATGGTAATCACGGTAAAACAAAAGCAAGTCTGTTTGCAGGATTATATCCTTTAACTTTGACTCTCGGATCTATTGAACGTGTTCGGAATTAGTTTTGAATATAATATTCTTGTTTCGCAAACGCCAAATTTTTACTTCCGAACGAGGATTCTTGTCCCGCAAACGACAAAATTAAAAGGCGCATGATGCATTTCAATTCCGAACTAGTTCATGATTTCTCCCGCGAACAGAGCTAAATAACTACTATTCTTTTTTTCAGAAATACTACTCTATCTTCGACGTATAGCAAGTTGATGCAGGAGTGGATCAGAAAGTGCGATAGAATTGAGTCCAGCTCTAAAAGAAAGATGAGAGATGCGAAGAGTAGGGAATTTTTTGAAAAAATATTTCCTGAAGTAAGAAGACAACGTGAGAATAAAGAAAGGTGGTGCGCTTTAGTAGATTTTAAATGTCTTACACTAATGATCTATTATTTTTCAAGGTTTAATAGAGTCGGTTCTCGAGTAAAATCGGAAGCTGATATGGAAGAAATAATGGATAATCTTCAAGAACAAGCGATGGAAGATAAGAAGATGCGTAGCTACGCTGTCATACCCCCAATCCTCCTAGATCCAAAAGATAGGCGGAAAAAATATGCCAATAATAACAATTTTG
This sequence comes from Orchestes rusci, assembly GCA_958502075.1. Taxonomy (NCBI): domain Eukaryota; kingdom Metazoa; phylum Arthropoda; class Insecta; order Coleoptera; family Curculionidae; genus Orchestes; species Orchestes rusci. The sequence goes on from OY293303.1 coordinate 68,687,080, forward strand.
TTGAAGATATGGAAGGGGTCAAAAAAGTAATGTTTTTGCTTAAAATATCCAATTATTCATATTGTAATTTATGAGAATATTGTACTAGGAATTTCCTTTTTTTAGATTCGAGAATATCTAAATATCTGGACGGCAGATGAAAAAGAAATCTTCAAAGAAAAGTACCTGCAACACCCAAAAAACTTTTATCAAATAAGTCAAGCGTTAGGTGAAAAGAAATCTGTATCGGAGTGCGTTCAGTACTACTATCTCAGTAAAAAAACCG